>CM050209.1:7712500-7720000 GCA_027475355.1 Coilia nasus
CGTGTCCCCCGTAACCGTACGGCCAGAGGTCAAAGACCCCGAGTCGAAATCGTGTGTCCCCAACCAGCACAGCAGGTCCCAGTCCCCGTCCCCACCCAGAGATGTGGACAGCAGGCCCAGGAAGGTCACGTCCAAAAAGAAGCAGAGTTCAGGCAGCAAAGCCCTGCGGCCAGAAGACCGCCTGCGTCACACGACGGACAGCAAGGAGCCGGCCTCCCACCAGAAAGACCCCTCCCTCACTGACCGGCCCAAAGTCAAGACGAAAACGGCGGACCCAGCCAAGGCCCAGGCCAAGCTGGGCTCAAAGACGGACAAGAAGGCCTCCAAGCGCACCTCGGCCGACGACAAGAAGCCCATGAAAGAGGCCTCCGCCGCCCCTAAGGTCACCCTCAAACTATCAGTGCTGAAAGAGGCCGATCCCGACTCTGTAGCGCCCCCTCTGGCCGCCCGCCAGCCCTCCCCTTCGGTCAGAATCAAAAACGGCGTCGGTCGCCAAGGCGACGGCTTGCAGAAGTCCAAGAAGAAGAAGCAGAAGCAGCAGCAGCAAGAGCGAGAGCGCTCTCCAGCGCCCTCTGGTGGACGGGATCCATCCGCTAAAGGCGCTCCGCAGGTGCCTCCCAGCGCCCTCGTGGTGAAGATCCCGCTCAGCCTGCTGTCCAGGGTGCCCTCCACCCCTTCCGCACCCTCCACACCCTCTGCGTCCTCCAAGCCCCGCGCCCGGCCACCCACAGGGGGCGCCGCCACCACCACCGCCGAGCCCACAGAGAAGAGGCCAGAGCAGAGAGACTCTGCAAACCCAGCAGCCAAAGCCAGCAAAAAGAGACCAGTGGGTTTCAGTTTAGTTTCTGTTAACATAAAGCGAAGCATAAAATGGGGCTTATTTTTGCCGCTCATTCGTTGCTCTGTTGGTAAACACAATTAATTACTAAAATGATACCTTCACATAGACAGGCTCTTGCCAGGCATCTGTTTGCTCACAGCCTACTTCTTTGCTTGCTTTGTGTGAACTGTGTGTGTGTGTGTGTGCGTGCGCAGGCCCGCTGACAGTCTTGGCTGGGCCAGGGACAAGATAACCCCCCCCCCCCATATTCCAGTTCTGCCCCCCCCCCCCCCCCCCCTCCTTTCCCTGAGCCCGGGACAAGAGACCCGTTTGTCCCCCCCTATTGACGGGCCTGTGGGGCCTGTGTGTGTGTGTAATCCTGCCTGCTTGCATGCAAAGGCATTTGGGACTAGCTGGCCTGGTCATGACAGCCCAGTGTAAACTCACAGGCAGTCAGTCAGTGACAGTGAGAGTTGCAGCATGGTAGAGCAGTCATGGGTGGCGGTGAGTGAGTCAGGGGTGTGGACGTGTGGAAGCAGAAGCAGCAGCAGTTGGTGGGTGTGGCTCAGCCGAGGGGGGCGAGTGGCACCCTTGCCCCCTAGGCCTTGCACCCGCGCCAGAGTGCCTGTGTGTGTGAGTCAGCAAGCTCCTTCCCAACCACCCCCCACTGCTGCCACAGCCCGTCACATTAAACGCCATCTGCCTGGCTCTTACTGAGATGCCTGCGTGTCTATGTGTGTGTGAGTTATTCGTGCCAAGCACCGCTCCACCTGTAAACACACATGCGCACACTCACAAATACCTGCACACACCCACTCATGAAACAAACACCACACCCCCATTCACCAAACAAACAGCATTGTTGTATCTTCATGATGTGGATGTACATTGTTCATGTTATTGGCTGTTTTGTGACTGGCAGCCTTGTGTTTGTTTTATGTACATCAGGGAGTTTTGCCAGTTGTGAGGTTTTACTTTGAGGTTTATTTTGTGGTGTCCCTGTGCTGCTTCTTTCAGTTGCATCGGCGTCTAGAAAAGCCACAGATCGCAGTGTAAATATTGGTAGTTATGGTGGTGGTTATCCTGGGGAGGTGCAGGGTTTCAGCTGAAAAATATATCAAACCTAAAACTATTCATATTAATCCTTTGCATGCTATGTGCTGGTTGTTTTACGCTTTTCAGTTGGTATGAATGGAAGGCAAGTGATGAGCTGCATGTTGAAATACATATTCCTATAATTTCATCACCTACTTTTAAGTCTAATTTTAGTGTTATTTTGGGACAACTTGAGGAAAGTGGGAGGGATGTGTTCCTAGGGTGGAGAAACACTGGACCTGCAGATATCTGTTCTGCAGATATGAGGGTTGGATGCTCTCTAGTTAATGTGTTAAAAGAAGCTCTGTGTGAGAAAGGGGACACATACCTCGGTATGTTAACTCTGAGCAATTGGTAAATCGCCTAAAAGAAGAGCCCTGGAGCTTTCTTTTTGCTAGGACAGTTAAGCCATACGAATGTTTATTAGGAGATTTACCACTCATTCATAGTCAAGTTAGCTGGATTTGTCACTAAACCACCTACGTGGAATAGCCCCAGCAGATATGTGTTATGCTGTGATGAGGGTCAGATGGTTCTGACCGATGTGTTAACTGTGGTGTGGTGGTGTGTCCTTGCAGGCAGAGAAGGAGGACAAGTCCCAGCCCAGGAAGAAGTTAAAACTGGACAAAGAGGCCAAACGATCTTCCTCACCCATCTCCTCCTCTTCCTCAGCCCCCTCCTGCACTGCCGCCAGCAAACCAGAGTCAGTTATACTAATGCTGATAATAATAATAATCATCAGTAATCATAATCATAATAATGTGTTGTTGATGATAATAATAAATAATAATTAAGTTAATGCATTGTGTTAATATGCATCAATACACACACAAGGACACATTACAAAACAGAATTAGAGCAACTGCAGATAAAACAACTGAAGATAAAATCGATATAAAATGATTTAGATTACAGGGACTTTCCATCTAACCGTCTCTTTCATCAATGACTACTCTCTAAACCACAAGATTTTTGCCTGCCAGCCTGACTACCAGGAACTGGTTAGATTCTGATCATCATGAGTTGGTGTGTGTGTTAGTTTTGGTGCTTGACTGAAGTGTTACAATGTAAAAAAGTAAAAAAACAAAACATGACTACAAACTATACCAGACTACAAAACTATACTTGGTGACACCATACCTACATCCATACTACCTACACCTGTTACACACACAAGTCACAGACAGCTGCAAACACAAAAGTCACAGACAGTTGCATACTCAAAACCTGACAGGATTACAAAAAAAAAATCTTGAGAGCAGGTTTGTGGGCGTGGTCATTGATGAAAGCTGAAAGAGACGGTTGGATGGAAAGCCCCTGTAATCCAGGCCTGGCAAAGCCTGGTGCTCCTCTCCTCTCTTTTCCTCTCCTCTCCAATCCTCACCACCATGTCTTCTCCCCTTCCCCACGCCAGCGCCCCCAAGACTGCGGAGGAGGACAAGGAACCCAAGAAGAAGACCAAGAAAAAGGCCCCTGGCTCCAGCACACAAGCACCTGCAGCACAGGAGCCCGCCAAGGGCCCCGGACACAAGAGGCCCCTGGCCGAGACGACATCAGCGGGGGCCAAAGGGTCCAGCCAGACTGCAGACGCCACAGTCAAGCACAAGAGGAGCTCCAGCAAACGCAGCGAGCACACCAAGACTGCCAGGGTACGAGAGTTTTTACACACACACGCGCGCACACATACACACACACACACACACACACACAATTATTTTACTGTTAGGAAAAGCAAGTAAATACACAAAATGCTTCCAGAAATGCTTACACACACACCTCACCACACACACGTTCTTTTACTGTTGGCAAAATCAAGTAAATACAGAAATGCTTTCATCACACTCGGTACTAACTAAGAGTTTTTACACACACACACACACACACACACACACACACACACACACACACACACACACACATTCTGTTACTGTTGGCAAAATCAAGTACATACAAAAATGTTTTTAATATAACTTTTTTTTTTTTTTTGTTCCTGCTCTTGTGACTTAATCACACTCTCATTCTCATACTGTTTTTGTCCCTCTTCTGTCTCCGTTGTCAGAAGTCACCAAAGAGCAGCTTTGCAGTCCCGGAACCTGCCCAGCCCAAACGGACTCCCGCCCCACACAGAGCCCTGCTCAAGATGGACGACAGGTAAGGGACATGTAACCACCAGCCGGTATAGCACTCTAGTAGAGGATCAGGCTGACTTGCAAAGATAAAACGGACTAGTTAAACCAGTGCAGATGCATGCAGGTACAGACACATAGAGGAGATTAAGATTAAGATTAAGATTATTGTTGATGTACTTCATTTTGTTAATTAATTTTCAAAGCGATGTTGATCCATGACATTTGATATAGGTGATCATGATGAGATTTTGACATTGTGTCAAAATCAGGTCACTGTTGTGTGATGAATTAATGCCTCAAATTCATCACCGTTTTTCGGTCCATGATAACTTTGAGGGGGATGTTTTTTTTGTAGAATCCATTAGTTTAATCCCCAAGTAATTTACACTGACCTTAATAAAATGAATTGGCAAAAATGGCGTCGCCCAGAACCTTCTATTTAGGCTTCATCCTTTCTATGAGAAAGTCTGTACATGACGTTACAGAGGGTTTGTCCAGTTTTCTTATATGCAGTCTATGCATAAAACGTCCTTTTGCCTGTCTTCTATTGCTCAAACAGGCAGTACTCCGTGGAGCACCACATGAAGGAAGCCAAAAAACTGAAGCACAAAGCCGATGATATGGTAATGTTGCTGTGTCCCTTGACTACTCTGTTGACTTCTTATTTGTCACTACCCGAAACTGACCAAGTATTTTCTCTCGTGTCTCATTTCTACTCACACGCACTACTGATCATGCAGTCCGATAAGGTGGGCAAGTCCTTCATCTACCTGGAAGCTGCCCTGTCGTTTGTGGAGAGTGGCATCGCCATGGAGATGGATCCCCAGACGCCAAAGTCAGCGTACACCATGTTCTCGGAGACGGTTGACCTGATCAGGTGAGAGTCAGAGCACGAACAGCCTTCGTGGGATTTCCCATCTGCTTTTTTCTGCACAGCTCACCAGTCCTCTCCTCTCCTCTCCTCTCCTCTCCTCTCCTCTCCTCTCCTCTCCTCTCTTCTCCTCTCCTCTCCTCTCCTCTCTTCTTCTCTCCTTTCCTCACCTCTCTTTTCCTCTCCTCTTCTTACCTCACCTCTCCTCTCCTCTCATCTCCTGACTTCTTCTCTGCTGCAGGTTCATATTAAAACTGAGGAGCTTCTCAGACCCAGCAAGCCCTGCCTCGGAGAAGGACTTTGCAGTTTTATGGTGAGCACACGAGGACCACCTTCTCCCTTTCTTTCAAACTAAATCATAAAGAGAGAATTCTAAAAAAGACTTTAAAAGGAACTGTTTTAAAGAAAAAAAGATAATAAGATAAAAAGAAAATAAGAAAGCCATAAATAAAACATGCTGAATTAAGTTCAAGGCACATAAGCGAACAAATGGTAAACAGCCACCAAGGAGAGATGCCACCGTTCTGTTGGTGCTAAAGTAAGCCTGAGGTTCCAGCTAAATGACTCCTGGCACCTCTGCTGACGGTTCCCTGACTACTGGGTACACGTGTGCTTAAAGGGGTTATAGAATAGAAAGCCATTTCCGCCTTGTCTTTGATTAAAATGAAGTGGTTGTGAATGGCTACAGGGCTGTCATTAAAGGAGAACTTCAGTGTAAAATGAAAATTGGCATGTTAAAACATCATACCGAGTTGGTATGTTTGCTGAGGAGCAAAATTGAGTTAGCCTGTTGCATTCAGAACTGAACTATTTTTTACCGTTTGTCCCAGAAGGCTAACAATGGAAGTGGTAGGTGCCCTCAGACGAAGCATGAAGATTACGCTATTATTAAACCATTAAAACAGCTCGAATAAACTCCACACTCCATCAGTAACACAACAAAGGCCACAACATTCAAAACGAGGCACTGAGAACTTTGTAAGTGTACACAACATTTATTAATAAAACACTTTTGACAGGCAGTACCTTGCTGTAGTTTCTCGTCGCCGTCGTGATAAAAAGTCCGCACGAGTCGATGGACGAACACGAACCAGCAAGAAGAATAGGAGGAGAGGTAGTACAATCGACTTGTTTGGACTTTCATCGTGGCGGCGACGAGGAACAACTGCAAACTACTGCATGTAAGAACAGTTTTTTTAAATAAACATTGTGTACATTTACAAAGTTCTCAGTGCCTTGTTTTGAATACCAAGGCCTTTGTTGTACTACCGATGCAGTGTGGAGTTTCTTCAAGCTGTTTTAATGGTTTAATAATAGCGTAATCTTCATGCTTCGTCTGAGGGCACCTACCACTTCCATTGTTAGCCTTCTGGGACAAACGGTAAAAAATAGTTAAGTTCTGAATGCAACAGGCTAACTCAATTTTGCTCCTCGGCAAACATACCAACTCGGTATGATGTTTTAACATGCCAATTTTCATTTTACACCGAAGTTCTCCTTTAATGTGAAACATGGTTGTTCTCTCCTTCATGTGTAAATCTAAAATGTAGAAATGGCCACTGAAAAAGGGTTGAGTTGGAATAAAGCAGGGTTGTGATGTCATATCGGCAAAATCAACTACAGTTCAAATGTGGTTGCCAAAAGAGGGCACCATTTACCCTAAATGGACCATTTTAATCCCCAGTCTAAATGGAAGATGTTATTGGGCTTGTGAAATTGCATTTGGTGTTATTTTTTTTATAAATCAAAGTCCAGTGCATTTTATTTGAACTTTGAACATCATAGAATAAGGTGCAATACTTAGTGGAACTATTCTATGACCCCTTTCATTAAAAAATGTGTAATATTTAATTTTACCTGCTTTGGCCATGAAATAGCCATAGTTGCTCAAAATGGCAATAAATTAAACAAACAATGACATCTTTGATATTTAATGTTTCTAGCATGAGGTTCCAGTCCCTGCTGCAGATGGCCATGTTCCGCTACAAGCGAGAAGCGGCACTTAAGTACTCCAGAACCCTCGTCGACCACTTCAAGGTTAGGGCATTCTCCCTTCTCTCCGATTACATGAAATCATGGACAATATTAGCTAAAGCCCAAGGCAAAAGTTTACCCCACAGTCATTTTCTATTTACCCAAGAAGAACACACACACACACACACACACACACACACACACACACACACACACACACACACACACACACACACACACACACACAGACAGTTCTTTGTTTGACACCTGTGCATGAATCCCTGCTCCGTGACTTTCCTGGGGAGCTCCTGCGGGTGTCTGCAATTGGTTGTGTGAGTGTGGGGATGTTGCTGCGGGCGTCTGTAATTGGCTGTGAGTGTAGGGATGTTGCTGCGGGCGTCTGTAATTGGCTGTGTGAGTGTGGGGATGTTGCTGCGGGTGTATGCAATTGGTTGTGTGAGTGCGGGGATGTTGCTGCGGGCGTCTGTAATTGGCTGTGTGAGTGTGGGGATGTTGCTGCGGGTGTCTGTAATTAGCTATGTGAGTGTGGGGATGTTGCTGTGGCCAGTGAAAAGTGGCAGCAGAAGCCTCATTAATAGAAGCTGTTTTGC
>CM050209.1:7722500-8117500 GCA_027475355.1 Coilia nasus
AGTCTGTTTGTGTGTGTGTGGTTGGCTTGTATGCATGCGTATGAAAAACAGTCGGTATGTTTGTGGTTGGATGTTTGCATGCATGTGAGAAAGTGTGTACGTGTTGTGTGCTTGTGATTCACTGTCTCTTTCCTCTCTTCTCTCTCTGTCTCCCTCTCTTCTCTCTCTTTCTGTCTCTGTCTTCTCTCTCTCTCCCCTCTTTCTGTCTCTCTTCTCTGTCTTTCTGTCTCGTTTTCTCTTCTCTGTCTGTCTGTCTCCCATCCCTCCCCTCCTCGGACCCCCTCCTGCAGGGCCACCAGTACCCCATCCCAGATGTCCCCCATGGCGTCTCCAGCCAGCTCCAGCAGCTCAGGCCCCGGCTCCAGCTCCAGCTCCAGCCAGAGCTTAGGGGCCGCCGGCCCGGCCAACACGGTGGCACTGCCCCAGACCATCCACCAGGTGGCGTCCTCCTACGTCAGCATCACCGCCCTCTTCCTCAGCGCGCACAGCATCTGGGAGCAGGCCGAGGAGCTGGCTCAAAAAGGCAGTGGTAAGCAAGCGGCTCCGTGAATGAAGTGCCTTCCTACGCAGGCTTCATTAGAGTGCTGTTTCGACAATTCCGTTTGTCCCTGCACACCGGCTGCTGTGCGAAAATCATAGTATTCCATCTACAGCCGATATGATAAACAGTGTATTTCATTGAGCAGCACCAACAGAAATAGATTGATTAGAATCGACACGCCATCGGCACACACTCATGGACATGAAGTGTATACAGACATCAGCAATAAATAGACATGCGACATACAGATAAATATATAAGCTTCTAATAAGAAGGAAGTCTGAGGTAGCTCTTCTTGGTAGCTGGAGAAGGTGAAAAGTGAAATGTGCAATATTTAAGGTGCAATAAGTGAAAGGGTTAGGCACTTTGCCAAATGGGTCTGTGTGAGTAGCCTCCTTCTTTCGCTTTCTTTTCAAAAGGTTTGGCCGGCACTCGTAAAGTACTTCTAGCCTTATGAACTTGCATCAGGTTGGGACAGTAAATCGGTTAATGCCACTTAAAGTCAGGTGGAGATGGTGTGTCACATTGGAAATTAAGTGCCTTTGTTCAGAGAGATTCTCCATCCTAGTCCAGAATTGCTAATCAATGTAGTAGCAATTAGCAGCGGCAGTTTAGTAAAGCTAATGAGCTGAATTATTTAGATGTAAAGTTATAGCTCGTAATGGGCCTGAGGAATTTTAAAAACCTGTGAGCTGCTTTCTCGGTCTCAACCAGTAGGTGGCAGTAGTATTGAAATCCTGGCATGTGGAACATGTTGACAAGTTAATGGTAAAGCCATTTATACAGCATTTTTCTGCAAAGTACCAAAACTCTTTACAGTGTAATGCCTCACATTCACACATTTCCATTCTCACAAATACGACCTTGACCTTCAAAAAGTTTGTGAAAACCCTTCTTTTCCGAGACTGCTTCCCTTCCTAACAAAACTAATCTCTACTAACCAACTCTTTACCTAGGTGCCTCGTGCTTGTATGAGTCTGTGTGTGTAGGGGGTGTGTGTGTGTGTCTTAAGTGTCCCTGACCTGGGAAAAACTTAGCTAAGACACATGTACCTTGTTGTGTGTATCTGTGTAGTCTGTTTACTCTGTGTTCCTCTACACCTCTGTTGGCTTATGTCCTCCTTTTGTAAGTCTCTTTGGATAAAAGCGTCTGCTAAGTGTAATGTAATGTAAATACACCGATGGCAGAAGGTTGCCATATGAAGCATCAATGAGTACATCAGGAGCTAGTATGGGGTGAAGTGTCTTGCTCAAGGACATGTCAGTCCGGTTAGAAAGAGCTATAATCAAATAACCGACCTCCCGATTGCTGCCTTATTCCTTTACCTCTTCAGCCATGTTGCCCAGTAGTATGTGGACCAAGAACTGTTGATTACGAGGCCCATCAGGTATCCGTAGAGTACTGCTTTCAGTGTCCATGTGCCACGTTACTGGAACCGTTTAACATTTGAGCTCAGATCAGAAACATCTTTAACTGCTTTTAAATCCTCTCTCAAAACACATCTTTTCCAACTTGCTTTTGATAGCCTCTGATGCTGTGGGGGATCCTGTGTGGGACTTTTTGCGATCGTTGTACATTGTCTTATTTGTATTTGATGTAAATGGTGTATGTGATGTTTTTGCACTTTAGCTTGTCTGTGTATGATGGCTGCAGTCCATTACTTTACATGCAACCTTACTGATGCTTGTTTAACTCCTTTTTAACCTTTTTAGCCATTTGAAGCACGCTTGGTTTAAAATGTGCTATATAAATCACACTTACGTACGTACTTACATACTTAGTGGACTGGGTGTTTATGAGTGTGTGTGTGTGTGTGTGTGTGTGTGTGTGTGTGTGTGTATTTACCATGTGGTGTTTGTCTCCCTGCAGGGGTGCTGTTGGAGTTGGACTCGGCCGCTGGCCCTCTGACGCTGCTGTCCAGCATGAGTGCAGTGGTGCGCTACACACGCCAGGGCCTCCAGTGGCTCCGGCAGGACTCCCAGCAGACACACTGACCAGCCACACTGACCAGCCACTCTGCCCCATACACACACACATATACACACAGATATACACACACACACACACACACACACATACAAACACATGCATACATACACACACACACATTCACTCACTCCCACATCTGCCCAGTAACTCTACAGCTTTAGTGCGTTTTCCGGAAAGGCCTAGAAAGGCAGCAGTGAAGGGGGGAGAGAGGCGTGACTGAAAACTGGATACTCTGGCACTTTTTGGTTTTGTTTGTTTTAGTCCCAGGGCAGCGCCCCTGCCATGATTTTTAGCCCTAGAAGCCCTCAGAAGCCCGGTCCGTCATCCTCTCACAGGCCCCCCCTGGTTGGGCAGAGGTGCTGCTGGCCACGACGTACCTGCTGTGACTGGACTCTCATAATGCGCACAAACTCACCAAGCAGCATATCCACTAATGCTTTTGGCTGTCATTCCTCACGCACATACGCACACACACACACACACACACACCGGACACACACACACACACGTGCGCACACATACACACACACACACACATACATGCACAAGCACACACATACTCACAGACACGCTCACACTTGCAGACTAATGTGCTTAAGCATACACCCTAGAACTGGCCCTCCATTGCGTGAGCAAGAGTGGGAGAATTCACAGTCTTTTCTCACAGCATTTCAACAGGACACCCCAGGAAGAGGGGGAAGGACCCCTTCTCTCGTCTTAGCGATGGCAAACATACGAATGGACACACACGTCTGCCCCTCTGGGCAGAGCCACAAGGAAGGAAGTAGAAAAAAAAAAAAATAGGACAAAAAATATTTCACATTTTTTGGAACATCACCTCAAGTACTTACATTTTCATCATTATTATTGCTAGTATTGTGTTTCTGGTTTTAAAAGGTTTTTTTTTTTTCATGAAATGGAGTTATGATGCATTATCAGGCAACCTGTCAGATTTTTTTTATTTATGGTTTTTTTTTTTTTTTTTTTGCAACTTCACTTTACTCTGAGTCAGTGAAGACGATGAATGCCGAACTCCCCACCCCCCTCCCCCCCATCCCCTTTATTCAGTGTTATCTAACTATCCATAGGAGCTAGGTGGCCAAGCCTGGTGTGTGTGTGTGTGTGTGTGTGTGTGTGTGTGTGTGTGTGTGTGTGTGTGTGTGTGTGTGTGTGTGTTTGTGTGTGTGTGGGTAAACAAAGACCTATGGGAGAGATGTCCAGGACCATGGTACTATGTAATGGTGTTTGGATTTTCTGAGCTCTTCAGGGCAAAGAGAGGTTGGTTGTACTTGTGAACTGGTCCTTCTCCATCCAAAAGAAGGTGAGGAAGTGGAGAATCATGCCTTTTTCCTGGCACATTTGTTGAAGGAGCCTGTAGGCAACTGTGGCCATCAGTGATGGTATCTTGTGAGGAGCCAGTCATGGGGATTCAAACCGCATAGGGGGCCAAGAGCACATGCAGCACAGTCCCATAATGCAACAGTGGCGGACCACCCAACCACATCTACCATGTTGCTATGGTGGTCAATGTGAATCAGCGGCAGGCAGTGAAGAGGTGTAGATGGTTTAGGTGAGGTTTGTCATGTCAACAGGATCCATGGCTATGCCTGTTTTTTGGTCACGTCACAAAGTATCCACTAGGTTTGCCCGCATACATTTCATAGGATGAGTAGTGGTAAGAACAGCAATTTTCTTTCTTAGACGTCATTATGAAATCTGTGCCTTATACAGTCAGTTACAGACATTTCATTTGCTCCCCTTAAACGGGGCAAACATTGGATTGAATGTATGTAAAGTCTCTCGCCCCTGAACTATTATGGGCATGAAGTCCTCACCTTATGGCCAAAGTGAATTCTGATCTGCTTGCAGTCTTAGAGCTAATGGGAACATTTCGGTGTGTGTGTGTACATGCATGTGAGAGAAGGGGCCATTTTTACCGACCTTTGAACCGGTGCTGAGTGCTCATACTCCTCTTTGTTTTCTTACGCACGTTTTTCACCTCTCACTCATTCTCCCCCCCCATCATGAATTCAGAGAGGCTGTTCACGGATGCACTTCCCCCCCGCCATTTCTCCTCAACCGAGCGACTCTAAAGCAGGAAGCGCGACAGAGTGGGATCCCTGCGAGTAGGACCTGGCAGGAAGCAGTGCTTCTCTATCGCCTCCCACTTCCTGTAAGCACATGCCTTGCCAGGTGGACGCTTTTCTTTGCGCTACGGATGGTGGACGGTGTATATGAGAGATTTTTTTTTTAAAGCCACATTTTTATCACGTATTTATATTTAGACATCGCTGCTTACCGCTTTTTTATCTCTGTAGTTCAAACCACTACCAGAGGTCAAAGGTTAAAACCCCTTTGACCTTTCGTACCTTAGATTCGAGTGCCTGCGTTTTTTTTTGCGGAGTGGACTTTAACTATATGAGTTTGACACTTTTTCCACTTTTTTTTCCTTTTTAAAATCGTACAGCATGGAGCATATCGGCTGTCAGGCTGAAGGGCACATTTTGGCCATGCTGGTCAGGATGGGAGCAATGCTATTGGCTGTCGGGATGATGTCTTGATTGGTTTCCCTCAGACATCCAAACATGTCAGTCGAGTGAGGGTGTGTGAAAACGTTCAGGGGTTCAGGTGGGTCGTGTCGTATGAAATCGGTGTGTGGGCTTGGGTGTATGATGCCAGATATTTATTGATAGATTTTCTTTGTCTACATCATGACCAAGTACATGTGTGCATTATTTATTTTGTATGACTAAATACTCTTAAGTTGTTTATCTTTTCCTTCTGCGCCGCACCTAAATTCTCTCTTTTGGGAGAAAAATTGAGCTCCTTGGAGCTTTATACTTGGCCAACATTATTGCCCACCCCCACCCCTGATCCCCAGTCCATTTTGCACTTTTTGATTTTCATTTCATGAAAGTATTTCATGGTTGTATCAATGTATTTTCATAAGAATCATAGAGTCATAAGAATAAACTAGTGCTAGAGCTGTTGCAATGCTTCGTGATTGGTCACCCAGGTGGCCAATGGGAATCATTGGTGGTATGGGTGATCACCCAAGTGGCCAATGGAATTCCTGGGTGTTGAGCAATAATTCTCAGTTTTTAACAATGCTCTGGTCGGATCATTGATTATGGATTTGTGAATACAAATAGACCTCACTGAGAGACGGAGGCTCGCGCATGCCTGTAGGCCCTGTAGGCCAGTGCTCTCTGAGCCAACAGGTCTGATCAAGTCTACATTTCTTTCTCTCATTTTTTTTTAAATTGTGAGTCTCCGTACTGGATAAAATGACTTGGGAACTCACTGGAATGGCAGTTTCCACAAATCTATCGATAAGGAGGATAACTAGGGAAAGACTGCACAGAGAAGCATTAAAGGACTGAGAAGAAGGTTTATGTATTTATTTCACAATTGTTTTTGGAATCATGGGGAAATGAGTCCAGCAGACAGGAGTTTGCTTTTTTTCACAATGGATTCCTCCAAAGAAGGCCTCTTCTTGTATATAAGCATTCTAGGCTCTGACCTTATCAGTTGCTCAGTCAAATCTGCACATTCAAATACGACTCGTTTTGATGGCAAACTGTGTTTGTTGAGATCGAGAATGCTTCCCTCTTCTCATTTCTTGGTAACACTACTTGTCATATTCCAGAGGCTGATCGCCTGGTTAGTTTAGAACCATTTGCTGAGGAAAAATGTTTTGGAATTATTTTGTAATTCAACTTTTTTGCCTTGTGAACATATTGTAAATACTCTGAGCTGTAATATATATGGTTGTATAAAGACTGTTTTGGCAGTTTAAATCAGTTTTTTTTTTCCTCCTCCTTTGTTGTCTTCTTTTTACTCTGAAATATTTTGTTTTCCTCTCCCAAAGCTATTTTTGCTGACTCTTTTGTAAGCCTGGCTGCTGTAGCTCGTGATGAACTGTCGAGGGAGCCAGTCTGGTTCAACGGTACATTTCTGTTTGTGGCCGGCTCTGTTTGCTTAAGTGTTTCAGAGGCAATAAAGTTTGAGGAAAGTGTACAGAGTCTCATGGTGGTGAGTAGATTTGTTTATTTCATCCTGATACAGGAATCAAAGCAGTACACAAAAAGCTATACAGGAAATGGGAACTATTTAAAAAAAAAAAAAAGGTGTGTGATTAATTGGGAATTTTTAATGTGTGAACTGTCCAAATCATTACAAGTACAGCAACATATTTACAAGAAAACCCTACTGTCTAAACAAGAAAAGCAATGCATTTGCCACATTCTTAAAAAAAAAGCTAAATAAAATTTGTGTTTCATATAATTTGACATATGCGTTCACCGGCAAAATACTGAAGCAAACTTCTTGGTAATTGAGCAGTTGTTGACTTGGTTTGCTCAAATTACGCTGTGTTATTCAAATGCAGTGATGTTCAAAGCAGCGTGACTGGAAGATGTCTTGGATGGATGTATAGAACCTTCTTAGGCCTTTGACTCGTCTCCAAAGTTGGGATTGCTGAAGTTGGGCTGTAGAGGAAGCATATGACAGTCAGTCTGGTGGAAGTGGGATGCCTTAATGTACTGCACTCACTAGCTACAGCTTGTGTTTCATGCACAATGTTAAAGGGGCTATAGGTAAGAAATGTATGGCAGGTAATCATCAAATGTTCCTGATAGGTCACAAGATTAAGAACACAAGTTGATGTTACTGACCGCAGAACTAGAGCCGTTTTAAAACTTTAATTTACAGCCCCGCAAATTCTGTTCATTTTGATTTTCTGGGGGAACAAAGGCTTTACAGTATTTTGAATCTGATTGCAGTACTAGCTTTGCCCACAGTCCTACATATAGCACATTTAATATGTTAACACTGTCGACTTTCAAGAGGAATAACTGGGATGGATCATCACTTACCACATCAATTCCGCTTTTGGTGTCTCGACTGGGGAAGCTTATATCGCTCAGTTTAACGCCTCGTACATTGATGACGTAGTACAGCAGTCCTATGATGAGTGCGACTACTATGATGGCACCAATAATTGCCCCAGCGATTGCTCCACCATCTGGAAAAGGAATACAAATCCAGACAGGTCAGCAGAATAAAGGAAATAATTCAAAATTTAATGTGTTGTATTCTAAAACTTCAATAAAATCGCTTTTCTTCACAAAACAACAATATGCTCAAGAGTTTGTTTAGCAAAATTACTTTAAAGATAATGGCTTGCTGTGATAACGTATAGTAACTGGCAATGCAATGAACTTACGGTCTACAATGGGGGGATCTGTTGGTATGATGATCCCGCTGTCATCAGTATTATAGTCTGAAAGACGGAATACATTTTTACAGACTTAAGGTAGGGGAAAAGAGGTCAGGAGTTTTACATTACTTTTAATCAAAGTAAACTGCAACCAAAACCAACACAAGAACACAACAGTTCAGTGTTATGCATTTCTGACTATATTTGTGTAGTGCAGTTTAGGGGCCTTATTTACATTGGCGATGCCGACAGATGAATCCTCGTTTCTGCAGGCAGTTGTTGTCGTTCCAGAATCCGTCATGGTACATCTCCACACAGTCCTCCTTAACCAGCTGTCCATCATGGACGATGTCGTTGGGCTCGCCTGGCGCCCAGTTGACAAAAGCCAAGTTACTCAGGTCGGTCCAGCCCCATCCGTCTGAAGCGACACACATTGGAAAAAGCAGAGGGGAAATAATATGAGGACCTCACAGAGTATGATCACTATCACTCTCCTTGCAAAGACAAAACTAGCTTGGGGGGGAGTGGTTGTTCTAAAACTGCTACTGCCATGTTCAATGGGTAACTACTTTTGTGAGAACCCGGCTTCAGAAGTTACAATCTTATACCAAGTAGTACCCATGTCATCCATTCACTAAATCAATTAATTAGTGAAATCACCTGCTTCAACTTGTGCCACCTGCACTTAAAACAGGTGATTTTGCTAAGTATCTGTTTTAGTTAATGAGGGTAGAAATAGTGGTATTGTAACTTCTGATGTATAATTGTGTGTGTGTATGAGTGAATATGTGGAAATGCCTGGCAGGTCGGTGTGTAGACGTACAGGAGCGGTCCCTACTGAGGCCGATCCAGAGATGATAGTACTTGCATGCATGTATGTGTGAGTATATGTATGTACATACAGTAATGTGCAAATGTGTTAATCATTTATGTTCTGATATTATCAATTAACAAAATGCAGTTACTGAACAAAAGAGAAACCTAAATCAAATCAATATTTGGTTTGACCAGCCTTTGCCTTCAAAAGAGCATCAATTCTTGTAGGTATACTTGCATAGAGTTTTTTAAGGAACTTCTTCCAAACATTGCCAAACATGTTGAAGAACTAACCACAGATCCTCTGTAGATGTAAGCTTCCTAACATATACAACCAATATGGTGTAATTGGTTGATCACACAACTGACTATAATCCTGCAAAATCCCTGACTTTGTGTGTACCTCTGTGCATGTGCCTAAAACTTGTCAAAAAATAACTTAAGCCCATCAGGTCCTTTCAGCCTTATGGGTGTTTTAATATTAAACATGTGGATGGCTAAAAAGATACAGTACTGTACAGAGACTTAGGCAGGTGCCTTCAAACCAGCATCAATTCACAAAAATGGGTACACACAAAGTCAGGGATTTTGCAGGATTATAGTCAGGTGTATGATCAACCAATTGCACCAAATTGGTTGTATATGTCAGAAAGCCTACATCCACAGACGATGTGTGTGTGTGCGTGCGTGTGTGTGTGAGCCAATATGTGGAATAAATGCCTGTCTAAGCCTTGCAGGTCGGTGTGTGGACGTAAGGGGAGCGGTCCCTGGTGAGATTGATCCAGAGGTGGTGGTACTTGCATGCATGTATGTGTGAGTATATGTACGTATGTGTGCGTGTGTGTGTGAGTAAAAATATGGAATAAATGGCTGACTAAGCCTTGCAGGACGGTGTGTGGACGTACAGGAGCGGTCCCTGGTGAGGCCAATCCAGAGGTGGTGGTACTTGGTATAGTTCCACTTGCGGATGAACTCCACGTCGGCTCGGCTGTGAATGGAGGCCAGATCCGCTGACAGCCGCTGGCAGAAAGAGCGCGCTTCCGCCCAGGTCTGGCCCTTCTGGGCATCGTACACCAAGTAGCAGTGGCGCCCAAACGGCCTCCAACCTTGATCTTCGCGACATTTACCATCTCCAGGTGCTGGGGTCGGAGGAATGGTCTCTGTTGACAGAAACAGACGCACACACACGCGCGCACACACACAAAGATTTGTGAACCGTCTTCAGCCTAAATAACACAATAAGTCCTCTTGTGGTCTTTATGTCTTAAGTCTGACAACCAGGGGTGTCAATCACAGGTTCAGAAAGTAAAAACCAGGGGGTCAAGATTTGGTTAGCTTCAGCGGATTAGCAAGGCACTTCCTCGTCACAATTTTCCAGAAATTACATCATATCCGCCCCCGTTTCCCCCAAGCTGATTGGTGGGTGCTCCACTCTCAGCTCATGCAGGAGGGCGTACCCAAACTACATCACAGCATATTTTTGTACATCCAATGTCCATTACTGACTAGCTTTCTACTGTCAGTAACGTGGCACTTAACTGTCTAGGCAAAATGGAGGCAGAAATGAGCCCTGTGAAACTCCATTTTGACATTTGGCAAATTCATTCAAGTTTGGCTGACATCCTTCCTTCCACTATCCCAGCATTTCCCCATTGAAATGAATGGGGGTGGGACTGCCTCCAGTTAATATAACACCTCCATGGTAAAAAAAACCTGCAACATATTTTATCCAGCAGTCGTCTGAACCAGCTGATCCTAATGAACACACAAATCTTCAACCACGTAGATCAGCTAATTAAGGGAATCACTTGCATTAAGTGCACAGGCAGAAGGAGACTGACACCTCTGCTGACAGAAAAAGATTCTGACCTGTAGTGGTCTTGCAGATGTAGGGCTTGGCGGCGTCACAGGCCGTGTCGTTCCAGGTGCCGTCTAAGTAGTGTGCAGGGGCGTAAATGCTCACGCAGCCCTCCCCTTCACGATTGGTCGGCTCGCCGGGACCCCAGTGGGTGAAGAATACAGGCCAGCCGTCGGACCACGAGTAGGAATCACTGCTCTGATGTAGGAACAGCATAAACAAACATGATCCATAGTTGCAAACTCGGGTTATTGGCTTAACGGTGCTATGTGTAGGATTGTAGGAAAGTGGAGAAAGGTGCGCACATCCAAATAAAATATTCCAGGTGCTAGACAAAAAATAGCACATACTTTGTAAAATTGGTCTGCACACTGTGTATACTCCAAGTGGATTTTATTTATTTAAAGCAGACAACATATCGATGCTGTGGGTCGAAACGTCAGGCATTGAGAGAAATGGTTGAGATGACATATCACATGACCCCCCACAGGGCACCTGTCTAGAAAACTGAGTGCTTCCGTGAGGTGACAGTTGGCATAACATGCGCCCAAAGGCACTGGCTTACCTGCATTTCATGCCCTTTGGGGGGTCATATGATATGTCATCTCAACCATTTCTCTCAATGCCTGATGAAGATCTCACAGGATCGAAACATATTGTCTGATTTAAATAAATAAAATCCACCTGGAGTATACACAGTGTGCAGACCACTTTTTCAAAGTATGTGTAGCATTGCTGTCAAAACTGACACATTAATAAAGTTGAAAATATTTTAAAGCAAGAGGCAAAACACTAAATGAAAACAGAAACAGAAAGAATTTGTGGGCTGTATATTAAGTTTTAAAATGTGAATATTCTGGCTGTACTACAGCTGTTTATACAACAGTTGGGTCCGGTCAAACTATTTATGAGTTTCTGATTGGACGAGACGCATTCCACGCGTCACCAGGAGTGGAGATAACCCCTGACGTACAGTACCACGGGTGACTCTTCACAGCTAGTAATCACTCTGCCAAAGATACCTTTAACACTGAGTTAGTGAGACACATTGTGACTGTTTCTCTCTATTTTTTCAAACATCCAAAATAGGTATGTGTGTATGTGGTGGAAGGTCCACAAACCGTACCCTTTTCCTGAGCCCAATCCAGGCATCCGATTTGCCCTGAATGACGGCTGCGGAGATGAAGGCCTGGTCGTAGCTCATGTCTATGCTGGCGAGGTTTCCTTTTTCCTGTTGGCAGGCCGCCTGCGCCGCCTCCCAGTTCTTGGGCTCAGACACAAACTTGTAGCAGTTCTTGTACCAGGAGATGTAGCCGTCAGGACATGGGTTCTTGGTGGGGGGAGGAGGGAGGCTACTTGCTGTAAATGGCATGTTGAACAGGCAAGTTTTGGCAGTTAGAGGTTGGAGATGGATGTCCATGGTTACAACACTAGTCTGCTGAATCACTACTTCACAGCTATAATGTAAAATAAAGAATATGTTTTAAAACCGTCAAATGGAATGAATATGTTAAAAAGTGTAAAGCTGACTGAATGCCTAACAGAGTGATACACTCTTACCTGTTTCTAAGTACAGGGTGCTGAGGGACTGCAGCTACGTGTTACTGATTAAGGGAAATAATGTAATGTAGTGTAGCTCTGTAGACTGCACCTCAGCAGGAGATAGTAACCGGCCTGGTATTTGAAGTGTATGCTCATTAAACACTCACTAAAAACACACTATCAAGGCGAGTCATCCTGATACAGTGGCCTAAAGCACACACATCCGCCTAAATAGTCTGGCTGCTGGAAAAAATCAATTAAAAAAATGAAGTCTACAACACCAGTCATGCTCCCAACCAAGGTACTGTAAATAACGAGACGTTTCAGGTCACATGCAGATGCCCCTTATCCAGATGCCCCTTCTCTGCCATGCTCACATTTTTTCTTGTAGCACACCCAGCCCATCTCCTCACTGCACGGATTGTCGTTCCAGCGCCCCGTCTGAAGTGCGTTGTGTGTCATGGCAGCACAGTGTTCCTAAGCAAAACAGAAAAGTGGGGTTCAAAGGTCATCCGTCCACTGAAATCACACACTTCAACCCAAGGTGCTAACGCAACAGATTCAGTGTATGTAATGCAACAGATTTATTGCCTACTAAACCAGTTCCGCTGACATGACTACTAAAACATCTTGAGTCACCTTTCTGCAGATTTAGCAATGTTTTTATATTCCCAGGCACTCCTTTAAAGGGTATTCAATGTTTAATCTTCGCTGCTCATCTAAAGAGCTGATAACATCTGGCCCTCAACCGCTTTATTATACTTTATTACAGCTGTATAGTTTTTCAGAAGGCTAACAAGAATCAGCAAAACAGACAAGCCATAAAACACTCACCTCACTCATGTGCTACTGAATTACTCAGACCTTGTCTGAAATATTCACTTGTTCACTCTGTAGTACACTACATAGGGTGTGAATTATGTTGTTTTACCCCCCACAAGTGCACTACATAGTGAAAAAGTGAACGTTTTGGATTCGGCCTCATTGGTTTAGAACGTCCCAAAATGGCTGACGGCTGAATCTGTTATCAGGTACTGTACGACTGCAGAGCTGCTTCATCAAGCGTATCACAGTGCACCAGACCACTCTCTCTGCTAGTTCCAGTGACAGTAAATATGGCTATCTGACTGTCTTACCTTGCTGTCGTTGTTCTATAATTAATATAATTATATATAATATAATTTTATTATAACAGTATTAAAATGTGGCCAAAATACAAATAGAAAAGCACTCTAAATTCACATATAGATATGAGCAAATCCACGGAAAGTGGATCATTTTTTTACATCCATATTGCTATGCTGTGATTGAATGATGTAAATTTGAAATTTCAGATTGCTGTTTCGGCTGTTTGGCCGTCTCACCTTGCGGCCGTTGTTTGTTGTTTGTATTATAAAAATAACATTAAAAGGTGAAATTATTATCATTAAAATGATTGACTTTGCTATCATCAGCTGTCTGACCTTGCCGTCGTTATTGTTGGGCTCCTTGTTAGCCCAGTTGGTGTAGCGCACAGAGCTGCCGTCGCTCCAGGCGAACGCCCCCTCGTGGAGTTGGTCCGACAGGCCGATCCACACGGGCAGCTTCATGTCCCGCAGGTAGCTCGCCAAAAACTCTGAACAGCCAAGAGGGATAATACTGTTACTGCAGACAGACAGCAATATAAGACTGCACATTACACCCAAAAACACATTAGGCTAGCTTCTGAAATACAGCAAATGAGTGTGCAAAATGAGTAAGCAGTTAACAGGTCATAATGTTTGATTACATCAACATCTATTTCATACTGTAAGATTACAAAAGAACACAATAAACAATTAACATGCATGGTACGTGAATGACATTATGCTGCATAATGGGTGAAGACAACAAAAAGGTGCAAAAAAACTCACACATTTTTAATTTCTTTACCGTGACGTTTCGGGCTTACTCACCCTTCCTCAGACATGTGAGGAAGGGTGAGTAAGCCCAAAACGTCACAGTCAAAAAACAAAAAAATTGGGAGTAAAAACCTGGCTAAGCAGACTTTTTCTTTTGCACCTATGTTGACTGTTCTTTAATCTTGCTCCCAGTTTAAAAGTTGGATGTGCGTGCTTTGGTTGAACTCTTGAGACAACAAAAAGTAATGTTTACTGTAGTAAAGTTCAGTACAGTCAGTATAACAATAAATGAAATACATTTGAGGAAGTGCAGTTTGGCTTGGCCTTCTTACCGTTTTCATAGTGCGTGTCAATGACCGCCAGGTCTCCAGCGTCATTATCCCTGCACCACTTTCGAGCCGTTTTCCAGTCGGCTTTGACCTCGTTCCCCTTACCCTTGATCAGGTAGCACTTGCTTCCAAAAGCCATCCACCCTGAGGGAAATCCCAGAGGAGAGGTCAGTCTACTCTTTCATCATCGCATGTACACCACATAAATGGATTATTTGTATACACATCTCACGAGTTCATCAGTTTGGTGAGGGTCTTCTGCTTTTAGCCCGTATGTTTTGATGAAAAACAATCGATGCCTAAAGACAAATCAGTCCAATCCGTGTACATAACTGAATAAGCATATAAATGAACTACATTTATGTAGCACATTTAATCACACTTAGCAGTGACCCAAAGTGCTTTACAATGTCATGCCAGCCTCACATTCACGGATGAACTCATAGTCTGATGGTGGAAGGCTGCCATGCAAGGCACCAATCAGAACACTGCAAGCAGTATGGGGTCGAGGACACATGGACATAGTCAGGAGGAGCTGGAATCAAACCAGCGATCCTCCAATGCTGGTCAACACTTCTCCTTTCTGAGCCACTGAATCACCTCATGAATTATGTCCTTCTAATAGTTTTGTGGTTAGTTGATAGCCTGACAAGCCTGCCCACATTAAATTGTGTGGTCTGGCCACGATGAACAGACCTGGCACAATCCAAGTAGCGGCATCAATGACTGCATTGCCTCTGCACGCAACAGGGTAGCGCTACAACCAAATGACGATAGACCTATGTGATTGGTCTGATCAAATTTGGCAGAAAAGCTACTAAAGTTAAATGGGTCGTGTGACTTTACTTAGCATAGAGATTTCAATTGCTACTGCTAGGATACACCTACATTTTTAAGGATCGTTGGTTGACTCAGTGCAACCTAAAGATGCCCTAATGATCAATGTTTAATTACTCATTTATACTTATTGTATGTTTTCTTATGCTTTTATTTCTTTAATTTACCTTACACTTATTTGATTTTTTTGTGCTTTTTACACATTGTTCTTTGCTTTTATTTTTCTTAAGCACATTGAACTACGTCTTTGTATGGATGCGCTAGCTAGACAAATGCACTTGAGTTGACTGGGGACACTAGCAGCTCGACAGCGCCCCAATGGACTTTCTTGTTCCGGTGCCACTGGACTGCAAGAAATGTTGTCTTGTGTTTTTATTGCTGAACTGTTGAAGCCCTATGAGCTGCATCTTGCATGAATTGTGCTATACAAGTAAAGATTATTATTATTATTATTATTATTATTATTATTAACTGATTAACTGAACTAAGACCTAACAATGGTGGTGACTTTGCCTAAGAGGAGCTGGGGTGTCCTGAGGGGGCGGTGCATGGGAGGCAGGAGAATGGGGGGAGGGGTCTCACCATCTGGGCAGTTGCCTGACCAAGGTGGGGTGGGCGGGGGCGGAGTTGGGTTCTCGCCAGGTAGCTTCTTGCACACGTAGCCAGCTGTGGCTCGCCCACAGTTCACATCATTCCAGTCGCCTTTAGGGGGAAAGGTGGAGGTAAAAGCATAATCACTAAGGTTTTGAGGTATGGGGAACTGTCTACTTTTTAAATATTTACAATACTTTTAATACTTTTTAAATATTTTAATCAACACTGCAAAAGTAAAAACAGTACCTGGGTGTCTTCTCATCTGCACACACTGTTCCTCTCCATTGGCGTCGTTGGGCTCCCCGGGACCCCAGTGTACATATGTCACAGGTGACCCATCCACCCACCTGCAGGGCAGAGAGATTTGGAGTGTGAGGAAGACAGGTGAATGGACAAATAGACGGATTAAGACAGTAGGAAGGATTGTGGGATAGCATTTGATTTTAAGTTTAAAAAGCACTTACAGGTACTGGCCTCCTGCCACTCCAAACATTCGCAAGCCAATCCATGCAGTATCCACCTGTCCTGTTCCCACCTGCGTTGCAGTGTAACATACACAAACACACACACACACACACACACACACACACACACAAACACACACAAACACACACATACACTTGAAGTATCACTTTATGTTTACATGTTTCTGCTACAAAATTTAAAAGAAAATCCATGGCACTCAGAAGACATTAAAATTGATTCCTTAATTCCACACACACACACACACACAACTGAAGTATTAAATCATGTTGTGTAATCTACATTTGAAAAGGTTAACTGTGTGTTTAAGCACTTCAAAAAGTGGTTCCTTTTTCTTTGAAATTGTGTTCCTGATGCCAAAGAGGACCTTCGCGACATGCTTTTGAAACTTCCTGAGCTCTTTGGATTTTTCTCTGTTTTAAGAGTTTTAAGGTCCTGAAATCTAAAGTGATGCACACTGTCTTAGCACATACCATTGTGTTAACATAAGCATGCTCCTTTTCATTTGGGATAGAGACCAAGCGGGCTTTCTCAGCATAGCAGCGATGGATTGCTGTGTGGAAGTCCACGAGGTCTGTGTCGTTGTACAGGTAGCAGATAGTGCCATTCTTCCTCCAGCCAGGATTTGTGCCACACTCAGGGGCTGAGAGAAATGACATTACCATTACATTCGTAAATAAATAATAATATAAAATACACATATATAATGTGATATATAACATCAGCACAATATTTTAATTAGTTTAGAGAATAAGAGGGCAGAGACTATACAGTGACAACTCAATTAAACAAACCTCAATTGACAACAAAAGGCTGAAATTACACTGAACGGGTAAGTGATAAAAAAGCTGAGTGATGAAACCATAAGACCCCTCAATTAGGAGGTTTACCTGCTTTCTGGACAACTCTCTTGAACTAGTTTTGGGTCTTTGAGTGAGCGTTTGGTGGTTGCTCGCAGAGAGCCTGTGTGACATGGGCACTGACCTGGGACGGGTGGAGGGGGCACCGGGGGTATGATGGGCGTCTTGCCCTTGGCGATCATGCAGATCCAGTCCTGGTGGGCGTTGCAGTTCTGGTCGTTCCACCAGGAGGTGCCATTGCTGTTGGTGACCATCTCCACGCACTCCTCGCGGCCCTCGTGGTTGTTGGGCTCCCCGCGACCCCAGTTAGTGTGAGTCACGGGCGACCCATCGCTCCAGTGGTAACCTGAAGAGAACACATTGCTTTATTGTTCACAGAAATTTTGCATTTTAAATGTTCACAAGTTTCTAAAGTTTATCTGGGAAAGTGATTTGTTTATTAACACGCATATAAGGGCTCCCCGCAACCCCAATTAGTGTAGAGTCACGGGCGTCCCATCACTCCAATGGAAATCTGCAAGGTAGATATTGTTCACCATTCAACATCATGCCAACCTCCTCCCATCGGACAACAACTTTATTACCTCTGCCAGCGGAGGTTATGTAATCATCGGCATTTGTTTGTTTGTTTGTTAGTTAGCCAAAAAAAAAGCTATGGATGGATCTTGCTGAAATTCTGGGTAGTTAAAAAATGGGCTAACTTAGAAGTGATTCGATGTTGGTGGTGAGCTGAGCTGCCTGCCAGAGGTCTGCGCTCTCTGAGTGCTTTTCTAGTTCCTGTATTAAATTCTGAGTTCTGGCTCATGTGTCTCTGACCTCCTTCCACGGGGTTGTGCTTGAGGCCGATCCACTTGGTCTTTCCCTTGCTGTAGGAGGACAGGAAGGTCTCCTCCTCCGCGTTGTGGACGCTTATCAGGTCGGCCCCTCGCGACACGCAGTCCTGTCGCGCCGCCTGCCAGCTCTTCTTGTCGGAGTAGTCCACGCTGAAAAGCTGCTCACAGACACACCGAAAACCACACGTGTGACAGCTGCCATTAAAAACACATCAGGCTTCTTTGGGGGAGGAAATATACAGAAAAGCTTTACGTTGTGGCTGTTATGTGATGTCATGTCCTTGCAATTTCCACATCATATATAAGGGAGTCCATGGGAAAAAAAAAAAAAAAACGGGCATAGTCACAGAATCCCATTTTTCAAGTTAGTTGCATCAGTAGCTGCATTAAAACCCCAGCTTTTTCAAAAGTAATCCTGTGAATAAACGAGCATAGTCTCAAGCTAGATTTTACAATAGCATTTACCGATAAAATCAAATAAAAAATCTATTTTATAAATGACATTTTCTCAGTTTCTGCATTTTGTGACCATGCCCGTTTTTCCTGTGGATTCCTCACGTCTTTCTTCCTCATATATGTCACCAACACAGCACAATTAGTGAAACCCACAGTGCATAGCAAATTTAGATATTTGCACTGAGACGTTCTTCATCACAGTCAACTGGTCATTTTGGTGAATGGGTTTGGAGAGATAGGGACGAGTATGAAAAATAATCTATGAAAATGTGCACGTGCTGGGGGTTCTGTTAATTAAAGTCAATAAAAGCCCAAAACAAAACAGCCCAGCCAACTACACATAAAGACATCAGCATGAGAGATAATCAGCTTTCTCACCTTGTAACAGTTCTGAAAGTGGGGTTCACCGGTCCAGCCCTTTGCGCAGTCTGCGACAGGAGGGGGTGTGGGGGCTTTTGTCGGGGGAGACAGACCGTCCCTCGTCTTCTCACAGATGAAGGGGTGGGACTCAGTACATGGCTTGTTATTCCAGAACCCAGCGATGGGGGCCGTTGTCATGGCCACACAGAAACCTGCCTCGTTATCTGCAAAATATATATTTTATTCATTTGGTTTTGATTGTTCTGAAACACTGCAAGAATACAGAGGTCCTGTGAATCCATATATCACCAAACTTACATTAAAGTAGAGTCTGTGCTAAAAAATGCCAATATTGTGATATACCGTGGCCTATACTCCTGTACTGACATGTATATGAGAGCATATGAGACAACTGAAAAGTTCATTTCAAGATAATAACTGTGAACATTTTAACAGAATTTTTAAATAAAATGAAATTAAGTTGTACAATCCTTTAGGCTTTAGCTTTTGCTATAATGTCAAATTAACACAGGTGTTAGAAAGACTTCTGTTTCGGACATGCTCATTATTCAGAATCTTCATGGGATTGCTGAGCATTAGACACCATTAGATTCAAGAGGTGTATACATTTAATGTTAAGTTAGTGGGTAGAATTGTCTTTAGAACTAGCATTGGCAGGGTCGTTTGTGTAATGGCATATGTGTTAGTGACTGCAAAGTGATAGTATCTGTGGTAAAAGTGCAAATATTCGATAACAAGTCCTAATTAGTAAGTAAGCAGGTCATTTTGGAAGTAAATTGTGGTTGTAGTTAATTTTGTAAGTAAAACTTTGGAAGTCGTGCAAACAGTTGATAATGAGCAGTAAGTAGTAAATTTTGGAAGTAAACTGTGGTTGTAAGTGAATTGTGGAAGTACATTTTGGAAATTTGGGTAGCAGGTAGCTAAACTGTGGACACACGCTAAAGGATTGATCACCTTTAGTGGGGCCGCCTCAGGGGAGGGTGTACAGTGAGTAAAGGCCCGAAACACCCGTTGATCCTGAGGTACACTGCTGAGGATGTGTCCCACATAGTGTATGGATAATTCTAATGGCTGTAGTTAGGAAAGCCCGAAGTGTGGTACAATAGGTGCTCTCCCCACATGTGCAAGTGTCTTGTATTTTTATTTATTTATTTATTTATTTATTTATTTATTTATTTATTTATTTATTTATTTATTTATTTATTTATTTAATTGTTAAGGAAATGTTGGAGGAAACTGCAAAGGCTTGCCAGTGGTCCTGGATAAGATGCATGTTGTTGGCATGGTGAAAGCCATGGGGGAAAGCGATAGGTAGGTGCTGCTGAGTGGATCATGTAAACGGCCCCAGCAGCCCTCAGTCACTGTAACGGTAGCTGGCTGGTTCAGGTTAACCCTTGTTGAGCATCTGTCTGTACGGCTCCAGTTGGCCATCCCCTCAGCTGCTCTGTCCTGTACAGCTCACATGAGGTTGCGTGAATAGCTGTAGTCAGCGGCCAGCTGTGCGTGTTACACCTGGGAGTAGGGACTAACAGCCTGAACTATTTACTTGATTATAGATAGTGTAGGGGTAGGTGTAATAGCTATAGTTTCTCCCTAAGGTGCTCTTCCTACATGCACAAGTACTGTGTGTTCTTTGTAAACTGTATCGGGAGAAGCATGATATTGTGGCTTCCCTGTCATATTATGAGGTTGCAAGAAATACCCAGCCCCACTTTTAATTCATGAAAAGAACTCCTGAAGGCTGCTCAACAGTTAACATGATCTTCACTGGTGAAAAAAAAAGTCTGTCTTTATCCGGAAGGCAGCCAATTATGTGAGGTGCTGTCAGTAAGACAGACACGGCCCAGAATAGGCCCAGCTGGGATTAGAGGTGTCACTGATTGTCTGACAAGGCTGCACTGGAGTTCTGTACACTTACCGCTTTCTAATCAGTGACATGAAAAATGCACCCTCACATCTGTTCACCACACGCCAAAATGTGCTGTCAATTTATTTAGCACCTTGAGACGCCAGCTGCCTGCTCCACTCCCTGTTGCTGCGGGTGGTCTCATTTTAGCTCACACATTTCCTTGCAGTCTTTAAACTGCCTGTCCCAAACTAAATATGTGTCAGTCAGCTACACTGCTGTTTAAAAATACATAAAATGCCCTTAAAACTGTAAAAAAGTACTATACTATAGCTGTACTAGTATATAGTACAATACTATAGATGTACTAAATACTACCACTATACTAAATTGACTTTTTTTTTTGCAATGGTTTAACTTGCATGATTTAATGATTTAACATGTGTTCATGATGCTTGAAAAAAATAGTGTAAGAAAAATAGTCCAACACAAAAAGATCCATACAGCATCAGTGACTTTGAGGTGGTTCTAACTTCACTTCACTTTTATAGCGTTAGTCTTTGAACTGCCTATGCCACTGCAGTCAAGTCAATCAACTGGGCAATATGTGGTCTTTATATTAAATGAAACTCACCTACTAAATATTTTACAGGTGCTCATTAACATGAATATGAAAAGGTACCCACACAGTAGTTTTCTCTGCTTCCAAAGTGATTTAAAGGTCTCATTCCGTGAGAAACCGTTTAGTACTTGCTCTTTTTTGCTCTTTTGAAATATGATGGGTCAGTCCGAACTGCATATACATGCTGCACGTGAAAATGTTCTTCTACCAAGATTGCCTCCTTTAGTCAATGAAAGAAAATAGGCGGAATAACGAGCAAATAAGAAAAAAGCAAACAAAGTGACGTAAGTTTGTTAATTAGAAAAAGCAATGCCACAGTTGTGATTATTAGAGGAGTCTCGTTGCAGAACACATTCACTTAGCGAAACAGATAAGTATGTGTGTTTGTGTAGAACGTTTAGATCTTCTATTTGGTGTGTAATGACTGAATCTGCTTTGAATGATTGTAGCCTGTGACTAGCATACATGAGAACCAGTCATTCTTCCCACTCCATCCCCTCCACCAAACTAAAACAGCCTGTAACATGAGCACTAAGGCATTTTTTTTCACCAAAACCAGCTCAAAGGGCATTTATTAATACTAGAGATCACCGGAAACCGGAAAAACGAAGCAATGAGATCTTTATCCACAAAGCATGGAAATCACTTTGTGAGCAGCAGAGAAAACAATGTATGGCTTTTGTGTTTTCTATATGGGGTCCTTACTTAGCTGGTCCCTATTCCAGTTGCTGCAGGAGAGTGGTTTAACATTGTACTACTCAACTAACATATGTGCGTGATACTTGGAAAGAAATAGTCCAAGTGTAGCTAACTAAAGTGTAGTGCAATTACGTAATTATTTTAAACTGTTTTTAAAGCAGCAGTTTTTAGAGTGTTTTTCAGTGTTTTTACAGTGTTTCGCAGAGCATTTAAATCCTTTTGTGAGTGAGCAGAGAAAAGGGGTCCTTACTTGGCTGCTCCCTGTCCCAGTTGGTGTAGGAGAGCGGCCTGCCGTTGTCCCAGTAGTAATCCACACCCACATTGCCTCCCTGTCCCCTCAGGCCCATCCACCACTGCCCAGAGTACCTGCCCAGGTAGGCCGTGAAGTGGGCCTGCTCATAGCTAACAAACAAACACAACATCTTCAATTAGCTTAACAGTAGACAAACAATAGACAACAACTTTTCTGGAACAACACCACCACCAACCAACAACACATTGCATTTGTAGAGGGCTTTTCAAGGCATCCAAAGCACATTATAAAAGGGGACCTGACAAACCACCACTCACCTCATGCACCTGTATTACTATCAAGTACATAAAATGCATAAAAATAGTACCAGTCAGCAAGCAAGCAATCAATCAATCAATCAATCAATCAATCAATCAATCAATCAATCAATCAATCAATCAATCAATCAATCTCACTGTCACTGTCACTCTCTCTCTCTCTCTCTCTGAATATATATATATATATATATATATATATATATATATTATGGCATGCCGTTTAGGAAATTAAAGAATATATTGAATGGATGTCTGAATATATTGAATGAACGCTTGAATATATGGAATGAAACTTGAATATATGGAATGAAACCTGAATATATTGAATGAAACTTGAATATATGGAATGAATGTTTGAATATATGGAATGAACGCTTGAATATATGGAATGAAACTTGAATATATGGAATGAATGTTTGAATATATGGAATGAAACCTGAATATATTGAATGAAACTTGAATATATTGAATGAAACTTGAATATATGGAATGAACGTTTGAATATATTGAATGAACGCTTGAATATATTGAATGAAACTTGAATATATGGAATGAATGTTTGAATATATGGAATGAAACCTGAATATATTGAATGAAACTTGAATATATTGAATGAAACTTGAATATATGGAATGAACGTTTGAATATATTGAATGAACGCTTGAATATATTGAATGAAACTTGAATATATGGAATGAATGTTTGAATATATGGAATGAAACCTGAATATATTGAATGAAACTTGAATATATTGAATGAAACTTGAATATATGGAATGAATGTTTGAATATATTGAATGAACGCTTGAATATATTGAATGAAACTTGAATATATGGAATGAATGCTTGAATATATTGAATGAAACTTCAGAACTGACTTCATCACGGTTTTCTACCTATGTTGCTGCTAGAGGTTTGCCAATATGAGCAACTCTGCAAAATTGTTTCAGCAATATTAAGTAATGAGGAAGCAATCGAAACCCTGGCAAATGCTTGTAATGGGGCCAAAATACTTATATTAACTTATACTGCTCTACGGACCAAGAAATTCATTCTTTGTTCAGTCGAGGCAGACATATGAACCTCACAAACCAGGTGTATCAGGCTAACTTTCCGAGAAACATGCCTGCGCCCTCACAGGAGGCACCTGCTGCCCCTATCTACAATCTTCGTACACACTTAAGTGCCCAAGATACAAGAGGTAAGGAAATAATTTCATGCATTTTAACTGCGGTTGATGTTTCATTTTGTTTTCGCTAATTAGACACAGCAAACTACAGAAATATGAGATGTTACTCATTCTGTTTAGCAAGAATGCTAATCGCTAATTAGCGGCTAATTTTACAGTGATAACAAGCAACTTTTCTATTATCCTAAAGAGGGAGAAGGACAAACCGTTCCAGTTGTCTCATGAGAGATGTCAGTGCATGTAGTGATAGAGTGTATGTTTCTGTGCTAGATGCACTGACATCTCTCATGAGACAACTGGAATGGGTCGTCTCTCCTTAACCTTCTCCCTCTTTGAGTTAGATAATAGAAAAGCTTATTACTGTAAAATTAGCCGCTAATTAGCAAATTACTGCCAAATGGCATATTGAACATCTCTGATATTTCTGTTGTTCGATGTGACTAATTAGCGAAAACAAAATTAAACTTTTCTCAACCGCAATTAAAACGCATGAAATTATTTCCTTACCTCTTCTGTCTTGGGACCTTTTGTGTATAGGCTATGGATGCAGGTTGTAGATAGGGGCAGGTGCCTCCTGTGAGAGCGCAGGCAGGCATGTCTCTTGGAAAGTTAGCCTGATATCTGCCTCTGTTGAATAAAGAATGTATTTCTTGGTCCATAGAGGGGTAATAATTAACGTTGGTATTTTGGCTAGTAAAATGGCAGGCATTTGCCAGGGTGTTAATTGGTTCTTCATTGCCTAATATTGCTGCAACTAAGTTTTCGGCAGTGTCACTCATAATGGCAAACCTCCTCTAGCTGCACCGTAGCCTAACCAACTGACATCAAAACAAAAGATGGCTCTAGTGCCGGCATGACGTCAGTTTTCAAGTTTCATTCAATATATTCAAGCATTCATTCCATATATTCAAGTTTCATTCAATATAATCAAACATTCATTCAATATATTCAAACATTCATTCAATATATTCAGGTTTCATTCCATATATTCAAACATTCATTCCATATATTCAAAAATTCATTCCATATATTCAAGTTTCATTCCATATATTCAAGTTTCATTCAATATATTCAGGTTTCATTCCATATATTCAAACATTCATTCCATATATTCAAGTTTCATTCAATATATTCAAGTTTCATTCAATATATTCAGGTTTCATTCCATATATTCAAACATTCATTCCATATATTCAAGTTTCATTCCATATATTCAAGTTTCATTCAATACATTCAGGTTTCATTCCATATATTCAAACATTCATTCCATATATTCAAGTTTCATTCAATATATTCAAGTTTCATTCAATATATTCAGGTTTCATTCCATATATTCAAACATTCATTCCATATATTCAAGTTTCATTCCATATATTCAAGCGTTCATTCAATATATTCAAACATTCATTCCATATATTCAAGTTTCATTCAATATATTCAGGTTTCATTCAATATATTTGAACATTCATTCCATATATTCAGACATCCATTCAATATATTCTTTAATTTCCTAAACGGCATGCCATAATATATATATATATATATATATATATATATATATATATATATATATATATATATATATATAGATATATATATATATAGATATATATATACTGAACGAAAGAGAAACCTAAATCAAATCAATATTTGGTGTGACCACCCTTTGCCTTCAAAAGAGCATCAATTCTTCTAGGTATACTTGCATTATATATATAAGTATAGGTATGTTGCATGTTAAATGTTTGTTACAGGATAAAAAAGCTATTCCTGTGTCACATCTGATACATGATAACAGTATAAAACATGTATTATTCTTATTTACTATAACTGTTAAAGTTTTAGAGGGGGCTCACGCACACGTCCATGATGTGAAGCAGGGTGGCCTGTTTCGCCTCACAAAAGGCTTTGGCTTCGTCCCGTGTCCTGGCATCCTCTTCAAACAAGTAGCAGCTGTAGCCATACACATCCCAGCCCTGACACACAGCATGGCAGTACAACAGACTTAGGACACTATCTTGAACTCCATTTGTACTGAACATAAAGCGGTGATGGCCAACTTAGATTCATAAGCTACAATCAAATACCACATATTCCAAATCACCTGATTCTACCTGTGTGCTTAATATAGATGAATTCCTTAATTAACTCCTCTACTTGGTTGAAGGGTTGAGCTAACTAGAATGCGAATCTCCTGTCCATAGCGAATGGTTGGAACAAATACATGGCACTGGATTATAGCTTCTGAAACCAGGTTGGTTGGCAATCACTGGCATTAAGTATGAACTTTATTTTATCCAGTGGAAAAACTATGGTGTGCTGGCCGTAGCTGTGTCACCTGTGGACAACCATAGACGGTGGGCTTGACTGAGGGAAGCGGGTAGTGTGCTTTGGCCTTCTTACAAATGTAGGTGTTGAGTTCAGTGCAGGTGACGTCATTCCACCTGCCCGTCTATAAACATACACAAACAGAGAAATGTGACCAGGAGGAGACCAGAAAGGTAATTTTACAACAATTTTACAAAACAATGGAATGTCTGAGCACTTAAAAAAAAAAAAAAAGATTTGACAAAGGCCAAAGTACAACAATGCTGCTGAATGTGTATCATTATTTCTTTATTTTTTACGCATTACAGTTAGTGTGTTGACATTCATTGTGTACATTCACCTGATCCTGCAACTGATAAATGGATTTTGAATATGCATGCATACACCCCTGAGGACTTTTTTATGGATTTTACAACCTGTTCCTAACATGCTCTTCCGTAGGGATAAAGAATGAGGAAAACATATGTTCTGTACCTGGTAGAACATCTCCACACAGTCCTCATTGAAACCCAGGTGATTGTTGGGCTCGCCAGGGGCCCAGTAGGTGAAGGTGACAGGGTGTTGGTCTGACCAGGAGAAGAATCCGGAAAAACTGAAGTCATTCAGGCCAGTCCAGACATCATTGGTGGCTATGAGGGGGACAGAAACAGGAAGTCAGAGAACACCCCTTTGCTGATGTACTGTAGCGACATAGGACAACCTATGGTAACACTTTATTTTACGGATCGTTTTTGAGTGTATCTACATGTGTATCTAGGGTTATGTACTGTACCTGCCTAACCCTAACCCTAAGGTACTTGTACGTGTAAATGCACATTGGTACATTTGTTACATTGTACCTAAATGACAGTAAAGGGACAGTAAAATAAAGTGTAAACGATCCTATTTTCTGCCAGTCCCATAACAAACGATTATGAATGCCAGGTGAGACATGATTTCTAGCCCTTTACGCATTCATTCTACACAAAAAAATGAAAACTTGTCAGATAGTTTCATTCTCTATTTTATTTAGGAGACTCATTCAGGGGAGCCATGTAGTTAGAAAATACACTGCGTTTAAAATGCTCCCCAGATGCAAGGTGATGATGCATTGGGATAACCCTTTGAGCAATGTTGCCAGGCACAACATGATTGGCTCCTACTTTGCCCAAGACACCAAAGGTCACTTCACAAAAAAAAAAAAAACAAATAGCTATGTGTTGCATTTAACATAAGACAAAGACGACAGATACACACACACAAAAAAAAATGTTTCTGTAGCCTAATCAAAGTCTGTGGGTATCTCTCTCATGATGCAAAATCCCAATGCTGCAACTAGCTTTGTGTGATATACCCATGTAGAGGTAGCTCTCCTGCCAAGACCCATCACCATTATAGTTACCTATACTGTACCACTGAGTCATATTGTCCTAACAAGCCCTGTAAGTCAAAATATCACAGATGCCAAAACAGAATGGCTGAGGTGTGGAGCGTGTAGGCAACTAGCTTTGTGTGATATACCCATGTAGAGGTAGCTCTCCAGCCAAGACTGCTCCGTCATGGAGGTGATGGACGCCAGGTCGGCTCCTAGCTTCATGCACTCCTCCCTAGCCTTGTGCCACGTCTTCTTGTCTCCGAACGGCTTGTAGCAGAACTCCGCAAATTCGTACCAGTCAGGTCCAGAGCAGCGCAGTTCTGCAGAGCAAATGAATGGCAGGGTGTTTAGCGTCAGAGGTCAAGAGATGACCTCTGGTGTACAGGGACACAGCGGAGTTGGGGGAGTTAAGGGCCGTTCACATCTAGAACCGTAACTATGAAGATAATTATAATAACTATGACATTGTGACTTTAGTGAATGGTGCTGTTCACATATCAACTATAATGACAATGACAGGCTGAGCGATATCGTTGGGATCACTTTCAGAGCGATTTTATGAACTATAAAAGCACTGTCAGCCAGTCAGAATTCATAAGAATTCAGAGGACGTCATGATCTAATAAATGTTTAAATCAGGACTACAATGTTGTCGTTAAAATGTCATTCTTCAGTGTGGATGCCCATATCGTTGTAGCTGTAGTTGTCGTTGTCGTTATAGTTCTTGGTGTGAACGGGCCTTTAGGATGATTTCAAGGAGCCAGCATTGACAGTTAAGTACAGTTTGCACTGTCCAAAGTGCTGCACAAAACACAATAAACGGATCAAGAAAAAAGAGAAAACAGACACAAATTACCACACATGAGCTAAGAAGTAAATATATAGAAGTATATATTGTAAATATATTGAAGTATATACAGAAGGAAATCTATAGAAGTATATATATATATATATATACACAGTACTCTGCAAAAGTTATAGGCAGGTGTGAAAAAATGCTGGAAACTAGGCCTACTAGGAAAAAGAAATCTAAAGAGAAATCTAAAGAGAAATCAATATTTGGTGTGACCACTCTGCCTTTAAAAGAGCATCAATTCTTCTAGGTATAATAGCATACAGTTTTTGAAGGAACTCGCTTGGTAGGTTGTTCCAGACATCATGAAGAACTAACCACAGATCTTCTGTGGATGTAGGCTTCCACACATATACAATCAATTTGGTATAATTGGTTGATCATACACCTGACTATAATCCTACAAAATCCCTGACTTTGTGTGTAGCCCTTTCTGTGAATTAATGCTGGTTAGAAGGCACCTGCCTAAAACTTTTGCACAGTACTGTGTGTATATAAATATTGTTTTATATTATAAATATAGTTTTTTTTCCATAATCCAAAGTCAGAACAAGACATCTGGGGAAACTGCCTACCATCATCTGCAAACGTGTAAGAGATGCCATAGCTTCCATCATACCTGTGAATTAAACAGCGCCATAAAAAGACATGCGTCAGTTCATATCATAATTATGCCAGGAATGTATCTGTGGCTTTATCAGAAAACATTTGTCCCAGTACTGTTTGGTGGTGATGCCGTTTCGAGTGGAGCCGCTGTAGAAGGGCAGGCCAGCTGCCTTGAGGAGGGTGCAGTCTCCTCCGTTCTCGTTCAGGATCACTCCTGCATGGATGGCAGCTGCACAGATAGTCGAGTCCTACAAGACCAACCCACAAATGCACATAGAAACATAGCAGCGTCGATACTTCATTCCATAGACGCAGCCACAGGTGGGCTGGGCTGGGCTGGGCCTGTGCCCACCCACTTGTCAATCAGGCCCAACCAATCAGCAGGCTCTTTTTGTTTGATTGACTGTTTAAGTAATAATAGCAACCTACAGTATGTGTTTTATGGGCTAGGCCTACCTGATTTTTATCATTTCTGTCTATGCACCTGCTTCCTCCCATTTACCATAGTATACTCTATTGTGTCAACATACAGTACTGCTAACCCTATTCTGTAAACGTTTACTTACACCACGATATGTTATTGATCCGTACACACTGTATGGTTCAGAAGCACATCCGGCTGGGCAGTGGACACTAAGTGGACAAACACATTTTAATATATTACTTAGATCAAAACAAGAAAACAGACACAGATATACAGAAGTATTGTTCTACAGGTATAGATCAGAACCAGTATGCCTGCGCTATACTAACACTATAAATGTAATGTAATGTAATGTAATATAATATAATATAATATAATATAATATAATATAATATAATATAATATAATATAATATAATATAATATAATATAATATAATATAATACAATAACCATAACATATAATAAACATTGACTCACGTCTTCCTGTCAGTTGAATGGTCGAAGCTGATTTTTGATCTACAGGTTATGGCATCTGTGAAACAAATGATGACAAAAGTTCAGCCACAACTAAGCCACAACCCTTATGTTGACATTAATGGCTGATTACAATAGTGATCTCATTAACGGACAAACGTGCATGTACGCACAATCAGGGACACAGCCCAGGATGTCAAAGCGCAGTCCCGCCTGTCCGTTCCACTCGAGTGGTAAGACGCGAATGTAACGCACAGAGACAGGCGTCCCCAGAAGCTGGGTCTCAGGGGTGGTCCTGTCCATGCTGCCCGTAAACACCTGCAGCACACACACACACCATACCACACCACACCACACCACTTACAAACGAGCCTGCAGTCAAGTGACACACTCAGTCTACATACAGAACAGGAAACATTTTGTAACCACTGTCTCTGATGGTGAGCATTACGTATGGAGAATTTGATAAGTAGACAGAGGATGTATAAGTCTTCCTCAACTTCCTCGTATTACTAAAATGATTTTATCTTGGGACAGTTCGTTTGCAGTTCGAAACATGTTGAAACTATTTTGATAAATTATAATATTGTAATAAACTTCATAACAAATAACTAAAGTACAAACAAACAAACAAATTAATAAAATAAAAATATAAAATCAGAAATGACTCCACTGTGGTTACCCCTCCATCCTCAATGTAGTCGTTCCACTGCGTGCCGTCCGTGCTGGACTGAATTTTGAATTTGGTGACCCAGTGGTCTGCAGCCGGGCAGCCTTGGACCACCACCCCTGTCACCTTCTTTGAAGCGCCAAGGTCCACCTGGATCCAGGAATTTGCTGCAAAAGTTGGTGGTTGGGGAAGGACATGTGAAACTAGACTGCTTTTCATATGAGATCAGCTGGAAAGGTGAAGTGTAATATAAAGGGCTATGCTGCTTTTTTACATTAAATTACATTACACATTACACTTAGCAGATGCTTTTATCCAAAGTGACTTTTATCCTCCCCCTATCTACACACATACACACACACACGCATACATGCACAAGGCATTTAGGTCTTCACAAGGTCTTCACAAGCCTCTTAAAAGTTGAGAGGAATGTTACTGCTCTTGTAGCGACAGGTAGGTTGTTCCACCATTGAGGGACAACAACATGAAAATGTGAATATTTAAATTTATATTTACATCTATATTTTTTAATTCAATTCAATGTGTTAAGATTCCAGGACATTATACAAATACAAACCAGTGGAGTGGGTTAAAGTACTGTCCAGCCCCTCTTCTATCTTTATCTTGTCTTGCATTTATACTCTTGTATTTTACTCTATGTTATATATCCTACATTCATGTATGCACTGAAGTGAGTTGCTTTAAATCTCATCATACATGTGTACAGTGTAAATTGTATAGTGCCCCATAGAATGGTAATTATAACAACCAATTTAACCAATTTAATAGGGTTTTCCAATGCCAGCCTGAGGCTGCAGTGCACTCACAGGGAGTGGAGGGCATCCAGCAGGAGGCGCTATTGAGTCGAGCCAGGGCCGGCCCTTTGCCACTCTGGGAGGAGGAGGCCGAGAGCATGGCGTCTGTCACGTTTCCATCCTCTACGCCAAGCCCTCTCACACACACTGCCAAAACACAGAACAAACAATCGGATCAAACGCAGAAACTCTGATTCAGCTTGCCCAAAAAATGTATGCTATTAAGTGGGATTAGTAGAGTAGAGTTACTTTATTGATCCCGAAGGAAATTAAGGTGTCTAGCAGCATGCACATAATACACATTACAAAAAATATCAAACATATTGCACACATCTGCATACATACTTCATTTACTTAGCTGAAAAGAAAAATAAACAAAAAATAAAAAACAAAAATCCACGAGGTAGAAAAGTCCATTATGCTCAGCTCCTTCTGTGTTTCACTGAACAGCTGTATGGCCCTGGGGACAAAGGATTGCAGAAAGAGAAAAACAAAAAGCCCATGGGCTATTTCATCACACCTACCATTCTGTTCACAGTTGTAAACCACCTCTAGGTATTTGGAGATTGTTGGGCAGGGGTCCGTCTCTGTGTGTGCGTACAGCAAACAGAACGCTTTGTTGTCACACTCCTTCCTCACTGCAGGCAAAATGCCTGGCACCTCACAAGATCCTGCAAAAAATATGTGAATACGAGAATATTTTCAGCAACCAAAGGGTGATATCTTTAATGTCTTCCAAACAAAAGGATTCAAACAGTTTAGACAACCTTACCTAATGATATATCACGCTTAATACAAAAAGATAATAATGACAGATAAGAAAATAACTATTCAATACTACATACATTTCCGCATGGAAAGGTAAATAAATGTTTGCACAGAAACAGAAGTAGCACCTGAGGCTCCTCCATCGTAAGGGCAGATTTTGTCACTCCTGCGGCCGTAGAAGGCGGACTGGATGTTCATGACGCTGCTGGGGGGGCAGTGGAGGCCCATGCTGACGCCTTGGCAGGCGACCGCTGTAATGAAGCCTGGAGGAGACCAGCAGCGCCCATATCCGCATTCAGTTCAATTCAACTCAATTCAATTCAATTCAATTCAATTCAATTCAATTCAATTCAACTCAATTCAATCAGTAAATCAGTTTAATTCAGTTCAAAGACACTATATTTTCCCCCAAGAAGCAATTTACATACTCACACAGAGTACAGTAACTACAATATAAATATAAATCTAAGATAACACTCTAATTGAAGGTGTCATCTCTATAAGAGTGACATGAGCATGTTATAAACATAACATGACATGTTATAACCATTAATGACACGTCATTCATGTTTATGACTGTTGTCATTAAGTTTTTGTAATGTTAAGTTGATATTTTTTCGGATACAAACATTGCAAAAAAAAAAAAAAAGGAATGACACCTAATGACAACAGTCATAAAGATGAATGAAGTGTCATTAATGCTCATGATATGTGTCATGTCATGTTTAAAAAGGGCTCATGTCACCCTTATGTAGACAGCTTCAAATAAAGTGTAACCCAATCGAAATATACATATTTAAAATGTGGCAAAGTCTTAATGAATAAACAGATATTGCTTTATTATTAAGTGCTCATGCCATGAGTTTGTACATTTACATCTGACATAATGTCACCATGAATAACTTTTTGAACACTTTAATCCAGGTCAAACAAAACATGCTACAAAATGAACACTACTGTCAGATTTACCTACCCTCATGGGGTGGAGGCTCTGGAGTGCTTCCTGTTTAAGAGATTATTGAGATTGTTATAAAGAGAAAATGAATACACTGAACTGATTCTCACTGAGGCATATGGATAAGTGAGGGGTAAACCACTGACAGAAATACCTCTGCGTTTGCAAATGTAGCCCCTGTTATAACCACAGTTGTCATCATTCCAGTAGCCGCTATTGATAAGCATGGAAAGGCAGTCTTCTCCATAGTAGTCATCAGGATTGCCTGCATATAAAAAAAATCACGGTAGTGAGTATAACTACAGTCGCTTCTGCTGTGGCAGGAAAACAGGGCGCAGGTCTCAGGAATAGGAATAATATTCTGCTTTCTGTCTTTCAGAAAGAGACACTGCAAACACTTTTCTCAATGCAACAATTCGTTTTTTGTGATAATAAATAATAAAAATATTAAAAACAATAAATAAATAATTGTCACATTTATCAAAAAAGGTATGGTCACTCTCCTTGTCCACTCATTGGTCATATATAAGCAACACCTTAGCAAGCTTTTTAAGTGCACACTGACCTGCCTCCACAAAAGATTTAGGCAACACTTTCTATGAAGCTTGTATTCAAAAGAGCCTATAAACACATTCATAAAGGCTTATAATGCATTCATGAAGTATGTAAAGCATTTTTACTTTTACAGTAGTATAGTACAATACAACAGTATAGTAACTATTAGTCATGTACTCCTGTACTCCTAATTCATTATAGTGCTACGTCATGAGTCCTATTCCACATTCAAGTGACACAGTGCATCCCTGGTTTTAAAGCTTTAGCTGCCTACGAGTGCAGTCATGAGGATGTACAAATAGTTATGAATACTAATTTCAACCATTATTAAGCTTTATGAAGGCATTATAACCCTTTATATTTTTCTTAGTTATCACTATGCCCCCTTGCATTCAGGTCGCATTCACTCACCCACACCCCCCCCCCCATGCCCCGGTCTCTCTCACAGGCCTCTCACCTGCATTCCAGTTGATGTAGCGGAAGGGGGAGCCGTCGGTCCACTCCCAGCCCCCCTCAGTCACAGAGTCGTGGCCCCCCATCCACAGAGACACCCCAGTAGGGATCAGCTGCACTTGAGCTGTCGGTAAACAATTATTTGTTTAGAATGATACATGCTGAAAAACATGACACCGTGTTGCCACATAAATGAAGGTTTGGTAACATCCTGTTTGGTTTGTCCACCCACAGAGACTTAATCCAGTAGACGGTTTGTTACAGTACATTACATTACACTTAGCCGATGCTCTTATCCAGAGTGACTTACAGTTACTTAGGTACAGGGTTTCAGTTACAGTCCCTGGAGCAATGTGGGGTTAGATGCCTTGCTGAAGGTACTTGGTGAAAGTTTTGGGTTGAGATTGAGATTATGACCTTGGATGAAGGCCTGTTCATTAAATGGTCAGTACAAACAACACAAATATTTTTCCATATCCTCTCTTATTTTCTTATACCAAACCTAGGAAAATACAAAAATTCCAAACTTTTTTAAGAGCTTCCTATACTGCTTGGGAACCCTGACCTTGGATGAAGGCCTGCTCAAAGGGCTCAGTGATGCTGATGAGGTCGGCATGCTGGTTGACGCAGTCGGCCCTGGCGTCGGCCCAGGTCCTCGTGGACAGGTAGTTAAACAGGTAGCAGAAGTCATTGAAGGGATCCGACACCCAGGAGCCACACTTCTCATTCCAGCCTACAGCAAGCAGTAAGAGGCAGCAAATAAATATTTCCTTTTAAAATACAACATGGTAAGAAAAAGCAGGTCAGTAATTCTGCCCTAAAATACAACATGGTAAGAAAAAGCAGGTCAGTAATTCTGCCCTAAAATACAACATGGTAAGAAAAAGCAGGTCAGTAATTCTGCCCTAAAATACAACATGGTAAGAAAAAGCAGGTCAGTAATTCTGCCCTAAAATACAACATGGTAAGAAAAAGCAGGTCAGTAATTCTGCCCTAAAATACAACATGGTAAGAAAAAGCAGGTCAGTAATTCTGCCCTACAAAAGGCAACGTGCAGTAACTAAGCAAACACTGAAACTGAGAAAAATGCCTTCAAGGTTTTTTTGTACTGGCAAGTCAAACATGTTGTAGGCATAACAGTGTGATGCATTTATGTACTTTCTTAAGAGGAAGAAACAAGAAATTAGTCACAAGACTAAGGGGGTGTTATAAAGTCCATTTTCAGTCTAAGATCAATTTTGACAAATGATGTAGTTACTGCATCTTCTCCATTGCAAAAATAAATGTCAGGTAATTAATTAACTTAGTACAAACATGGGAAGACCTGAGGCAGTAAGCAGTTGTGTCAGAAGCTCATGTAAATGACAATGTGCCATCAGGAGGATCCTGTCGTGTCTTACCTGGGCCTGAGGTCGGGGGAACAGGTGGGGGGCCCTGGCCTTTGGCTAAATTATGATGATGGAGAGGATGAAAAGATACAGTACTTGTATAAGCCTCAGTAAGAAAAAAAACTAAATTTGAACAACAAATATCATCATAATGCCACAGCATTCGAACTACTGTATGTACTTATGTTGAATGTTTTTTTAATCTTTTTTATATCTGTATTTATCTCATCTTTTATTCATTTATTTTTATTTAGTCACTTATTCATTGATTTATTTAATCATTTATTTATTTATTTATTTAATAAACCTATGGTGATGCAGATTTATGGATACAATATGGTTTATTGCCGCCGTTGTTGTCTGTGTAGTTTCCTGTCTGATGTCAGGTCTCCATGTCAAATTCCTGTGTAATCATTTTGGCAAATAACACATTGATTTCGCTTGACTGTTTTTAAATTATGCTCGTGTTGTGAAGCACTTTGGCCTAACTCTGTCATTTTTAAATGTGCTAAAGAAATAAAAATGACTTGACTCTGCCTGACTTGAGATCTGGGTCACAGGCAGGCAGGCAGGCATGTCTCACCTTTCTTGCAGATGAATGGAAAGGTGTAGCTGCAGGGTTGATCGTTGAGTTTGCCAGGTTCATGGTGCTCCACCCCTCGGATGTGGATGCAGTCCTCGTTGCCCTGCCAGTTGTCAGGCTGGTTGGTCTCCCAGTCAAGGTAGTTCTGCAGGAATAAAGACAATCTTACACCTCTGGAATCATAAAAAAGAACAACACTTTTTTTCGGCTCCCACAATGTCATTTCAACTGGTATGGTCTTCACCAGCTGCATGATGAAAACCATACTGGTCAAGACGTGCGAATGAAAAATCCCCCATTGGGAGCTAAAAATGTTTTGCGGGTATTCCTCCATTTTTTACATGTTGACTTTTCCATGTCCAGCAGCTGTTACATTTTTTTTTCTTGGATGAGTGTGCATTTTTTGTATATTGATTAACATCTTAAGAGTCAGACTCCTACTACAGGGTCACTTGACTGCACAGTCTTGACTTACCACGTTGCTGCCATCACTCCAGACGTATGTGCCCTCATTAGCAATGTCATTCAGGCCAACCCATGAAGAGGTCAGCATGTGTGCTGCATGCACAAGCAGACAGACAAACAATCAACCAAGTCTCCATGGAAAACAGCTCATATCTAACAGCATTGTTGGCCTCCAACAGCATTATCTGGTATCTGAACAAATTTCACACCAACAAAACGTGCTCAGGAGGATGAAATGATCTGAGTTTGTCTTCATTCAAAATTTTGAGATCTACTTTAAATGTAGCCAGCTATACAAAGTCAATTCCCACCTGATCAGCCAATCAGAAAAGAGAATTCCATTGTTAAGGAAGATAACGCATTATAACATTTTCCAGTTTTTAACAGGTAGTTGGTGTTGGTGACCCTCACAATGTTGTGGATATATATGCAGTTTCTTTCAGAGTCCACAACAAAATGTCTCCCATCATTATGGCCCTCCCTGTATCATCATTAATAATGAGAGGGCCCAAAACTGTAAATGTATTCTTCCATAGGGCCCAACATTCCTGGGCGACACCCTTTATCTCACCTGAGATGAAGCCGACGTCCTCTGGGCCATGGAAGCTGGCCAGGTGTCCGCCCTGGCCCTTGCAGTAGTCCTCGGCATCGTTCCAGTTCTTTACCTCGTCGGCCTCAAAGTGGTAGCAAAAGTCCCCATACAGCAGGTAGCCCTGGTCACAGTGGGACTCTGGTGGGTGGGGGTGGGGGGGGGGGGGGGGGGGGGTGGTGACATGACAGTTTACCAGTGGAGTTGTTTTTTTTTTTTTTGTATTTACAGCTCTGGAAAAAAAATTAAGAGAATACTGTACAATTAGCAGTTTCTCTGATTTAAATATTCATAGGTATATGTGTGAGTAAAGTGAACATTTTTGTTTTATTCTGTAAACTACTGACAACATTTCTCCCAAATTCCAAATTCAACTGACACTGGAAAGAAAATCAGCAATGCTGGTCTCTTATATTTTTTCAGAGCTATATGTATGCATCTTGTTTTTTTTTTTTGTTTTTTGTTTTTTTACTTTTGAGTTGTACTTTTTACTTATGTATAGTACTGCTTTGCGGTTTTTATTTATTTTACTTTGTATTTATTTTGTGCTTTCCCTTGGTCTTTCATTGTTATTTATATTGCAAGATGAATGCTGAATGTTCTGAAGTGTGTCATGTTGTGTGTCTGTATAGCTTACACTGCTGGCTGTGCAATCATTTGCTCATTGACCTTGATAGACAAGTAACCTCAACAAGTACATCTCATGTCCCTAGAGTTTTTTGTTTGGAAATACTGATGATATCTGGAATTTCAGATAGGTCTAACTCAGATTTAACTCTGTGCTATGAGCAAGATTTTTTGCAAACCCTTTTTCTTAGTACTTGATAGTTGCGATAAGTCTATATGTGCTGCATCTGCCATAAACATTTGTTATGTCTACACTGTAAAAAGAGCTGCTTTGAGCCAACTCCAAAAAGAATTAAGCCAAGCAGCTATATGGATCTTTTTTTTTATTTTGGTATCACTTAACAATGATATGTTTATTATGTACATGGCACTGTGTAGTTAAACCAACATAAATTTACTTTTTTTTCTTGTTAAAGTTGGTTTTGTGCTTTATGTTTTACTGTGTATGGATGGAACTGCATGAAAGGAATCTCTAACCTGGAGCTGCTGTGGGTTTGACGTTCTGGCCACCAGGCAATTTACAGATGTAACCAAGCCTTTTATTGCAGCTGGTGGTCTCCCATTTACCATTGTAATTTCCTGGATGCCAGGGGAAAGGGGGGGCGAGGAAAGGTTGTTAAAAACCAAAAGGCAACAGAGGACCACAAAAATGGCTAATGTGAAACACAAAAATGCGTTTATGAGAGTGAAGTTTGAGTCGTGTGAATTTCTCCCTTACCCGTGTAGATCTGACCACAGTCCCACATCTTGGCTGTGTCCTGGGGGAAATTCGCCCTCCAGTTGGTATACGCCGGATATGTCATATCCACCCACTGGAAGTTTCCATCCTGGTCCTTGTCTGGTAATACCACATATCAGGTTCATCTTTAAATTACGCATCATCTTATGTTCAGGGTAGATGATACTGCATTAGTAATATAATAATGATGATAATAATAATAATAATAATAAGAAGAAGAAGAAGAAGAAGAAGAAGAAGAAGAAGAAGAAGAAGAAGAAGAAGAAGAAGAAGAAGAAGAAGAAGAAGAAGAAGAAGAAGAAGAAGAAGAAGAAGAAGAAGAAGAAGAAGAAGAAGAAGAAGAAGGAGGGTGATATTTTAAGATAGTCTTTTTAATTTTCTTTATCTTAACATTCCTTTATCTTTCTTTCCTTTATTAAACTACTGCTGTAACTGCAATTTCAATAAACAACATTTTTCAAGTTTCATGTAAACTTTTCATCTGTGCCCTGTCCTGCTGTATCAAAGTTGCTTATGACGGCCAAGTTTTTTGACAACGCTCCTGTCATCATTGTTTTCAGGCTGTCATCTAGTGTGCAGTGGAAACTCCCCTCTGGGATTCAGAGTGACAGCAACTCACCCGAGAGCCCGATCCAGATATCAGGAATATCCACTTGGTGAAAATCAGGCAGCTGCGCATTAATGAAGAACTGCTCCTCTTTACTGAAAACAGCAGGTTAGCCGTCAGCTTCAGAAAATGTGTTGCTTAGTATGACTCACAGAGAATATGAGATGCATGTTTACTGGTGACTCATTTCATCCACACAAGCATTACTGAATGGATTGTATGACTGTCTAGAGATTGTGTGATTGTGTGATTGTGTGTGTGTGTGTGTGTGTGTGTGTGTGTGTGTGTGTGTGTGTGTGTGTGTGTGTGTGTGTGTGTGTGTGTGTGTGTGTGTGTGTGTGTGTGTGTGTCTGTGTGTGTGTGTCTGTGTCTGTGTCTGTGTTGCACACTTCTTTACTCATAGTAGTTCTGGGCAAGCACATAATGGCAGCAGAGCATTATTTTTAAGAATATGATGGGGCCTGCCACAATCTGAACCTTTTAGTCATACATGTGAAATAATTATTTTGTGACTGCATTACAATAAAAAAATCAATTGTTTCCCTTTCCCTCTCTTTACATAAAGGATATTTCATTACCCCTGCTAGTTATTTAACAGCAGAGAATTAAAAATAACACTGTAAGCAACAATAGAGTGCAGAGTTCAGGCAAGGGCAGTGGGCACAGTGGGCACCGTTTGGGGGGTGGAGGGGGCGCAATTATCTAATGTCCACCGGGTGGCGCTCTCAATCAGTCTCACCTCTTAATGGTCACCAGGGTCGCCCCCATGCTGGAGCACTTGCTGAGGGAGTCATGCCAGGTGGTCAACAGGTTGGTGTTGCTGACGAGCCAGTAGCAGTTCCCGCTGAAGCTGATCCAGCCGGGGGGGCAGATGGCTGGGGCAGGACAAACACGTTAAGGGCAAATGGCTGGGGCAGGACAAACACGTTAAACTATTAAAGCTGTCAGCCCTGTTAGGCTAAAAGGTCAGGGTAAGGCGAGATGTCTCCCGCTAGGATAGGTTACGACAGATCACGTTCAGCGGTAAAAGGTCAGGTAGGCTGCTAATAGAATGAGGACTTAAGGTGGTGATACACGGGGCAACTTTTTCAGCAATGTTGCTGGGCAACAACATGATTGGCTCCTAATTGTCAGATGGGAAGATTGGCTGCTGCTAATCTAAGTTCACCTGATAAACACGAGTTGCCTAATATGAGTGATAAAGTGCCCAAATCAAATCTGTTCATATTGTTGCCTGGAAACATTGATCAAAAAGTTTCCCAGTGTTCCCAGAACCGCAACTCACCATTTAGACACACGCGCACGCACACACACACACACACACACACACACACACACACACACACACATACACACAGACACATACACACACACTGGTCAGAACCGTAGCTGACCATTTAGATACACACACATACAGCTCTGGAAAAAACTAAGAGACCACTGCAGATTTTCCTAAAATCAGCATATCTGCATGTATGACAGCCATTCCTTTCTAGTGTCAGTTGAATTTGGAATTTGGGAGAAATGTTGTCAGTAGTTTACAGAATAAAACAAAAATGTTCACTTTACTCACACATATAAACACCTACAAATAGTTAAATCAGTTTTACAGTGGTCTCTTAATTTTCCCCAAGGCTGTATATAAGCAAACTCTCTAGACTAACACTTTTGCGGTAACTACACACAAGCAATCTCTGTGGGCCCCCTTTCCTTTCTATGTTTGCAATGCATCTGACTTGCCAGGGCCCCTAATGCCATAGGAAGTAAAAACCCTGCCACAAATTTGATCCAACCACCTCTGAACCAGCTGATAGTAATGAGCACTCAAAACATGTAGATCAGCTACTTAGTGAAGTCACCTGTGTTAGAAGGAAAACGTGGCAGTGTTTTTACTTTCTGAACATGGGATTAACACCTCTGGTCCCATCGACCCCACCCCACCCCACCCCACACACACACACACACACTTTGACACCCCTCCACCCCTATCCCTGCTTACTGTTCAGTCCACGCTTGCACATGTAGGGTCTCTCGTGCCGACACAAATGAGTCTTCCACTTCCCATAGTCCTCTCCTGCCTCCTTAATCGCAGCTGTGCACAACCCGTTTGCCTTGTCACTGTCAGAGGACACACGTGTCATCTAATCAGTTAAACTAATCAGTTAACACTCTACAAACATCATAGACTTCAGGAAAATAATGTTTGTCTGCTGTAGATGGTCCAGATGTGTTACTTCAAGACGTCAACAAAGTGAAAGGGTGTCACTTCTTCGCTTAGTGGAAACACACGCATGTGCTCTTACACACATACAACTTTAGGAGAAAATCTGCTCACATTATAGTTTCACAGAACTGTATGGTTGTGTGGGATGGTTAAACTGCTAGAAGTCACCTAGTCATCCATCTATGTGCTGTATAAAGGGAGACTATTGTACACTCTTACCTTAGGTCAGGTTGATTGGTGCCCCAGTTAGTGTACGATGCACTGTTGGCGTCGGACCAGCTGAACTGAGTGCTGTTGGGCTGGATTTGACAGGAGATGGTGGTGCAGGCCTGTGAACACATTGGAGCAGATCAGAACCATCTCTGTGGTACTCAAATTCAAACCAAAGTTCAGGAAGATTGTCACGTCATTACCACTTTTATTTCTAATAATATACCTGGCAAGTACATCAGTATTTTTTATAAGCAAACAAATAGTGAGATATTTTATTGACTATGTGATGAATAGTCACACAATATGTGCAATATGTGAAATGTTGTAATATAAACGTCCTCACTAGATGGAGCTGTGTGTCAGGAGGTTAAGTGAACAGGTTAAGAGGTTCAGGGAACAGTGGCCAATATTGTCACTGATACATATACTCCTGAGGTGAAAAGTGTGTCTGCCTGTGTGTGTGTGTCTGCCTGTGTGTGTGTGCGTGTGTGTGTGTGTGTGTGTGTGTGTGTGTGTGTGTGTGTGTGTGTGTGTGTGTGTGTGTGTGTGTGTGTGTGTGTGTGTGTGTGTGTGTGTAGGTGTGTGTGTGTGTGTGTGTGTGTGTGTGTCAGGGGTTTAAGTGCAGGGGAACAGTGCCCAAAACTGTCACTGATACATGTCCTCCTGAGGTGAAGTATGTCTGGGTGTCTGTGTGTGCGTGCGTGTGTGTGTGTGTGTGTGTGTGTGTCTGTCTGCCAGGAGTCAGGAGGTTAAGTGCAGTAGAACAATACCCAATATTGTTGCTGATATATGAACTCTTGGGGCAAACGTGATTTAGGTGATTTTAGGGGTTTAGTGCAGGAGAACAGTGCCTTATATTGTTACAGATGCCCATACTCAGGTGAAATGAAAGAGAGACAGAGAGTGTGTGTGTGTGTGTGTGTGTGTGTACAGCTCTGGAAAAAATTAAGAGAGCACTGTAAAATGATCAGTTTCTCTGATTTAAGTATTTATAGGTATATGTGTGAGTAAAGTGAACATTTTTGTTTTATTCTGTAAACTACTGACAACATTTCTCCCAAATTCCAAATTCAACTGACATGGTTATACATGCAGAGATGCTGATTTTAGGAAAAATTACAGTGTTTTTTCCACAGATGTATGTGTGTGTGTATCTAAATGGTGAGCTACGGTTCTGACCAGTGTGTGTGTGTGTGTGTGTGTGTGTACAGTATGTGTGTGAGTGTGTGTGTCTAAATGGTGAGCTACGGTTCTGACCAGTGTGGAGTAGCCGATCCAGAGGTCGAAGCGTGAGGGGTCCAGACGGCTGATGACGTACTGCTCCTCCTCCGCGCTGCCGATGGACACTAGGTCTCCGCCCTCACGGACACAGTCGGTGCGCGCCGCCATCCAGCTCTTCCTCAGGTTGGAGCGCAGCTTGTAGCAGCTGGACTGGAACGGCTCCCAGCCATTCAGCTCGTCGCACACAACCGGAGGATTGGCTGCCAATGGAACAGAGTTGCAGAACTCACATTATTTACAGTCAGCTTTAAAAAAGGATACTGGTTAAGGAATAACAATCTATCAATTTACTGAATGATGTTGATCAATCTTTAAGTATTTGATCCCTGAGGACTATGCATTCAAACTGCGGACTACCTGCTGGAACTCACTAAGACGGACATACTTGATACTCAACTTTCTGTTATATAAGAATTTTTGATGCACTGTATGACTGATATGAAAACAAAATAAAAAGAAGATAAATAAAGGATACTGAATGCCAAAGTGTCAACTCTGACTGTCACAATATTGGGAAATACTACCATGTGCCATTTCAGTAATTCAGTAATTCCAACCAACATAAAAAATGATGGTTCCACATCACAAAATAAAAAGGTGGTTCCAAAAACAAGTTATATCTATAAAGTTGTGGTCATAGGTTTATGTTGGTTAAATATTTTCAAGAGGTGTTTTAAAGGGCAAATTAAAAGTGGTCAGGACTCTGAAGATACGGTCTAGTACACCTGCAACCTGGATTCAGGAGCTACAGTCTAGTACTGCATATTCCCAATGACGCAGGTGTACCTCTGCACGTAATCCAGGTGATTTAAATTATTAACTCTTTTACTTGGCTGAAGCGTTGTGCTAATTAGCATCAGCTGATTAAGTGAATGGCTAGAACAAAAATGTGGACTGGATTTTAGCTTCCAAACATACCCATTACTGTCAGAGGTTTAAAGTTGTCAACATAGGTTCATGTCAGTGAAATCTCAGTAAGAGGTATGTAGCAACCCAAAACACAGTAACAACCAATAAAGTAATAACTGCCAATAACATAATAATTTGGGCAATTTTAAATGTAATAAAACCAATAACGTAATAACTTGCCAATAATTGAATAAAATTTTTTAGCCAATAACTGAAATAAAATTTTGATGATAAAGCAAAAAGTTATTACATTATTGGCTGGATATTATGTCATTGGCCTTGTATAAAAAAAACTGTGGCTGAGGGTGGTGGTGAACGTACGATTTTCACGCTTGCAGATGTATCGCCGACGGACTCCACAGCTCTCGTCGTTCCATTGGCCGTTGGAGTCGACCTGTCCGCAGTCCTCATCGTCTTGCCAGTTATCAGGCTGGTTGGGCCTCCAGTACCTGTGTGAGCAAGCCAACCACATGGTGTCATGCCCCATGCCCCATGCCATTCAAACAGCCACAAACACAACTTACAGACACACAACTGAATCCAGTCTTCAAAATATTTTTCAAGCTTAACATGTTAAGCTCGCCCCCTTAATTTACTTCGGGATAATCAATAAATCAATCAATTAATTTATTTATCCATCATACAGACATATGGAACTTGGCCATATGTTTAATTACATTATGATCATACTGGCCATTACTGCCTGTAACTGTGTATGCAGCTCAGAGACACTTACGCCAGCAGAGGGTTAAACACAGTGCCATCGCTCCACTCCCACACTCCCTCCTCCACTATGTCATTCAGGCCAATCCAGTAGATCTGCCCCCCAACCTGAGTGCGGACCCACGTCTGAACATGGGGAAGGAGGGATAAAGACTCAGCATGGCAGACAGGACAGAAATGAGAGAGAGAGAGAGAGAGAGAGAGAGAGAGAGAGACAGACAGACAGACAGACAGACAGACAGACAGACAGAGAGAGTAAGAGAGTGAATGAGTAAAAGAGTGAGAGAGAGGCAGACAGAGAGAGTGAGAAAGTGAATCAGTAAAAGAGTGAGAGAGAGAAAGAGGGAAAGAGAGAGAGACAGAGAGAGAGAGAGTGAATGAATAAAAGAGTGAGGGAAAGAGAAAGAAAGAGAAAGAGAGACAGAGAGAGAGAGAGAGACACACGCAGAGACAGAGAGAGAGAGAGAGAGAGAGCACTGAGCTGTGTCATGCATTAATAGGTTATGCTTTGGAGTGCAGATAGATAGAGCGTGTTCTTTGTGGTACTACATTTAGCAGGGCCTCCATAAGGGGGAAAAGTTAGCATAATTCTGCCCTACAAAGCCAAAAAGCAGTAACTACATATTTTGTTAAAACAGTTTAGACTGAAATTTGACTTTATAACACCTGTTTTGTCTTGTGACTGAATCTCTTGCTTCTTCCTATTAAAAAAGTACATAAAAGCATCACCACCATTATACCTACATGTCTGACTGGGCGGTATGCCAACTTTGAAGGCATTTTTTTCAGTTTCAGTGTTCATGTACTTATTGCACTTTTCCTTGTAGTGCAGAATGGTAAGGCCCAGCATTGGCAGGGGGGCTTTGACGACATGTTTAATATTATTCTTAATACAAATGGGGCCCAAAAATTGTTTCATGAAGGCCAAAAATTTCTGGCTGCATCCTTGCTTGTGGTACTGCATGTAGGACTAATGGCAACATCACTGCCGACGTCTTACCCTCTCGTGGACGCTGTGGATACTCATCAGATTGCCATTTCTGGACTCGCAGTCGGTGCGCGCCTCGTTCCAGGAGAGCGTGGACGTGGAGAAGAAGTAGCAGCGGTTATCGTAGGGCCTCCACCCTGTCTCACACTGACACCAGGCTGGCAAAACACATGTGAAGGGCACAATACAAGTATACATAAGCCCAAGAGACAGTGCCCAAGAGACAGAGGTAGTAGGAGAGGGAAAGGGAGTGTGCCTGCTGAAGACTAATGCCCATCAGATCGACCCCTCTTATCAACGTGATCTGCATATCAATTTTAACAGTCTTACATCTCTGTCTCTGACATACTGACACACACACACACACACACACACACACGCGCACACACACACACACACACACACACACACACACACACACACACAGTACGCATCAGAGAAGTGTGGAGTTTTCGTCTCTAGCTTTTAAAAGCTTTTGTTGGAGTTCTTTTGTTAATGTTTTTTTGATTATAGTATGAGCACAGTACATGTCTAAAATGGCGTTTCAGTGTATCATTGTGCGAGCAAAGTTATCACATCTACCTTATCAGCTGTATGCTTACCTGCGCACTAACTGATGGCGTGTGTATGTAAGGGACAGTGGGGGGTAGGATGTGACCCTGAAGCCCTGAAGAAGGCCCAAATCGCGACAACAACATGTTTGCTACTTTTATTGTGTTTAAAAATGAACTAGCTTGATTTAAGAAAAAGCTTTTTAAAAGACAAGGGCTGCCTTGGACTGTCTTCTCTTCTAGTTGTCTTCTAGTTCTTCTAGATGCAGAGGCACACTCTGTAACATTACGTTCTATGGCAGAACCCTAGAATTTCACAGAACATTTAAAGGCCTTATTTTTGTGAGCAAAGGATGTGCATTTTGGACACGGTATCATGATCTCCAAACATCCTGCCCAATTAAGGAAAATATCATGATATTCAGGTGTGCACCGAGTTTATTTTTAGTGGGCGGTACTAGCTACTACAGCCAAGCACATCAACAACACGCCAATATATGCAGCCCGGAACTGATTCCCCTTTTGCTCCCATAGACATGAACTATCATGAAGCATCTTGCTCTGCCTGTCTACCATCTTTGATACTGCAATATTTTATTGCTCATTTATGGTGGTAATGCCCATTCTGGTGAAGATAGGCACTTTCTTTAGACTACTTGTATCATAAAAGTCTTGTGACAGGGAAGAGCATCAGGGGGCATAAATGTTCTAATGTTTTACCCTGGAGGTTATTTACCTGCTGATGGGCCCAATAAAAGTCACATGCCCCTCAGGCAGTCAGCTTACATTACTAACACTGACAAGCCACATATATATTTATATATTAATATAATTATGTATATTGATATAATCATGTATGGTATATATATTCATATAATCATTAACAATTCTTCAAAAACATGTTTTTTGACTTCATCATTTCAAATATTGCACATTCTTACTGTATATCCAGCAAATATATATAAATACATTTGCAGAAGAAAATGGTGAGTAATGACTTATAACACACTGCAAGTAATGCGTTATAACACATCTTCCCACGGGCTCTTGTGTAAAATTCTCAAACATACCTTAAAATTCATCATTATGGCTTAACCAAAAAAGACTATGTACAGCAGTGTGGGGCACTCTGGATTCAGAAACTAAAGTTCAGTACCACATATTTCACCTGGTTCCACCTGTGCACATAATACAGGTGATTCCACTCAATTTCTCCCTCCGCTAAAGACTTGCTTTAATTAGAAACAGCTGATCTGGAGAATGGCTGGAGGAAATACATGGTACTGAAGTGTAGTTTCAGAAGTCAGGTCATCATGGAGGTCATGTAGGCATCTAATAGGTCTTGCTGCAGACTCACCTGTACTGATGAAGGCACAGCAGGTGGCAAGAAACAGGAAAGCGCCTCTCATTCTCTCACTCCACTCTCAATTCGATTAGTTCTCCTGTTGGGTTGACACGGCTGAAGAGAGAATGAATCTGTATGTCGGTCTGTTACACGTCCAAGAGCTGACCAAGAGGGAAGCCTAGTTGAGGTTAGTGCATTCTGTGAGTTGGAAGCTCAGGTGTGTATGTGTGTGTGTGTGTGTGTGTATCAAAGTGGCCCAGTATTAACTGCAGCTGCCACTCAACACAAGTGTGAGCATCCTCTTGTGATGCAGTTATTTCACATGCACCCTCAGGTCCAAAGATTACAGGCAGTAAAACAAAAACAAGGCCTGATGGTCATTGCATAAAAGCACCGACACTGTCCATCTACAATCCTACACTTCCGCCAAGGTGCACAATAACAATTTCAAAGAAGCTAAAATAAAAATAGTTCACATTTATCAAAATATCAATTATTTACCTACTCCTCTTCATCCCTATGGACCATAAGGCTTTAAGGCATAAGGCATAAGGAGGGAGTTTTCTCCATCTCATGTAGTCTGTTCAGCGTGTTGTGTTTCTCCATCGATATCTTTATCCTTCAAAAGCCCCTGCACTATGTTGTGTGAATTGATGCTGGTTTTAGGCATCGTACAAAATCCCTGACTTTGTGTGTACCCCTTTGTATGAATTGATGCTGGTCTGAAGGCACCTGCCTAAAGCTACTTATGCACATCAAGTCCTTTTAGCCTTATGGGTGTTTGAACATTAAACATGTGGATGGCTAAAAAGATACAGTGCTGTGCAAAACTTTTAGGCAGCGCCTTCAGACTAGCATCAGTTCACACAAAGGGGTACACACAAAGTCAGGGATTTTGCAGGATTAAAGTCAGATTAAAGCCAAATTGTTTGCTTATGTCAGGAAGCCTACATCCACAGAAGATCTGTGGTTAGTTCTTCAAGAAAACTAGCTACCAGTCGAGTTCCTTCAAAAACTGTTTGCAAGTATACCTAAAAAAATTGATGCTCTTTTGAAGGCAAAGCATGGTCACACCAAATATTGATTTGATTTAGATTTCTCTTTTTTGTTCATTCACTGCATTTTGTTGATTGATGAACATAAATGATTAACACTTCCATTTTTGAAGGCATTATATTTTGAAGGCAGTACTGTATATATACAGTAAAGACCTACTGTTAAACTAACCTAAACTAATATATATTAGTTTAGATTTGTTTAACAGTAGGTCTTTACTGTCAGCAACTGGCCATTAAATAACTTAATCTAAAGAGGCAAAGCATTTCAATCTTCTTAATCAGAAAGATAACATAATGTCTCAGATGTTGTCCATAGATTGTTACATGATGTGATTGATCAGCACAATGGTTTTGTTCACATTTGTACACAATTTGTGTAATTTGTTTATGTGAAGCAGTGTTTTACTAAACACCATCATGTTATAAGCAGTAGCAATGATGGCAAAGCAAACCACACCAATTAACAAATGTGTTGGCTGTGATGGGAGATGCAAAGTTCAAAAGTGGGCAATTTAATACCCTTTACGGTGGCATACTTTCGGTCAATAAAGTTTATACAACAAACCAAACTTCTCACTGTTACTTTTTAACTCATTTTACGGTAAATTTATGCTGACCCACCAACCCTTTCACAGAACAATAAAAGAGAAGTGGGCCAGACACTACTGTAAAGTGCATTCTTCAGGTTTTTTTCTTTTCTTTTTCTACCGATTACAAAACTCGGACGAGTCCCTATACAGTATGTTGCGCACAGCATCTCGAAGTTGCAAAGTTTAACAATTTTATTAAAGAATTTAGGAAAAGGTGAGCATAGTGGATAGTAAGAAAAGCGTGGTGTACATGCTGTAATGACAAATCAAACGACGGAGGAGGAAGCTCTAGTCATCGTGGCCAGGAAGTCTTTTGTAAGCCAGCCGCCATTAGCTATAACCCCCGCCACACCTGGCCACAAATCCACCTGCTAATTAGGGAGTTAGGGAGAAAGGGAACAGGGGTGGAGGGACACTCCTGGGATACTGGCCGGGTCGTGACAGCAGATGTCAGAGGTCATTAGCCCTTCTGAAATGTGGTTTGTTATCTGGGAATTTAAAGGTACTGTGTGCAGGAAACGTATAAGAAGTCTTGTGATGCAAAATGAAAATTGGCATGTTAAAACATCATACCGAGTTGGTATGTTTGCTGAGGAGCAAAATTGAGTTAGCCTGTTGCATTCAAAATTTAACTATTTTTTACCGTTTGTCCCAGAAGGCTAACAATGGAAGTTGTAGGTGCCCTTAGAAGAAGCATGAAGATTAAGCTATTATTAAACCATTAAAACAGCTCGAAGAAACTCCACACTCCATCAGTAGTACAAGAAAGGCCCTGGCATTCAAAAGAAGGCACTGAGAACTTTGTAAATGTAGACAATGTTTGTTTAAAAAACTTCTTACATGCAGCAGTTTGCAGCTGTTTCTTGTTGCCGCCATGATGAAAGTCCAAGCAAGTCGATTGTACTACCTCTCCTATTCTTCCTGCTGGTTCGTGTTCATCAATCGAATCGAATCGACGAATGTTGTGTACACTTACGAAGTTCTCAGTGCTTCGTTTTGAATGTTGTGGCCTTTGTTGTGCTACTGATGGAGTGTGGAGTTTTAATGGTTTAATAATAGCGAGCTGTTTTAATGGTTTAATAATAGCGTAGTCTTCATGCTATGCTAAGGGCACCTACCACTTCCATTGTTAGCCTTCTGGGACAAACGGTAAAAAATAGTTAAGTTCTAAATGCAACAGGCTAACTCAATTTTGCTCCTCAGCAAACATACCAACTCGGTATGATGTTTTAACATGCCAATTTTCATTTTACACCGAAGTTCTCCTTTACTGCCGGGAGAAAAATGCTTGACACCATTTTGAATTTGATTGCAGTACTAACTGATTTTGGCCACAATTTTACATATAGCACCTTCAAAGTAAACATGCCAATTTGAAAGCTATCTAACTAATATAATATTTTGTAAACAGCTCCCACTGAACAACTGAAAAAGAGACACCATGCAACACACATATCCAATATTTATCTTTATTTTGACAATACAAAGAAATGAAGAATGCATAACAAAATTTCAAGCAAAAAAATATACAACACAGATACAATATCAAACCGGTACGAAAGCATTACATGTTTACAAAGGATCACTCCAGGGATGCCCCGCTCAGCTGAAGTGACCTGAAAAAGATACAACAAGGTCCTTGTAGTCTTAAAATCTAGTTAGTGCCATGGCAACTGTACAGCTAAATCAACCCACAGCTTAAGCTCTACCTGTCTAGGCAAATTACAGATAACCTTACACCACTCAAAGACAACACCACCTCCGCCTTTCCTTGGAAGGAGAATCACAAAATCACCCAATTGTCACCCACAAATAATCAAGTCATGAAAACCATATGATAATATGAACCTTTTACCACACAACTATACTTAAAAAAACTTCTTTTTTTTTCAGAGAGAGTTGTTGGCATTTGGGATTAAATATTGATGGGATGGAGACTTGTCATTTACAACAGCAATAAATCCATATGGATACGCTGAAAAGGCTTTGAAAGAAGACCATGTCCACTACTGGGAAGAGCTTCGGTTGGTTCTGTTCCACAACAGTTTTACTTCTGTGGGGTATTCCAGAGAGCCGGTTTAGTCCTACCTGGGTTTGTTAACTCAGACCAAATGGAAAACCTCCTAAAAGCAGAGAATTGTGGCTTTGTTTTGCTACGTAGGAGAAGGAAACTCTATGGGTCTTCTATTAGCAGTATAGACTCAATCTGAATTATGTTGGTTGGGTTAGCCACTAAACCAGCTACTTGGAACACCCCTCTGGCAATGTAAGGAATTTCAAAAGACAACAACAGTTCAAGCCTTCAAAAACAAAACAAAAAATCAATCCCTCCTCTGCTGAGTAAGACTTAATCCACAAGGCCTCTACACAACCATCCACACACCCCAGGAGGGGTATTGCGGAAAGTAGTTCTAGTCACTTACCCTAAGTGTGTTAAGTCAGAGAGAGTTATAAACCTCGTAATAGAGGGGTCTTACAAATTCATTCTCTTGTAAAGATAAGTCATAGGGCTCTTCTTTAACGAGGTTTACCACTTTGAGTTAACTGTACTGAGTTAGTCACTAAACCACTTCTGTATTGGCGGACTTGTGGGAAGACCGGAGGAGAGGAGGGTTACTGGCACGATAGACAGGATAACAATAAAAATAACAATAAAGACAATAACAAAAAGCATAAACAAAGGAACATGGCGGCACTGAGGTTAGCTGGCAAATGCAAAAATACAAAACAAAATAAGTCAGTCAGGTGTGATTAATTGCACAGAAACCCACAGCAGCATGGCTGGTGAGCCTGAGTATGAAGACAATAGAAAAACACACACGGAAAAAATAAAATAATAAAGAGTATGGCGTTACAAAATCAAACATAATCCCATCACAAGCACGATACAAGAATCCGAGGAAAGAACACCTCATGGAGTCACTCAGAAAATGGCCTTTTTTGACAACTGTCTTACGACAGGCTTAACATGACAGCAAATGAGATCGCCAGACGAGATTGACTGGTGGACTGCCGTCAAATCGGAAAAGCAGCTAGCTTAAGTTTCCTTGCTCCTGTGAGGTTTAAGTACGGTGAAGTTTAGACTATAGCAAGGTGCCTTCCGTTTTGATGGCTGGCTGCCGGCTAATCTCCTCGGGTCTTGTTTGACATCAAGTTAAACCAGCCAGCCATCTAGCCAGCCAAGCTGCATTTGGCCAATGCCTTGAGTAAGAGGATATAACACACCCTAAGGAAAAGCCTTCAGTACGATATGCTAAAGGAAACCGTGCACAAACAACTGCCTGTTTTCTTGTGCATGCACACAAAAGCAGTGAAGTAAGAGCAATCCAACAGGAAGTAAACATCAATGATAAAATATTTCCAAAAAAAATAGCATGGTTCATTTCTCTTCAAAGCATCTCTGTTGTTCATTAAAGACAAAACATAAACATATTCCAAAAACATATTCCAAAAATCCATTCTATCCTACGAACATAGTGCACGATGAGTGACTTAGACAGAGCCAGTGCAGAACGATATCATATCATATATCTTTTTTAAAAGATCTCTGAGCATGTGGAAGGCCCTGTGTATCAGACGTGGTGCTGAGACGCACTGAGGGCAGAGACCAGCAGGGGGCACTAACCTGAGGTCCCTGGCACGGCAGTCTCACCCCAGCATCGGTCAGTCACAGGCTTCGCTTATTGCAGAACGATGTTGGCAGTTATCTACTTCTAAGACTAAAGGTGTTTGTTTTCACAATACATCTTTCCACCACAACCTGCAATACAAAAAGGCTGCAAGGGTCCAACTTAAAAAAAAAGGCAATATACTGCATGGATAATTTTACGTTGGTCTAACTTAACAATACAATGTACATTATGAAGATAATATGCATTACATGGCATTGTTAAGTTCAACCAACATAAAGATCCACACAGCCCTTCTATACATAACAATATCACGATCAGTTGCCCTTCATTTTTTTAGTTTGTTGGACGCAGCACTTTTTAGAGTGCATCTGCACCGCAATCTCTCTAGCTAGATGCTGCATCGCTGCCTATGATTGTTTGCACGCAAGCAGAGAGAGCAGAAAGATGGAAAGCTCAGCATGTTTTAGGGGGGTATATCCACAGGGCAGGTGTAGTCACTTACCTGGATATGTTAACTCGGCGTAAGTTTAAACGGAAGAGCCCTGTGGGGTTTTTGCTATGAGAATGAAGCCACAAGACTCTTCTATTAAAAGATTTACGACTCACGCTGAGTTAACTTGTCTGGGTTAGTCACTAAAACCACCTATTTGGAATACCCCTCAGCTAGCCAAGCTGTGTTTGTGAGCGAGTCTGTCTGTCTGTCTGTCTGTCTGTCTGTCTGTCTGTCTGTCTGTCTGTCTGTCTGTCTGTCTGTCTGTCTGTCTGTCTGTCTGTCTGTCTGTCTGTCTGTCTGTCTGTCTGTCTGTCTGCCTGCCTGCTTCAGGACAAGCTGGAGAGTGGGTCACCTCTGCTATTTATGGAAAATCTCAATTTGGGGGAGTTTGCTAAAATGGCCCTGTTTTTGTTGGCAGGGCAACAGCACTGACTGCAGACAGACAGCTCCACTAACCAATCAACACCCAGCAGCACTGAGGAATGTTCTGGAATGTTTCATAAGAAACACCAATCAGGAAGCTTTTTTTCTTTTACCTCCCCTGCCACTTACTGCAAATGGAGAGCTCGGTCCAGAGGAACCGACAGAAAGCACAGCACACAGTTCACAAACGAGAGTGAAATAAAAGTTGTTGTTTTTTGTCAGAGCAAGATGAATGATTGTACATCATGAGGAAACACACTCACGCGTTATCAGTCAACAATACCAAACATCACAACACTCCACCGACACTACCGTCTCACCACTTGTGTGTGTGTGTGTGTGTGTGTGCATTACGGACAGTCAACATTTATACAGATTGTGAGAGCATGTTTTTTTAAGATTACAGTGCCATATTTGTGTTTGCTTGTGCATGTGTCTACATGAATTTGCTTTAGTGTCTGTGTCTGTCTTTGTGTGTGTGTATGTGTGTGTGTGTGCGTGCGTTTGCCTATGTGTGTGGAGGGGGGTCACATGCAGTCCACGGCGTTGCTGGAGCCCTGTCCCACGTCTCGGATCTGGCCGATGTGGGAGGAGCAGACTGCCACGCCTGCCCCCGCCCTGCAGTGCGACACCGAGCCCACCAGCTCCCACCTGACGGTGAGAGAGAGAAAGTGAGAGAGAGAGAGAGAGAGAGAGAAGAAGGGAGATGGAGAGAGATATAGAGAGAAAAAGAGATATAGAGAGAGAGGGATAGAGAAAGAGGGAGAGAAAGAGAGATAGATAGATAGAGAGAGAGAGAGAGAGAGAGAGAGAGAGAGAGAGAGAGAGAGAGAGAGGAGATAGAGCGAAATCATGACCTTGTTACAAGCGGATGTGGTTGTGTTTGTGTGTGTGTGTGTGTGTAGACATTGTGCATCTACTTGTTAATCTGAACACACTGCACAGGACACGCATCAAAGTGATACTATCTAAAACATTTTGCAGGTTTTATTTCAGAGATAAAGTGCCTGGCACACTGCTCAATCTCCCATAACTTTTAATGTGCAACGTTTCAACCCAGTGCAGTGTGCAGGCACTTTGTTCCTTGCGTTGCGCTCAGCCCTTCTAGCCTGCACCTGATATATACTACACACTCTGTATAGTATATATTTCCATACTGTATAGTATATATTTCCATACTGTATAGTATATATTTCCATACTGTTGCTATACACCTGGGAACTAGATGTGTAGGTGTGTGTATGGACCTGCAGTGCGCCTCACCTATTCATGCGGGGTTCAAAAGCTTCCACTGTGTTCAGGTACTTGTTCCCGTTGTGTCCGCCCACTGCGTAAACACGGCCCATCACCGTGGCGACCCCCACCCCTCCCCGCGGCGTGGTCAGCTCTGCCACGTACTCCCAGCGCTGCGTGCGCGGGTCGAATCTCTCCACCGAGCTCAGCGGGGAGTTGTCGTCAAATCCACCTGCCCAGGTAACACACAAACACACAAACACACACGCGTTTAGGGAAAACACAAAATACTTTTGCACCTAAAAAGAGTACTTTTGGGAGAAGAGATTTAAGCCTTCCTGAATACAAACTTTATTCTAACATACTACTGTTTGGGAGATCACTTAGCACTCCATACTATTATTTCCTGAGTGCTGAGTCAATCGTGCTATAGTTAGGTTTATTTGATCAATTGCATGGTCCAGCTGTTCTCCAAAAATTCAGCACACCTCACCAGTAATGAATGTATATACACATGCATTTTATGCACCACATAGATGTGATGGGCAGAGAACAAATAACATATGAAACACAGTGGAGATACAGTGCACCCATCACCCCCCCCCCCCCCCTTATTTAATGTAGATATGAGGTAGATATTCACACACACACTGCAAATGAATACCTTATGGCTGACAGAGATCTCAACATCATGCCTGTGTTAACCACCAAGAAATTAGGGGACACATATTTTGGAACAATGATTTAACAATGTAACATCTCAATGTGAACCTCCTAAAAGAAGATTATGGCCTAAAAAAGTTGATTTTCAGTCTCCCTGTCCTGGATTGCCTACAGACATTAATGGTGTCATGATACATGAATAATCTGGGACAGACCCACTGAAGGATCTTTGGTACACATGGCAGATCTTAGTCAATTAACTGCTAAATAAACATCAGCACTGCAAATGGTATAGAAATCTCCGTCAATTAACTGCAAAATTCACACACATGCTTATGTTTGTATTTCTAACTTAATGGGAAAGTCTCACTGACTTCCATTATTATGTAACTAAAGAATACTACACTGTAACCTAGACCAAACCCCTAAAGCCTGTCGCAAAAGGATTGTTTGTTATAGACAGTTTCTTCCCTAACAACAACATAGCCTAGAAAAGCACTGTCAGATTACTAAGGAACACAATTAGATCCCAACATCACATCACATCGTTGACTTGTTTTTCTGTTTTAGTGGGGAAATGCGTGTCCCACATGTGTAGATTTACTGTACATGGTGCGTACACACACACACACACACACACACACACACACACACAATGAGAGGGCCTCGGAGGGGAAGCAAAGCCTTAGATGACTCCTCACATTCTGAGGCTGTTAGAAAACCCTGACACTGCTTCCTACCACTGATCAGTAACCTATTAGATGCTTTCTCTGTCTGTAGATCAAACACAATCATGTGATTGTCACTGAAGAGGACAAGGCTGTTGGCGGGGCAGAGGTAAACATTAACTGGGTAAACTTGGACGCTAACTCCTTCCCATACCTGCACAGAGACGCCGCCTCTCATTTAGCCTTGGACACGTGGCAGCTGCTCATTTTACTCACTCTCCTCTAATGCAGTTTCCACTGGTTTTACTTTATTCACCTTATGCCCTTCTTCTTATTTCATTATTCTTTGTGTATTTTTACCTTCATAGGGTAAAAAAACGAAGGTAAAAACACTGCCATAACATGTTTTCAGGAGGTTACAGGCAATCCTAATAACCACAGACGGGTAGAATTATCAGGCAGGTAGCCAAGCACCTGTGTAAAGTGTACATGTTGAAGGAATGCATGGCAGGGTTTTTACTTACTTTCTGGATCTGAAATTAACACCTCTGGTGTCAGCCATCACACCTTTGAGGCGACAGCCAGGCCTCCCACTCCTTCACAGCTCTATCCTCACACCCTCTCTTGGCTCATTTACATTTAACGGACTTCACAGATTCAGTAGAAATAGACCGTCAACACAAACCATTTGAAAGGAAAAATCAGGCAACAGTGTTAAAGAAGATACAGTAAAAATGCACAAACTTCACTCACTCCTTTACTGATCAATTTATTGATTTACTGATTAAATTATTCACTGACTGACTCATAAAAACTAAAAGCTATGCTTTTTAAAAATAGGCTTTTTCCCATCTAGCAACTCTCCCACGTATTACGTATTACAGCTACGGTAGCCTTCATGCTTCAAAAAGAAAAGATGTCATCCATGACTTCAATTTGTCATGTCACAGTGAAAACGCAAAAGACAGAGCCGTATTTATCCACTCATTAACTAACTAACTCACTCACTCACTCACTCACTTTCATCCACTCAAGCCTATGGCTGCATCCTCTCTTCCTGTGACTCACCCACGACGTAGAGGCAGCCGTTGAGCTCGCTGACGCCGTTGCCGGCCCGGCGCTGGCCCATCTCGTGCACGTGCGTCCACTTGTTGAGGTGCGGGTCGAAGCGCTCCACGCTGGACAGGGACGCGATGCCGTCATTCCCTCCCACCGCGTACACGTGACCCTGGGGGAGGGGGAGGAGGACATGTGACCCCTTATTTTCAAATTATTCACCTCCTTTTCCATAGTGACAAGGGGGACCAACACTTTTGTTTATTTTGTCTTTAAACGTCCAGTTGCCCAGCAAGTTTATTAGCGCTCCTTAATATTAGCCTGGTAAAGCAGCATTTCATTTTGTACAGAGGGTCTGGCCTTGCTGCATAGAAAAACAATTTCTTCTGGAGTTGTGGAGTCTGCTGAAGTTTAAAACAAGTGGCTCTGCCTTAACCCACGTATGCAATTAGCCTGTCTGTGCAGTACAATTCAAATAAGTCAACGTCATCACAAACACTCGCTCTGTTCATTGACGGCTCAGATTCGCTTGGTCCGAATACATGAAAGTCAACGGCAGCGACTCCAGACCCTCTACAAAATGAAATGAAGTACAAGGGGCTGGTTTACCAGGCTACCTTAATATCACAGGGGAATAGTTGTAGTTATTATTGTAATCTGAATTATTTATCATGAGTAGTGGCATTTGTGCAGTTCGAGGATGCCAGAAAAAGTACAGAAAGTGTTTCAGCACTCTGAAGCATTCTGAAGCTGGGTGTTATTCCAAGTACCAGGATAAAGACTGCCCTAGATAAAGAAAGTGGTCAGTCAGTCAGAAATTGCTCTCCTAATATGTGCTCTCTATGTCCTTATTTTTCTAACGGAATAAAGCCTTAGGACCCCTCTATTAGGAGGATTACCACTTGGTCTGAGTTAGCACACCCAGGTAGCTTAATAACGTAAAGTTAATAAAAATAAATAAATAAATAAAAAATTATAATAAATAAATTGCAAGCAAATACCAGCAGTCCAGTCAAACAGATGCACCCTTTACATTACACCTCTACTGTGCTTGAATAAGATCATTTACTTTTACTGTGTCATTGTGATGAGGACAAAATAACTCTTTTCAACTTCTTTCAAGCAACAGTAATGTTACTGTTTTACCATCCTTATAACAGCAGTAATATTATTGTTTAACCTACATAACAATAGTAATGAGCCAGCATCAAATGAAACAAATGAGAAAACACCAACTCATCATTTACCTCTTTACAAAGTAAAGTCATTTTGGTGACCTAAACAGAATCTCTTTTTCACAGATACAACCAGGAAAGTCATTTTATATTTTGTATGCCCATGACTGCAACGATAAGCGTCTGCAAATTCCAAAACACAAAACTGCCAAAACCGCTGAGGTAAACGGACTGCCCTGCAAAGTGTTTCTGTCTTACCCCGAGGGCGACGGAGCCCACCCCTCCACGCGGTGTGTTCATGCCGGCCACGGTGCTCCAGCGGTCCGCCTCGATGTCGTAGCGCTCCACGTCGCTGTAGCACGAGTTGTCGTCTAGGCCTCCGATGGCGTAAATGGGGCCGCCCAGAGCTGCCAGAGCTATGCCCCTCCTTTGGGGTTATTAGCAACAACAACAACAACAAATATAAATAAACAACAAACACACGACAACACATACAAACAACACAAACTGCTAATGCAGTAAGTTTAGTCACACATGTGTGCCAGGGCATGTAACACCTTATTCACGATAAAAAAAAGAAACCCTGGATTCTGCCAGGTCTTTTTAAAAGGTGCTTCATCTAACAAACCCATGGCAAGTCATCATAAAATGGTCATGATATGTCACCAGAGACTAGGGAAATTGATTCTGAGGTCAAATTGAAATACTGATTTCCCTGACAACAGGAGAACACACAGAATATTCACATTTTAAATGTGATTTACAGTCCACAAATTCCGTTTATGTTTTAGTCATGTTTTAACTCTTGCCTCTAGGGGGAACAACTCTACAGTATTTTTTATTTTAACTGCCGTCCCAGTTTTGACCACAATCCTACATATGGCACCTTTAAAGCAAGCCTGCAGTACAGCTGCTGAGTCCTAAAGACACTCATAGCTATGAAATCATTCTCTATCAAACACACCTCTTGATGTTCATGGAGGCCTTTATTGTCCATTTGTTGGTGAGCGGGTCAAACATCTCCATGCTGCCCAGGTGCTCGCTTCCATCATGGCCACCGACAGCATACACCTTCCCTGAGAGGAATTACACAGATGCTAAGATGAAGACTACATTAAGATAAACAACATTAAAAAAAATAAATAAATAAAAAAAATAAAAAATAAAAAAATAAAATAAAAATATATATATAAACATTAAAATGTAATTATCTATGAGTTAGTACAATACACACACCTTGTGAATATCTAATATTAATTGTTCATAATATAATATACAGTATAACATAAAATATCGTAAACCTATGCATTCCCGCTCTGTATGTGCGACACCCCTTTGCTTGCATGTGACACTTCTTAATCATTTCCCTACTATGTTGACAGACTTTGAAAAAAACATATTCTCTAAATTAGCTCTGAACCAATAAGGACAATGTACACACCGTGAGTTGAACTGCTAAAAACAATGTTGTAACACTCTGTGTGCAAAAGAGAGATGGAATTCTCATTTTGCAACAAGAATTCTGATTTCCAACTCCGCCTAACTCTTTTCACTTTTGACTTTCTACCCAACGTGTTTAACCGTCTTCCACAGTAACCTCCACTGGTCCCCAGCTAATGCACTAGTCAAGCCAGGGCTGTGGGAAGAATCAAATTTAGCCTGATTGAACACAGGAATAATAAACAGTAACTGATAACACTCAAGTACCGTGAAATCAATGGGGCGGAAAAGGAATCCTATCACTGCTGAAGCTAGGTTTTGACCTAGCAACACACTCTTTGCCATTCCAACGTGTGAGGTTGTACAACCAAATCTTATGTGGAGTTTCAATACAATATTGGGCTTGATTTCACATTTTGAGTCAAAGGGGGGGGGGGGGGGGGGGGGGGGGGGGGGGATTATGACAGTACTTTATTACTGTTGTACACAGGGAACTAAAATAGAAAAGGATCTTAGAGGGCAGAGATTTGGACATGTGGGGAATGCAGCAATTCTGAGCCATGTTCCTAGACAGATGAATTTCAGCAGGACTCTACTTCAACAGCCCAAAATCCCCCAGGTTGCCATGGCGAGGCCAGATGCCAGACCCAGCATCGGCTCCGCATGAAAACAAGCCAGCTGATGAAAGGAACCCCCTGAGATCAGTCCTGCCTTCAGGAGACCAGCGCTTTAATATTTAACCATGCGTGCCCAGTGGGGGGTGGGCTGCCTGTGAAGCCGGATGGCGCAGGCTCTTCTAAAGGCACCAATGTCAAAGACCCACCAGAACCCAGAGGAGACGGAGCCACCGGGCTCTGAGACGGAACCCTCCCCACCCGGACCACATCTGACGGCAACCGAGTGGTGGCACCACTCCAGCCCAGCTGACAACTGTTCCCAGACCAGCCCGCGCAGCACCAACGAGGGCCCGCCGGCTACATTTAACAACTTCTGAGGTGCTTGCGAAAGACCACGCATAGCAGTGAAACAAACAACAGCGGTTGGGGGGAACAAAAAAAAAGCTGTTTTGTTTGTCTGTGGATGCAGAGACAAAAGCAAAAATTCTTCCGTCTCTTTTTGGGTTTTTCAGATTTCCTTGCACATCAATTCTACTTGTGGCACCGAGTGCCCACACGCTGAATGGGCAACCCTAAAGCCTGCAGACGGATGATGGATGACATGAGAAATTCCCACTGTGTGTAGAAAGACCTCTGAATAATTAAAAAAACAGACATGATTAACTTCTCATGTTTCATTGTTACATTCTAATTCAAAGTCTGGCACTGACCTCAACCAGAGGCGTCATACCCTCCTTCAGAAAATAAAAACCTGCCACATAATTGGTTCAACCATAATCTGAACCAGCTGGTCCCAATGAGCACACAAATCATTAGACAAGTAGATCAGCTAATTAGCAAAATCACCTGTGTTAAGCTAAGTTTACACTCGCCCTGTCGACCCGTGCGGGTGAGAAAGTGACGTCAAAATGATTTCAGCGTGCACATCTGGCACAGCGTTTTTAAGTACACGTCTGCACGTCGTTTTTTTGTAACTTTGGGCCTGTTTACGTGAGAACGCTTACGGGTAAAAACGACAAAATATTTTATCGGAAGTGCTCTAATAAACTTGCAAGAGGCATTCCAGCAAATGTACAGAATTTGTATATATACTATTACTGAACAGAGGAGGATCTGCAACCACCTCTGTCAAATTCTGGATGCACTGGTTCGTTGCAGGCGAGCCAGACTGCTATGGACGAGACCTGGGAGAATGTCTACCTAGCCGCCTGGCATGCATACCCCCATCAAATTCCACACACTTTTGCGTCATCGTATGCACGCAGAATTTCTCCCAAAAACGCTCCTCTAAACGTGGAATAAAAAGTGAAGACGCGACGCCACTTTTGCGTCTTCTGTTCAGACCGTCATCGTGTAAATGTAGCCTTTGTAACTTGAAACCAACATAGGCGCAAGCCTGCAATTCATTTATTAAGCTAATCAAGATGCAAACCTGCAATTTAGTCCTGTTTCAATCCTCTGACACGCAAGCTGCTTAACTGCTGTGGCATTTGACACCTCTGATGAGGAGAAGATTGGCGTGTGTCGAGCGCAAATATGAAGCGTTGGGTGCATCGGTGACATCACTTTCTCGTGCGCACGGCGGGACACGGCGAGTACACTGCAGCATTTAAGTGCACAGGCAGAAGGAATACATGGCAGAGTTTTTGTTTTTACTTTTTTAAGCCAAGATCTCCCCCTCTGACCATAACCCAGCTCATGCCTCATTTCCACCCACTTCAGCGTGTGCAGCACGTAACCGTGTACAAAATGTGTGTATGTGTGACAGAATACGCTCAGATCACGCGTGCGGTGGAAATGGTCTAATCTGTTAACGTGCATTCCAAATGAATATGGACAGAAAATGGGCACTTGCTGTCTATGCGCCGTATACGGAGAGTGTTTGGTGGAAATGAGCCCTCATTTGCCAAGAGGAATGCTCATTAATCCTAGCCTGGTAAACCCGCCCCTCTTACTTCATTTCATTTTGTACAGAGGGTCTAGACCGGAATCTCTTGAGGGTCATGTGATCGGCCCGAGCAACGCCGATCCAATCAGTGAACAGAGGGTATGTTCATTAGCGGTGACGTTGACCTTGTGTGCTACATTTGAATTGTAGTGCGTAGGTAGGCTAATTGCATACGTGATGACCAGGCTCTAGTGATTGGGTAAAGCCAGAGGCACTTGTTTTAAACTTTAGCAGAGTCCACACCTCCAGGAAGAAATCGTTTCTGACGGTGTCTGGTCCAGACCCTCTGCACAAAATGAAATGAAGTACGAGGGGCTGGTTTACCAGGCTACATTAATCCCTCACCTCCAACTGATATGACTCCCACGTGGCGTCGTCTGCTGTTCATCTCTGGGCCGAAGAACCAGCTGTTCTTGCTAATGTTGTAGCACTCGATGCTGCGGAACGGGTCTCCCGAATCGCCCCTGCCTCCCACGCAGAACAGCACACCTGAGACAACGAGAATGAGAAAGACAACAGGTAGTAGAAGTAGAAGACTTTATTGTCACTATACAAAGTATAGTAAGATATCGTTTGGAGCAGCCAACAACAGATGCATAGAAGATACAATAATACAATAATAAAAAAAAAAATTAAATAGATAAAAATGGCTGAGTAGAGTTAAAAAAAAGGTCTAAAGTCACTCACACTGACTGTCTCTCACATACCAACAACACCAACACATTGCATTTATATAGCGTTTTTTTCCACACACCCAAAGTCCTTTAAAGTGAAGGGGGATCTTACTAACCTAACTAACCACCAGTGTTTGGCACCCACCTGGATAACGTAGGGCAGCCATTATGTGCCAGAACACCAACCATACAACTACATATACACTGTGTCCCAATTATGGGTCTACATGCTTCGAAGTGCTGGTTCGTCGGCTACATACGTCACAGCGGCGCATTAACCACTGTCCCATTTGAAAGGCGCCTCCGAATCCACCCGACAAACCTGCACTTCATTCACCGCTCAGCGGAGGCTACTGGTGGTGGATCCAATGTGACAGACTGACACCTGCCGCGAGCGTAATACAAAATCACAAAGTTGCGACCAAAAATAACAAATAAAGCTACATTGCCAGAAATGGACCCAGGAATTCTGAAATTGTTGTTTTTATTTCTCCCCAATACTTAAAAAATCGTGCTCAAGCCCCCTGTCGCCCAGTAACTAAAGATGTGACAGCTGTGAAAAGTTTAATAATCAAGCCATTCCAAACTTGAGCGAAAAAAATAACCAAACATTCCAAGATCAAACGCCGAGCTGACATTTTATAGGCACAATTGTTTCCGAGCAGTTACATTTAAAGATGTGACAGCTGCGAAAAGTTTAATAATCAAGTCATTCCAAGCGTGAGCAAAAATAAATAAATAAAAAAAAAAATTCCAAGATCAAACGCTGAGCCGATCTCGCCAAGCAGAGGATCCACAAGCAGTAGCCTCCGCTGAACGGTAAATGAAGTGCAGGTTTGTCGGGTGGATTCGGACGCGCCTTCCAAATGGGACAGTGCTTGGCATGTCACTATGACATATTAGCCGATTGAGAGCCATTGAGACACGTTAACAGCCACGGTAGGCTTCAGCTAGGTAGGCCACTCCATAGCAGCGCACTCCAAAGCATGTACACCCTTAATTGGGACACAGTGATACACTCTCATTAAAACATACTCACACGTATGACAGGCACACAGCTGAGCTGCCTTATAAGAGCCATTAGCAGATTAATCAGCCCTGCCTCCATCCACAGCCGAGTTCATACTAAATACATCTTTAAATCAGATTATATCACAGTAAGATAAGCTTTACTGTGACACTAACGGCAGGTGGGTATGCAATGGTGAAGCCAGGGACTTGAGACCAATTTTAGTGAGCATGAGAAACAATGGGCTGCGTATGTAACCATGGTTCCATGAGTTCTACAAGCTTGGCAGTCACTCAGAATACTTGAAAGAGTTTTCTGGAAGATCGTCAAGAGCTCACTTCCTGGGTTGACCTGCCTTTTGCGCCGGCACACATAGCATACGTCACCCAGGTCACAGGTGACTTCAGGTGACCTCCTGTTGTAAGTCGCTTTGGATAAAAGCATCTGCTAAGTGTAATGTAATGTAATGTATGTGTGATAGACATCTAAGTGCTTATAGTACTGCCTCTGGCTGTCAGAAGAAACAAATTAGGATAATCCAGGTGAAGGTATCGCAGCAAATTGTGCCGGAAAGGTCTGCTTGTGACAGTGAGTGTTAGTATGTGTGTGTCTGTGTGCATACCTGCAGTGTGTTTGCGAGGCGTAGTGCGGACCGAGTACTCGAAGTCAGGCACGTTCTTGTTGCTGAGGTGCAGGTGGTAGTTGCGGGCCTCGTCCAGCAGGTCCCGGCAGCTCAGGCTGCTCTTGATCATCTCCTCCCGGGCCACCGTACCCGTCAGGAAGTCCACGGGCAGCAGGGGGAGACGCACCTGAGGCAAGAAGATAGGCAAGGGTACCACACACCACAAACCCAAGACACAAGACTTTTACTTAATTATACATAAAAGGTGCAGTCACAGTGATAGTACAAGGATTTACATCTTAAACTATTTTTTTGTCATGTTCACTAACATCTCTTCATGAACAGCTTGCTGCCCACGCACAGCTCTGAAGCTCTGAAGACTTCAAACAAACCAAAACAAACACAGCTTGACCCCCGAAACCACAACAAATACCAGAGGGTGGTTGGCTGGACCTTTAAACCTAAAACAAATGAATACAGAGGTATTTACACACAGCCACAAGTACATACAGCTCTGGAAAAAATTCAGAGATCACTGTAAAATTATCAGTTTCTCTGCTTTAACTATTTATAGGTATATGTGTGAGTAAAGTGGATATTTTTGTTTTATTCTGTAAACTACATTTCTCCCAAATTCCAAATCCAACTGACACTGGAAAGGAATGGCTGTCAAATATATAGAGATTTTAGGAAAATTTACAGTGGTCTCAATTTTTTCCAGAGCTGTACATATCAATCATATCACCCCCCCTCCCCAACCGCCCGGCAAACAGAACATGAGTCAGTGTCGTGGGTAGCCTGGTAAACCAGCCCCTTGTACTTATTTCATTTTGTACAGAGGGTCTGGCAGTGCTTTCATTGACATTGCTGCATTGGTAGAATTTTGCTGTAGCCAATCAGTTAACTTTGACTTTGTGTGCTACATTTGAACTGTAGTGCGTAGGCAGACTAACTGCATATGTTAGTGACTGGGTAAAGGCAGAGCTACTTGCTTTAAACGTCAGCAGGGTCCACACCTCCAGGAAGAAATCGTTTCTCAATAGAGCACTGGCAAACCCTCTCTACAAAATGAAATGAAGAAGTACGAGGGGCTGGTTTACAGGCTACTCCTGAGGCACATCCGTCATGCCGCCCTGACCTGAGACATGATCTGGTCCAGCCAGGCGGCGTGGTGCTGCGGGTTGGCCTTGAGCCACTTGATGGCGGCCTGGTAGACCTGCGTCTCGGAGTGGATGTTGAGGTCGGGCGAGGAGAGCAGCGTGCGCAGGTGCTGCGGCGAGACGGCAGGGAAGTCCTCGCTGTCCACCACCTGCCCGAAGTGCTCGCAGGCGTAGCGGTCGGCCATGGCCATGAGGTCCACGCGGTGGTGGCTCTCGGCGAAGGTGCGTACGGCCAGGCAGTTGGAGGGGTGGAAGTGGGCCTTAAGAGCAGAGTAGAGTGGAGTTACTTTACTGATCCAGAAGGAAATTAAGGTGTCTAGCAGCACACACATACTACACGTTATGTAAGAGATAACCATCGATGAGGTGACCAGTTCTCTGGAAATAATGGCGAGGTGGAGGCGAAAAACTCCGGACTCCTCACCCTTTTACCTCTCTTTTGTATTTATGGTCTTATTCCATATGCATAAACTACCAAAATAAACGGTTGATTTGCTACTTTATAGCATCCCTTAAGAAAAAGTAGAGCATTTTACCGGCTACAAGAGTCGTCATAGTTACCATTCATAAGTGCATTGATATGGATCGGTAATTCAAGATTCTGAGATCTACTTCAAAGATAACAAGTTATACAAAGGTAATTCCCACCTCATCAGCCAATCAGAAAAGAGAATTCTATTGTCAAGAGACAAATCCACTTACTTGTAACGATAAATACACCTTCACGAGAACCGTGGGTGTCATGGGATATCCCCGTGTGCTCTACTGTCATTGGATAACACAAACGTGTTCGCAGGATAAATTTGCTCAACTGATCAACTTGCTCAACTGATCAACTGCTCAACTTCCGGACCATGACGACGCGCCGGACTCCATTGAAAATGAATTGAATGCGTGCAAGCACACTGAACGTGACGGAGCAAGTGGATCACCGCTGTGAGATCTCGTGATTGTCTGGTACCCACCTTCATGTACTCACAGCAGGCTCGCGCCACCAGCTCCACCTGCAGGATGCAGGCAGCGTAGAGCAGTGGCTGCACGTTGTCCACCGTCAGCGTGAGGCGCGAGGAGTAGGCGAAGCCCACCAGGTCTTGGATGGCCTCGCCGTCAAAGTCACGGATCTCGATCAGCTCCTGCTTGGCCTCGGCCATGTCCGACAGGAACATGGCGCGGAAGTACGGGATCACGCAGGCCAGCACCAGCTTGTGACATGGTATCAGACGGCTACCCACCTGCAGGGCGACACCAAGGGGGGAAAAGCGCAGTGAAATAGGTGCCATGGGTTCATAGCAGGGGTGGAAATGAACTTTGCAAAATATTCATTTTTACCAGACACTGACAAATAAATGGTAAAATTTACCAGCCACTCAACAGTAAATTGTTATTTTGTGTTCAAAATTTAGCAGCGACTTTCATATTTTACTATCATTTAGCTGGTGGCTGGTGTGAATTTACATCTCTGGTTCATAGACCGAGTTCCTACAATAACTTTTTAGTCAAGACTGCTTTTTAGTTCTATCATAACAAAGACCACAAAAATACTCTATCACCAGACAGAAAGATGTTGTTTTAACATCAAGAGGAGTACAGCATTAACATTTTTTACACAGTATCACTGTTCCTTGACAGAGAACATGCAATAATAATGATGATGGAACACAGCATTTATGGCTTTCATCGAATCAAAATGGCTACGTCTAAAACGTTTACTAAATGTTAGGCTATTTGTATAAAACATCCTGATGAGCCTTTCTAACTTACTTATTTAAATTCCAAGGCAGAGGACAATTTGTTTGTAAGTAAAGATTTTTTCTTTGCTGAGTGCTCCAGTATCAAAAGACCAAATGCAGCGAAAGGGAGAAGAAAAGTGGGTGCCCAAGACGTGACAGACCTCTATTGAGCTGTGGGACTGGACCACATCTGAGCGTATAAGACTCCCATTGAGGGAAAACACATCCGACCATTCATGGCTGGTGGCATTTAATCAAAAGCCCCCACTACACTAAGAACATGGGAAGTATAATAATTGTCAGTGACAACCAACCCTCAGTAATACTCAGCACTGAGAGTGCGCTAAGGGGGTTTGAAACACTTTACATTAATGCGGATAACACTAGGGCTCTGTCTGAAACACTCCCATGTTTACTGTATGGTGAATTACACGCTGTGTAAGTTACATTGGGTGGTTCACTATATACTGCACTGTATGGAGAATGAGTGAACACTTTGGTTTGCTGCCAGCTGTCTTGCCAGCTCAGCTCATTCACTCTTTTGGCCTCACTGAGGCACTAAGTCCAAGGCCAGATACAGTTTTAAATGCATTTGATTTCTACTGGAAAGAAAAGGATTAGTCCTGGACACTTAAGCTGAGGGGCACAATGCACAGCTGCCATCTTATTAAAGCGCCAAGCAACCTGTGCTGCCATACGAAGGCAAAGTGTAGGAACTATGTGAACACTGAAACTGAGGAAAATGCCTTTAAAGTTGTCATAATTCCCAGTCAAACATGTTGTTGGTGGTGATGCTTGTATGCGCTTTCTAAATAGAAAGAAGCAAGAGGTTTAGTCACAAGAGAAAGGTGGTGTTATAAAGTCAATTTCCAGTCTAAACTCAGTTTTAACAAAATATGTAATTACTGCGTTTGGCTTTGAAGGGCAGTGTGTAACTAAGGTCCTCCCATGCAGACCAACCCCCCAGGCTCGAACCTGCGACCTCACAGCGACTGGATTTAGAGTCAAGCTTGCTAACCTGTCAACTAAAAAGCCCAGAATGCCTTTTAAACTGACTACAAGCGTTAACAGGTAAGTTTGCAAAAGTTCTACACACACAGCTGGGCTACCTGGCATCTGTTACACCTGTTAGATGGTTCGATTCTAGCAGTGTTTGTGACTGGAAAAACAGCATCTTAATGGGCTTGTTTGAAATAGGCTGGCTGGCTAGTGGCTGGCTTAAAGCAATGCATTCTGGACTTGAAATGGTGACGTTTCTCGCCTGAACGTCAGCGCACAACATGGGTGGGTACGATGTGGTACAGTGACGTTTGGTCCAAAAACATCACTATTTCACGTCCAGAATGCACTGCTTTAAGTGAGCCACTAGCCAGCCAGATGATTTCAAACAAGCCCAGCGTTACCAAAGTGCATTAGCGACAGCCTCTCTGTGCCAGGCTTACCTTCAGTGTGACGTCGCAGAGCTCGCCCGCCTCGTAGAACTGCCGCAGCGAGTTGTGGAAGTCCTTCCAGGCCTCCTGCGCCTGGAAGACGAAGGTGCCGTCGACCTCGGAGTCGGTCTCGGAGCGCCGCACCTGACGCTTGTCCTTAAACCGCTGCTGCTTGCACTGCTCCGTCGCCACGTCGCCGGGAGCCATCGCCACTCACGCATGCCTAACCCTGCCACAGACAACAAGAGATGGGAAATGCACAGCATTTACACTAACGGGAGCCATCGCCATTCACGCATGCCTAACCTTGCCACAGACAACCATAGATCGGAAATGCACAGCATTTCTACTACCGGTGACAAGTTTTATAACACCGCACTTTTTCATGTTTTTTTTTAAATGTATGCAGTTCAATGTCTCATTGCACTCAGAAATGAAAGCATAAAACAAATAAACCGTTTAGCCCAAGATAAAACAGAAATAACAGAATTTATAAGGCCAAATGTGAAAGTGAAGTGCAGTGATTCCCATATTGTCATTGTGAACACACAGCACACCACAGAACACAGTGCGCACTCTGCATTGAACCCATCATAGTGTGAGCAGGGGGGCAGCCCGACAGGGGCCCCTGGGGAAGCAGTGTGTGGGGACGGTACCATGTTCAGTGTACCTCAGTCACAGGGGAGGATGGAGGAGAGCACTGGTCAATCACTCCCCCCACCCACCTATGTGACCCTTTGGGTACAAGTCCAACACCTTAACGACTACCCCATGACTGCCAATGTATTCTAAATGGTGGAGTATATAGCACTTTTCCACTCGGCAGAATACCCAAAGCGCTTCACATTCACTCACTCTCACTCTCACACCGATGAAGGCAGGCTGCCATGCAAGGCACCAACCAGCAGATTGGGAGCAGTGTGGGGTTCAGTGTCTTGCTCAAGGACACTTAATGCAACACTAAGTAGTTCTCCTATTCGGTCGCCCTACAGTCTGGAAGCGGAATGGTCTGTCATTCAAACTACAGAGAGACGGCCCACTCCTCCAAACTTACTTAGTGCGGTTATAGCCCATGGAGGGTGGCAACACGAATTCAGAAGTGTCTTCAAGTTGATGAACCACTGAAACGATTTTGGAAACATTATTTTAAGGTTAAAAAAACTGGGCTACTTAATGTTGCTTTAAACCTAGTCAGGCAGAGATGTGCTTGAACCAGTGGTCCTCCAGTTACTAGTAAGAAGATTTAACCTCCTGCGCCAATGTTGCCAAAGACAAGACAGATGGAGAGAGGAGGTTAGGAAGAAAAGCGACAGAGTAGGAAAAACAGAGAGAGGAACACAGAGGTCATTTCAGAAGTCAAAGGAAGCCACTTACACATGCCTAACGCTACCATGGATACAGACAGAGAAGACAAAGGGTGACAGGAGTTAGGACGAGAGGAAACGGAGTGAGGAACAGCAGACAGAGGGAGAGAGGGGTAATCTCAGAGGTCAAAGGTAGGACAAACACGAATATAAAAAAACAGCAGCAGTGGACAAGTGTCCAACTAGCTGTAGCATAACAGATACTGTCTGTCCAACAAAACACTCAAAATCTCTCAATACCAAATCAACCAAATCATCTGTCAACAGAGTTTGTACAGGACAAAAAAAACATCAGAACTGAAATAACTCTAAAATTAAGAACCAGTGTTGCTTCTTTCTCCCTTTTTAACTGTCCTAGCCTACCTCTTTTCCATGCCTGTGGAGCATTAGAACAAGCCTCAGTCCAACCCACGCACCGCAGACTCTGGACTCTCCAGAGAGGGGCTTGTCTCCCTCTGAATGCACCTGCTGTGAGATCGCTGGCTGATCAGTATTCCTCCCAGCGCTGAGGCCACAGAAGACTACCTAGCCCATATTTCACTGGGACATATACTGTGTGCTCAAAGGCTCTTTCACAGCAGCAGTGCTGTTTTCCCAACTCTGAGTCTGCAACATCTCATCTTTGCTTCCTGTCATGATGAAATGTGATGACCTATCTTAACTTACATGATATGACTTTCTTGCACCATGAGAGTGTGAATACTGTTTTTTGGGGTGGGGGGGGGTAATTTTAGAACAGAAAGCAGCCTTGAGGCTATTCTTTTTATGTTCCAAAATATAAAATGACCTCCCCTCTAATACTGCACATCTCCACCTGACTCGTTCTGTGAGATGTTTTGCTTAAAGGCAAAAAACTCCTTCAAAATGTATAGCTGCAATAAATAACATGTTGCCAATAAATTACCAGAAAGCCCTCTACTTAGTGGCTTCAACATTACATCACCGCTGAAGACATTTTTACATTTCTATGATAGGAGCTACCTGGCTCAGCTATCTTCATTCTTGTCAAGGTTTCTGTTGTGACTTAGCAGCAGAATCTCTAAGCACTTTCTAAAAGGCTGCAGGGACAAGGACAAACAAGGGACAACTTTTGCACGCACCATCACTATTTATTTTATTTATTTTTTAATTAACACTATGCACAAAAAGGTATATTTTTTGTACTTCTGTTAAGCTTACATACTTTTACATTGTAATTTCTAAGCTACACATAGGCCTATCAGTCAAAACTATTCGGTCAATAAAAGTCAGTTATACAGAACATACGTATTTATAGACCCTTAAAATACCATACAGTATATTTATGAAAGTGCTCCCGTGTTTTTTGAAAGGCATTACATCCTTTTGGTGAGCCCAGATCACAAAATCGATTAGTATATAAGTATTGCACATGACGTTATTCCACTTTTTAATCAAACCTTCGCAATCAAAATATGAATGTTTAAAACTGGAAATGCATGTCATTCCCTGCGTCGTTCAAGACAGCAAAACCGACTGAAACTGCATACCGATCAGAGACGAGTTTGTTCTGATACATCCGTATCCTGCCAGTTAAAAAAGGTGACTGTCGTTGCGGCTCACATTATGTTAACGAAATGTTAGATTTTATGTTAAACCTGACTGCCCTTGCTGGGGGGGGGGGGGGGGGGTCTTGGAAGTAAACTGATGGATGTATCAAATTTAACAACGTTTCCTTGTTCCGTGTGGGCTACATTCATAGGCTTCATCCCACTCATGGCATTTAGGAACTTGGGGCGATGTGGTGTCTCTGTGAACATTTTTTTCTCAGCACAAGCATGTTTCTCTTGAACATCTGCTGTTATAGGGTTACGCGAATGTAAATTAGTGCAACACATTTTACAAAGTTAAAACTACAGTTGCTTTGACATGAGCACAATTAACGCAACTGAAATAGCTGATTTTTTCGAGGCTACCTCACGCTGCAAGCAAGCTAGCGAATTGTTACGTACTGTACACACATGGGCTGCATAAGGACATTGGTATAGCCTACAGCTGTAAAGTTTGGAAACAACCATGTCGGTTTCTGTTTCCTACAAGCCTGACATTAAAAGAAAGTTGGCTAGCAAGCATTAGCTGACTACCATTTCCTTTCCAAATGCTAGTTTACTCTTATAATAAATCAATATCATTCCCCTACACCTACCAGTGCAGTCGTTCGCTATTCTTTGCAAATTATGGTTTAATGTCAAAGGTGACGATCATTTTGTTTGCATAATCAGTCTCTATCTGTTCACTACTCATAACACAAGCACCACTGGGCTATGTCACTTTCAGCTATCATCACAACCTAGCAAGCTAGCAAGCCATGTCATTGGTAACAAGCTTGCAGCTTTCCTGTTAAAAACTTCCTGTACACAATGCCAAACCCGCTAAAGGTAAAAGAGACAAATGTGGCGATACTTGCTGGCAAGACTTAAATAAGGTATTGTGGACTAATGCACTACCAATGAATAACATTCGTGTCTGATCCTACCTCATCTTGGGAATCGTCCTCATTCTGCCCCCCTCTCTTCTTAACACACACGCACGCAGTCAGTCGCTATGCATAAATATCAGCAGTCTCGCTGTTGTGTTATGATTCCAAATGCATCATGGGTAATGAAGTTCCCCAAATTCAGTTAGTAAATGGACGATAAAGTCAGCTGGACCATGTCTTTCGATGAATTACGCTCACATCAACTCTGACACCGAGGGAGTTTTTTTTATTAACAGTAAAACATAACAAAGCAACATATTAACAGTTTAATAAGAAAACAACTCATATACCTTAGTACAAATCTCACTTTATTTTTGAAACTGTAATTAAAGTTATCCCAGTCAGAACAGTGATCAAAACAGCACCAAGTAGCACAAAGTTCTTCATTCCCTAAAAAAATAAAAAAATAAAAAGAAGATAAGTGCAATGAAACCGAACTGAATGAATGAATGAATGAATGGATCTATTAAACATCTGTCTATGAAAGATGCAGTCAATTTTCGAAATTACCCTTATCTCTCGGAAATAGAATACACTCCATGCCAGTGATACTAAAGCAGGTCCCTGTTTGGGACAAAGACAGAAATGCAAAAAAAAAAAAAAAAAAAAAGAACAAATAAAAAAAAGAACAAATAGGTCTATAAGCAAGGTTTAAATAGTAATTAAAAAAATCCATAGCATGTGGAGGAAAACTAAAATTCTGCCATAGCACTTCATATGGCGTGACACATTCAGTGAGCTAGGCTACCATTTGATAACATTTTACAGTAGCCTAAACTGAGCAAGTAAGGACAAAGGAGGCTTAACAAGATTAATATGTTACAGCTGTCTATGTTAGCACTCATGATTGATAATTTTCTCTGCTTATGTGCCTGTTCTTGCTAAATGTTAATGTGGAGTTTTCATAACAACAATCATAAGCTTTACTGTGACAACACTTCAACATTCCAAATGAATATATGCTAAAACTGTGTATTTGACTATGTAAGCCTATTTGCTGAATGTCAGTCAAAACAATTCTGTTAGTAGGCTTTAAATCTATTTTTAATAAAATTGCATTTAAAATGATCTTCGAAAGCAGTTAAACATGTTCTTATTTTTTCAAAACTCAAATAATTTCATACACACTTGCTTTACCCAATCCTTTCTTAGTCTACTGGTATACTCACAGCAGTACCAATGGGATATGTTATGACAGTCCCAAGGTTGTAAGAAGATAGAAACCATGTAAGCTGGGCTCCAAACTGCAAAGTTCCTGAGAAAAAGGCTATAGCAGAAAAGGAAAACATCCGATTGAAATATACAATATGATATATGGGCTGTTCCAATAGCTGAAATGCCCTTGTGTGGCAAGCCTGATACAGAGGCTCTGCCCTCATTATCTGTGGAGTGGTCTGGCACATACTGTGACTTTGACCTTTCACAATGACCTTCCTTTAATCTTAACATGCATTGACCTCAAAACAACATAATTCCATATTTGAATCCAGGGGAAAGTACCAAATTCGCAGATTTTATATTTATATGATATGTGATATCATATAGTATATCATATATAGGCTACATGATATACAATATTGCCATATATGTCTGAGGTTACAGTCATCTTGACCTTTGACACCTGGCCTATAACATCTAACCAAAATAAGCAGAGGAGGAGATCCTGAGTTCATAAAGTAAAAACTCTACCACATATTAGATCCAGCCATTTTCTTAAACAGCTGATCCTGATGAGCGCACAAATCACCAGACAGGTAGATCGGCTAATTAGTGAAATCATTTATGTAAAGTGCACATGCAAAAGGAACATATAGCAGGGTTTTTTACTCTCTGAAGCTAGGATGTTCACCTCTGTGGTTATGCTTCCAGTCCAAGTTAACGTTCGTACCAAATGTGAAGAACCTGCCTATAACCTTTTCCTGAGATGTCACATTTTCAATATCACATTCTTACATTTAAAAGTGGTAAAAGTGGTTCCCCATTTGTCATTGTGATTACACAGCACACTCAATGAAATTTACCCTTAACTCATCACACATGTGAGCAGGAGGCAGCCATGACACACCACCCAGGGAGCAGTGTGTGGGAATGATATCATGCTCAGGGTACCTCTGAGGTACTTCTGGCAGTTTTTGGATTTATGTAACCGGCCGGTCACATTTCCATTACCTTAACTGCCAGGCCTCCCTGATCACATTTCACAGGTGCCTTAAAATTTGACCTCCACCACTGTCTGTTTAAGTCTGTTTATCACTGAGACCCACTGCATATTCTGATCGAAGTTAAAGTGTAGGCTGTGTCATTCTGCAGATATTGACTTCATGAGAGTAGATCATAGGCCTACATGTGGTGACATTGACCTTAAACTTTGACCTCAGTGTATCAGAATCCAATAAAACATTTGTGCCAAATTCTAAACATGCCTTGAGGTGCTGATCGGATATCACTTTCAGGAGATAATGATGGACAGACGTATTTGTGACATACAATATGTAAGAAGACAAAGTAAATATATAATGGAACTGGCTACGTCTGTCGCTGGTGTTCTGGCACAATAACCCAACCAGTGGCCTTGAAATTGAACATGTTACTCTTCCATTGCACAGTTGGTTAGAGCAACTCTACTTACCAGGCAGGACACATTTTGCAGGCAGATAAGGTCTGTTCTTCATGACCGCACAGTACACATAGAATGCAAGAGTTGTTATAGCACAAACACCGGTCATGAATGGGAAAATGTAATCCAGATCTGTGGAAATTCAACAGTGTTGGGTAGGACAGAGAGACAGAGAGACAGAGAGACAGACAGACAGACAGACAGACAGACAGACAGACAGACAGACAGACAGACAGACAGACAGACAGACAGACAGATAGATAGACAATAGTTATTGATCCCAAGCTGGGAAATTACAGTGTAGCAGCAGCATGACACACAGGGGGACACAGAGACAATAACGCAATGGGAAACTAGGTAAGCACTCAGAGAGGTGCTACACCCACGCCACAATGCACTTAGCATGGGGCCAAAACTTTGACCTTGGCCTCTGACCTTGACCTTGGACTGATTAAACAAAAAATCAATAGCACAGGTCCTGACCCAAATCCCAACCTACCTACCAAGTTTGATCCAAATCGCATCAGAACTATCCGATTCATAACCGCATTTAGAATGGTTGACTTTGAGTTTGACCTTTCAAGGTCACTCAAGGTGAAATTTAATATGATATTTAGGAAGTCCATGTATGGCTTTGTATAAGGGTTTAATGTAAACCATGACTGTACAGTATCTCTAAGTGTTTTCATGATATGAGCTGTCAAAGCATTCCCATGCACTTAGCATGGGGGCAAAATTTTGACCTTGGCCTGTGACCATGACCTTGGACCAATTCCAAAAAAAATTGACAGTGCAGGTCCTGACCCTAATCCAAACCTACCTACCAAGTTTGATTGTAATCGGATCAGAACTGTTCAAGTTATTGCTGTGACGGACAGCCAAACGGACGGACAGACAGACCCCCATGATTACAATACACTCGCATCGCTATGCACGTGCGGGTGTAAAAAGAATAGAAAGACCATGCAAATGTGTACACAACTAGTTAAGTCTATACATAAGGTCATTGGTTCAGCATGTGACATGAATGACGGGGGGGATAGAGTGTTGTGATTTAAGTTTTTGATGACACCTTGCTTTATTCAGTACACACCATACTGACTGGCCCCCATGAAATATGTGTTGTTTCTCATTGCGCTGTTTTTGACAAAGATGATTGGCGTGTAGCAGCACCCGTACAGCACACCAGCAAATGTAGCCAGAGAGCAGCCCCTGCAGGAAGAAGTGTAATATGTTACGCTTCACAAGTGATAGTTTATGCCAAATTATATGAGCCAGATTTGCCTCGTGTAATTCTATCGCAATTTCAGTTAAAGGTTTTATAACAGTGTAACTTTGAAACTTTCTGAAATTTCCCTAGAGATCCCTCATGTATGTATGTATGTGTGTGTGTGTGTGTGTGTGTGTGTGTGTGTGTGTGTGTGTGTGCGCGTGTGTGTGTGTGTGTGTGCGCGTGTGTGTGTGTGTGTGAGTGTGTGTGGGACTGGCAAAATTATTGCTTTGATATTGCTCACATGATCTTCCTCTGAAGGGGACTGAGTTTGTCTTCCCACGGCTCCTGTTTGTACTCAGCCACAAGGCCCTCATCAACCAGCCTCAGCTAATTGGAGAAAGTTATAAGAAGTGCTCATGTATGTTAATACTTGCAAGAAAATGTTAATTTGTTATGGTAACAACTTTATGAGCATTATCCACATGTTATGAACCAGTCAAAAGCTATAAATGTACCCTGAACTAGACCTCTATTTAAAAATATATTATTATTATTATTATTATTATTATTATTATTATTATTATTGTTGTTGTTGTTGTTGTTGTTGTTGTTAAAGATATAGGTCAGCAATAATAATTCTGGCTATGTGATGTTGCATTGATTATGTGAATAAAACTTTCAGCATTTTAGTACTTTTGTTTCGTACTTTGTTGCCATGACTCCTGTCAGTCTCATCCTGAATGAGGGTCTCTGTGTCATCCTCCACTTGCTCAGCCTCTGTCGTGCTCTCCGTTTTTATGAAGAAAAGAATTAACACACTGAAGGAGCACAGGGAGAGAGAAAAACAGTAACACACACACTGGAAATGTGCTGCCAAGTATGCCATTAGTGTTGAAGTTAAGCCTAGTTCAAAGCTGAAAGTTTTGATTGAGAAAAAATCAACAACCTTCTCACGGGTGCACAATAACTTCAGAGAAAATTGCTGATGCACTTGAACATTTTATGGCCAGCCTGTCCCCATCCTCCTAAATTGAGACATTTCTCATTTCTTGGATTGAGCCACATGCATTATCTTATCCAACAGAGCAGAAAGTTAAGATACCATTTTTATTGTTAATTTATGTACACAAATTTATACTGCAGATGGGAATGCCTTAAATTTCACAAGATGATTTCTCACCTGACAGTTGCCAGACTAGTCCCAACGTAATTCAACACAGGACTTGCGACATCCTGTGGAACGAGCCCAAACCAGCCGAATCTGAGAGAGAGCGAGCAGAGCAAGCATCACAATCTGGCAACTACTCGCCCAAGCTTCTAGGAATGAAGTAAGTGCCCATAAAACCGCCATCGTGTCTCCTCAGATAATCTCCCTGTTTCATTAAAAAGCCATTAGGGCTGCTCTCGTGGCACGACCAAGAGCTTTATCCTGACTTGATGAAAGGATGATAGTCTTGTAAAGTGTACCTGGCGCTGGCCCAGCCCGTGAGGAGACAAAATGTTGACCAAATCAGGAAACCCAGGCCGAGTCCGATGGTTCTTATGATCGGTATAGTAGTGAGGTTGGCTTTACAACACAAAAGAAGCTGGCTGTTCAAACTGTAAATTCATAAAACTCTGTAATAACAAACGAATGTTTACAAAGCATCGTATGTAGTATAATCATACACTCATATGGGCCGTCTTGGATGTCCTTATTCCATCTAATCTCACCTATGCCAAAGAGACACCCCGCCAGTATGCTGAGGAGCCATGTTTGTGTGCTGCCCTGGATGAAGTGCACCGGGAGAGACTCCAGCCACATGGTGGAGCAGAATATCCACTGGAATAAAAAGCCTGTTAAATTAAAGAAAGGCAATAAAAAACTTATGTTAAAAGATGGAACTAGAATATGGTGGCCATGATGTTGCTTCATGTAGCTTATTTCATGTAAAGGTGCTATATGTAGGAAATGTACACTAATTAATCCTAGAGAAGAATATCTACTGGAAGAATAAGCCTATCACATCCACAGAGGGAAATACAGAACATTTAGCTTAAAAACAACATTGAAATCTGATGGCCACCATGATGTTGTTTGTATAAAGCAGACAAGAGAAAGGGCAGCAAGTTATCTCACTTTAAGGTGCTAAATTCACGGCAATTAATCATAAAATGGTCCTGATAAATCACCCAGTGATTTAGAAAACCTTGTAAATTACAGTGCAGACAGAATATTAGCATTTTAAAGCTTAATATACAGCCTGCAAATTATGTTGCTTTGATTTTTTACCTCTTGCCTGTAGAGCGGGGACAATGTTTATCAGTATTTTGAATTTGATCGCAGTAGGAGTTGCAGCCACAGTCCTACTTCGAGCACCTTTAATGATTGCATATAACAACAGCATGACAACCTGCTTAGACCAAGGTATGTAGGCCTACTGCAGAGGCTTGGTTGGAGCCCTCACCATCGCCTGTCTCTGTGTTTTTGATGGGGACGAGGGAGCTGCCGAAGGCGATGATGGACAGGCCCAGCGACAGGAAGCCTTTGATGTACAGCTGTGTGGTGGTGCGGTTTGTCAGCGGCTGTGATGTGTTTGAGTCAGCGCCCTGGGAGCCCCTGAAGGCAACGTCCCCCGGCCACTCATCTTCTCACAGAGAACACATGCAACAGGACACACAAACACACAGTGTGGACCCCCATGTCACAGCAAACATGTAACAGAAAATAACAGGGCAAGCACAGATGTTACTAATTACACTACATTACACTTAGCAGACACTTTTATCCAAAGCGACTTACAATAAAGGGCATAAATGCTAATAATAATAACACTGATGAATATTAATGATTTCAACAAAGCCTCTGTACATTTGGCCAGTCCAAATCAGAACCTTAAAGCAACACTAAGTAGATTTTTCAACCTTAAACTAATGTTTCCAAAATCGTTTCAGTTGTTTATCAACTTGTAACACAGTGAAAGGCACTTCTAAATTCGCTTTGCCGCCTTCCATGGGCTGCTACCGCGCTAAGTAAGTTAGGAGGAGCGGACCATCTCTCTGTAGTTCTCTATGAGAAACAATTTCGCTTCCAACCTGCAGTGTGACTGAAAACAAAAACTACTTAGTATTGCTTTAATAGATGTCATTTCAACACCTATGTTTGTCTTGCTACTTCTTTAAAAATTAGCTGCTGTGGCATGGGTCAATCATGTTACCTTCTACCACAGATAAGATTTGTTTGCATCAGTATTGAGTGTGTCATGTGGTTCAGGTCAAATAGTAGGCAGAGAATTGTCACCCTTGTGAGGACAGAGTTGTAAAGCCATAATGCCTTCGTTTACCACGAAAATGTCACATGAGAGATGAGGACATTAAGTGGAGCATTTTCACTGGTTAAATATTTAAAAACCCTGGGCCACTCTTTTTATTATCCCATCATACCATTGTACAAGAGCCTATAAATGATCTGACAAAATGTCCTACTCAGGGCCAAACTTCAAACTAAATTCGACCCTGGCAATTTTCCCCTGGACTGGCCCACCAATGCTCCAAACATTATTTATATTGTTGCAATTTTAGAAATGATAATCCCAGTGGCCACAAATTTGCAGCTACTTGCAGCGGGCACTGCCCACTTTGCCAGATTAGCAATCTTGTCCTCATCCTATTTGAGTTGTTTTAAAGGAGGGAAAACCTCCATACAAAATATAAAAAAAAAACATGAACTTTTTGTGTTAGTACACAACATCTTTGAGCACCATTCTCCATAATATGTCTGTGACTAATGAAAGAGTATGACATACACACAGAGTAGACAGCATTTCATATACAAGTCACTATAAGTGGCCTGACTTTCATTTTATAAATGGTAAACAGAAACTCTCTCTAACCAAACCCTCTTTCCACCTTGATACATGACCTTATTTGAGATCTAAATGAGCACCTAACACTGAATCAACACTGAACACTAACAGTGAATAAGATTAAAGGGATAATAAGCATGAGAATATGTGCCATACTTACTGAGGTTCAGGCTGGCGTCATAGACTTGGGCAGCAGCTACCTGAATCAGGATGGCCACTGCACAAGCTTGGAGAAGGGACCGCCGGACCGCCATTATCTCCACACGCCACTGCTAAGTCACCACAAAAACCATCCAGGATATGTGCACATACACACAAAAACACTTCCTCAGCACATGACAATGACAACATTGCACTTTACCCTTACCCAACTCCCCAGGAGGGAGGAAAAAGAGAAAAAAAAAACAGTGTAAGCTCATGGTTATGTAATGCATTTTAATAGGTGGCCTGACACTGCTTCTGAGGCAGAAACCATTCCCCTCAAGAACATACCACATGACATAAATCTTTACAATATTACCTTGACATAACCAGGATGGACTTCTTAAAATAAAAATGCTCTTAAAAAGAATGGTCACAAAAAGTACAAAATATGACAACATTGTTTTGAATTAAACAGATACATAATGTTTAATCTTCTGACTGTTTTATACTACAATTTCATCAAACATTTTGGAAGAAACTTTGTACAACAATACTTTCCTATGATTTCTTAAATATAAATAAATATAAATTCCATACTCATCTGTCTCAGATTCTAGAAATGCTTCTCATCATCCAACTTCCCTCCAAGTGTTCTGTACTTCTAAATCACTGACTTATGTAACAATAGTGACATGAGCTATTATAAGACTATTGCAGATATCTCCTGCAGTAACTGCACTTCAATAAACACTTAGAATACATGGCTTTAGGTCGTGTATTTAACAGATATAAGTATTTTCCATATTGCATATCAGTTCTGGTAGACACTTCTTGACAACAATAAACAACATGACAAAATTGTACAAAGAAATACTAATCTACCTGAACACAACGTCATTCATACTAGAAATAAAATGTATGAAAATATAAAATAATAAAAATTGAAATGGAGTATTCGGTGCCCTTTTGTACGCTCACTTCAGTCACCTGCACATTTAAGAAAGTGTGCTTTAAAGTAAACAATTAAAAATGTAATTGGGTGTTTTCTTTTACACATTGGTGACCTTCATGACTTAAACTTTCTATTTGGTTCTTATCAATCATGAGTTTTTTTATATACAGATAAATATTTTATAATCATATATCATTTGACTTTTCATTACAATCAATAGTACACTAGAAAAGCAGATATATAAAAACATACTGAGTGTCACACTAGAAGGCACTGTTCAGTTCATCAAACTAAGCAATATTTACAAGGACAAATTGACTACACCATATGAAACTAACAAATTAACGTAAAAGTACTTTCTATTATCACAGTCCTTAAAGACACTGTAAAGGCAATAGAGTATATCTGTGACAGCCAACATGCTTCTCTAAATATTTTCACTAGCTGAGAACTGTGCAACCACATCAGGCTCAAAGCCAGTGTTGACCTCCCCTTGTCCACCTGGGCAGCTCTGTGGAGGCGGGTCAGGTAAGATAAACTTGGCTGACCTACGTCTGGCAATCCGCTTGTACATCTGATAAACTGACAAAAGAGAAAAATGGTCTTCACCGCATTCAAGATATGACTTGCTGTTGGAATTATACACATTACATTACATTACACTTAGCAGACACTTTTATCCGAAAATTATACACAGCACAGTGTTAAATAATCAGGAGAATCCAAACATTTGGATACACTGCAACACCTGGGTCTTTAAGGGCTTTTTGACGTGAGTCTTTCTGTAAACATTAAACAACCACAACAGGTTCTATGCAAGTTTAATAATGGCTAAACCCTAATGCTTTCAGAACTTTCATTAATTTATTTATTTAAAATATATTTTCTATGTGTATATGTTTCTATGTATATGTGTGTATATGAGGTGATTATGCTTTTTGACTTGGACAAGGAGAAAGTGTCTTTGTCTTATAATCCACTAAATTCTCTAAATATTTAGGCACAAAGGCTCAGCTAATTGGCAGTGTCCTGCACTGAGACACTGAGTGTTGCTGTTTAATCTTCTGCATGGCTGCATTCATTTGCTACCTAGACTAGCCTGGCTATCGCGACTTGTCAATGCTCTGAGAGCATTGGTCTGGCCAAGCTGTGTTGTAAATCAATTTCTCTTTCAAATGCCTCTGTTTGCTACTGGACGAAGCTTCAACCAATCACGCCCCTCTGTCCTCTGATGTATACGTAGCGAAAGAAACTGCTTGATCCAAACAAAAAGTAGTAGTAATCTGTAGTCATATAGCAATGGCGTTAAATGATTTTTGTCGGACTTGTGAGGTGAACATGAGAGTGGCTGGTGTTGGTCATTCAATATTGATATTCAAAAAACGAATCAGGGCGATCAAAGGCGACATGACCACAACAACAGCGTCCGCGCAAAGCATGGACTTGGCTACCAGCAGGGCTAACTGATAAATTAAACTTTTACCGAAGCCGGTCGTACGGTGTTCATTTTAGGACATCGTCAGATATCAGACACATGTCAGACTCAGACGAAAAGGTATCAGCTTCATCCAAAAGTAACTCATTCTCAGAAAAACACATGTCGTACTCAGATGAAAAGTCATCATTCTCAGAAAAATATCTGTCATACTCAGATGAAAAGTCATCAGTCTCACAAAAACATTTCTCATCCTCAGATGAAAAGTCGTCATTATCAGGAAAACCTTTGTCATCCTCAGATTCAAAGTCATCATACTCAGAAAAATATCTGTCATACTCAGATTCGAATCCGTCATTCTCAGAAAAATATCTGTCATACTCAGATTCAAAGTCGTCATTCTCAGAAAAACGTTTTTCATTCTCAGATTCAAAGTCGTCATTCTCAGAACCAAACAGCGCCATCTCTCGGAAATACTCAGTCAGTCTCAGTCTCAGTTATCAGTCTCAGTTTCACATGAACAGTTGTCAGACAAAAAGTTCTCATTCTCACATGAAACTTTGTCATGTTCTCAAGCTAGCGTTAGCAGTTTCATCGCTAGTTCTCTGACTCCAGCAATGTCGTAGAGCATCTCTCTGCACATATACATTTTTTAATGTAATATTTGGGTTCAAGGTTTCTCTGTGTTTGAAAAGTTTTCTGGATAACATAACATGAATGATAATATAGCAGCTATTTGCCTGATTAAGCAATGCAGTCGCAATTCAAAAGAAAAAATATGTCGTATAGCAGACTAGCCCTAACAAGGCTTTCAATTTTTTTAAATTAAACAAGGGTATGAGGGTAGGGTCTTATTAACTTACTGTTGTGTCGACGATCTCAGTAGAATAGTGCTGGCCAGAGCGGTTCTGATGCTGGTCTTTTCTACAATGTATGCTGGCAAAGATTGGCAGCAGTCTGCTACGCTTGGCGGATCCTTGCTCGTATATTGAGATAATAAACGGCTCTGAGAAATTGTAGTGAACAGCGCCACCTTCAGGGCGCTATTATCCAAAAGCCATATGACTGCTTGTTTTTTGAAAAAGTTTCATGTGAGAATGAGAACTTTTTGTCTGACAACTGTTCGTGTGAAACTGAGACTGATAACTGAGACTGAGACTGACTGAGTATTTCCGAGAGATGGCGCTGTTTGGTTCTGAGAATGACGACTTTGAATCTGAGAATGAAAAACGTTTTTCTGAGAATGACGACTTTGAATCTGAGTATGACAGATATTTTTCTGAGAATGACGGATTCGAATCTGAGTATGACGGATATTTTTCTGAGTATGATGACTTTGAATCTGAGGATGACAAAGGTTTTCCTGATAATGACGACTTTTCATCTGAGGATGAGAAATGTTTTTGTGAGACTGATGACTTTTCATCTGAGTATGACAGATATTTGTCTGAGAATGATGACTTTTCATCTGAGTATGACATAGGTTTTTCTGAGAATGAGTTACTTTTAGATGAAGCTGATACCTTTTCGTCTGAGTCTGACATGTGAGTCTGATATCTGACATGTGAGACTGATATCTGACGATGTCCTAAAATGAACACCGTACGGTCGGTAGCATTGCAAAAACGCCCTTTCCCGCAACAAATGCTTCAAGGGCTGCCCTTTGCTCTATTTTCAGATAGAACGTCCTTTTGAATTCGTCCTAAACAGCAGCTACAGATGCATTGAAATCTTACGGTTGCTCCACGTTCGCCATGTAGACAGTGACTGAGATAGATTTCCGGTCGCCAAACTACCGTGTCATTGCCTTTTGAAATGCTCGATTTTCATTGGCCCCCTATCTGAGGACTGAGCAGAAATGGTTTAGATAGGCAGCTTGGCCAGACTGACTTGCTCGCGAAATGTAAATGCAGCGTCACGGGCAGTATGGGCACGCCCAGGCTAACCTAGACTGAAGTGTATATGTGCATTAATATTTTTGTGTTGCAACTTAAACTGTCACACAAAATATGATACTACTGACAGAAGGGCCATAAGCTCCATACACTATGGCCATCAGCAATGAAGGGCAGCCTAGATTCAGAAGCTACAGTTTAGTTGTCAACATATTCCCAACCGCCTGGTGAAAGTCAGTCCCATTTGTCATTGTGATCACATGGCACATCACAGCACACAGTGAAATGCAACCTCTGCATTTAACCCATCACACATGGAAGCAGGGGGCAGTCATGACAACGGCACCCGGGGAGCCATGTGTACGGACGGTAACATGCTTAGGGTACCTCAGTTGCACTACTGGCAACCTGGGATTTGAACCTGCAAACCTGCGGTCACAGGTCTAATATCTTAACCGCCAGGTCACCACTGCCCCTGGTTTTACCTTTGTGATTAATACAGGGGATTTCAACAATTATGGCTAAAGAGTTGTGATAATTAGACAGAGTCGACAGATTTAGTGAATGGCTGAGACAAACATGGTATTGGTGGAGTGTAGCTTCTAATGCCAGGTTGCCCATTACTGATGGTTGTACAGATTAGGGGTGGGTATTGGCAAGGACTTTACGATACCATACATATCACAATATGTTTCTGTCACGATACATTGTGATACTGGATATATTGCAATATACTGCGATATTGTACATAGTTCAGTGAAAATGTAAGAATAGAGCTGAATTATCAGTTGCTATTTATGATCTGGGTAGTCTTTAATCTTATCAAAATTGAATTAAATCAACATAACTCACAGTTACTGAACTCAACATAACTCAAAAACATAAAATGTATAGGATTTAGAAAATAAACTACTGGAGGATAGAGCTGTAATATAAGTTTCAACTTTTTTTTTGGAGTCAGAAGTTGATCAAGTATATTGTGCAAATTAGTATCACGATACATTGCGATATCGATGTTCAAATCCATATAGTGCATTGTGAAAATTAGTATCATGATATATTGCGATAACGATATTATTGCACACCCCTAGTACAGATACAGGTGTAGTCCCCACCTGCTATGAGAAGAAGGCCGAACCCAAGCTGACAGGAGCCGTAGATGAGAGGGAACGTGAACATGTGCACCAGCTCCCCAGGGCTAAAGGAGAGCTGGAGCACCGTCGTGCAGATCTGAACATTCTGGGCTCCGGTCTCCATGGCAATGGTCCGGCACCTGTTACCACAACAGAACAGCAGAATGCCAGTCTCAGTAAAAGGTCAAAGGTCAAAAAAAAAAATAACTGCCATTCTTTCATGAAACAGGACTATTTGAAAAACAGCCTTCCCAAACAAATATTTAGCTAACACCTTAGTTTGGTGTGGATATGATGGATATAATTCTACTACTCAATGGCATACCTATTCAGTAAAACGTGTGCTGAGAGTTTGCTGATAAGATTATCCTCCTCAGTATTCATCTTAGTCAATGGCTATTTGGAGCTGTATATACAGTAGACAATGAGTAACAGACTAAATAAAGTGATCTGCCACTCGCAGTTGTTTTCACACTATTTCTGTCATTAAACTTTAACCTTTTATCAGCCAGAACCATCAAAAGCATACAAAAGATTTAAAAACACACACAGGATTTAACAGAATGATATTTCCTCACCTCTGCCATGACTGCCTCAGCAAAACAGAAAGGACAAAACCCGCTGCGTAGCCAATCAGGGGGAAAATAACCCCGACAATCACAACAGCTGGATCGGTGTTCCAAGAGCCCTGGTACAGCAGACCACTTGCGATGCCCACAATCAGCAACAGCACACCGCCCACTATTGAGCCTACCTGTGCAAAATCAACAAAGACAGGAGTGGGTTTATCTTCTATAGTGCATTTGTTTATGCAAGGCATTCTTGTAAGTGTGCCAGAGGTGAAGAGCTCAGCTTCAGATAGTACAAATCCTTCTATGTATTGCTTCTGCTTGTGCAGTTAATGCCAGTGATTTCACTAATTAGCTGATCTGCCTGTCGTTCTGTAGTTCAGAAAATGGTTAGTCAAATATGTGGCCAAGTTTTTTTTAACTTTCTGAAGCCTCACCATATTGCGATATTGCAACAATAATTATACATAAATGTGTGATGAGAAGAAAACTTTACCCTCAAAATGATCTTTGCTGCCTTTGGCCATTTGTAATTGACAAAGACACCAATGGCCACAGGAACAATTAGACAAACCAAAGTAATACCTAACAAGAGATTGATTATTACATTAAAGCACACATTATATTGAGGCTGCTTTATTACAGTATTCATACAGTTATTACAGCATCAATGATTTTAATCACTATCAAGCCCAATTATATTAGCCTTCTGAACTCACAGCCCTGAAGAAGGTATCTTAAATGAACTACATACCTATTTTGGGGTAGGGAATTCTGATCATTCCGCTCTCCACCCAAATGCGTGAGTAGGCAAGTAGGCACAGTGGCATCATTCCCATCGCTAACACCGTGGAAACACTCGTCATGGTAATGCTTTATGACAACATAGGGACAAAGCTTACTCTGCAAGTTTAAATGACATACTGGATGGATAGAGAGACTGATTGATCAGATGGATTAGTTGTTGGGATTGGGAGAATTTCCCAGTGAAACGAATGCTCCCTCAACTCTGCCAAATTGATCCACACCATTTGTATTGTTGAGTGAAATTAAAATCAATTTATGCTTGGCTACCATAATCTAATACAGGCAGCCAATTCATAGTTCAGCTACTGTTTCTTGTCAGCACAGGGTTCAACAGTTAAACAGATCTCTTCGAAAGAATGTTACTTACGTTTTGTGCCTCTCTGAAGCAATAGAACATATTTCTGTCTCTGTAATGTTAACAACTGACTAATGCACTGATAAGACTAGGTAGGCCTGTGCGCCAGAACATCCAACACCACAATGTTAAAATTCTGACACTACTACTAACATTAGTAACTACAAACATTAACAACAGCCATCAATAGCTATTAAACTTTTCCCAAGCCATTTATAACAGAATCTATGATTGATGATCAACTGTGAAGTATACAGTTCCAGAAAAATTAAGAGACCACTGCTATTTTTCCTAAAATCGGCCTCTCTACAATATGACAGCCATTTCTTTCCAGTGTCAGTGGAATTTGAAATTTGGGAGAAATGTTGTCAATAGTTTACAGAATAAAAGAAAAATCTTCATTTTGCTCACACATATATCTATAAATAGTTAAATCAGAGAAAGTGATAATTTTACAGTGGTCTCTTAACTTTTTCCAGAGCTGTATTTTTGTATCCCTACATTCCTAAACAAACACTGAAAAACATACCACCCCCCTGCTGTGGGAAAATACACACATGCTCACACAAACCTGAGGTCCATATCTCCATCGATCCAGTAGGTGACGATGTTTGATATGGTGCCCCCGGGGCAGCAGCCCATGATGAGAATGGCCACAGCCTGCACCGGTTTGACAGCGAACGCCAGAGCCAACAGGAACGCGGTGAGCGGCATGATGCCAAACTGGCACAGGAGCCCAACCAGGATCCCCCATGGGCGTCGCAGGTGGGTCTTCACCTTAGCAATCTCCACGGTGCACCCCAGGGCAAACACTACCAGGGCCAGTAGGAGGGTGAGGACTGCGCTCAGAGCCTGGTGAATAGCGATGCCCAGGGCATCTGAAGTTGTATTAGACGCATGGCCCGCTTCTACACCGCTGCTATTTGACATAATGTAGGCTACAGAGAGGAAGGTCAGAGAGAAACTGAACGGACGCTAACTACTCAGCTGCTTCATCCAGTTCCAAACCTGCCCACACAACCCTCTAATCTAATCTCCTCCCTTCTCTGCTCCACTTTTCTAAGAAAACCATCTGAATAACCAAAAGATTTTCTGTAATCACGTTCGGAGGTATAAAGCTAAGAGGATTACAGTGGATATTTGAGGCATGTTTTTGAGCCGACAACCTCAATTAAACACGAGTGTTAACTATTTACAGGGATCTGACAATCAAGACAAAAAAAACTAGTAACACCTACAAACACTTACCCAGCAAACACTGTAGCATTAAATAAATTCATTAACTAAACTAACTAAAACATGTAGCTCTCTGTGTTATTGTACCTCCACACCTTACAGTAACTTGACCACAGACTAATGCAGTAAAGATGATGATTGTCCTTATCTCTAACAAATGTCCAAGTCATTCTTAAATATGACGAGGGACACACTAGCTTTCTGTGGTTTTCATTATAACTGAAACATGCAAAGGAAGACACCTCCTATCTGAGTCACTATGTCACACGGTCAAACGTGGTTAAGTCACTGCAGTTGGATAGTGGTTAATTGAAAATATAAGCAAGTTATTTGCTTGGTGAGTCGAAGTTTCCTATTTCAGAGAAAACACGTAAGCTGTGGTTGGCAGATATGACCGCAGCCAGGAAATTGGTAGTTTTCCACCCCATGAAAAGCATAAAGCATTGGTTATATATATTTGGACCTGTCCTCAGCTAGAATAAACAATGCAAAGACCTCGACTGTTAATAATTGGCTATGCGGAATAGCAATGGTGAAAGAGTTACTCTGTAAATATATTTATATACTTATGTTTCTTTTTTTTCTCTTCCTTTTGTTTTCAAGCACTGTGAATTGTATGTGTTTTCAATCAGCTGGCATCTGTCATTTAACAAGTTGAATTGAATGTGTTGGTATGGGAATGAGTGGGTGGGTGGTTAGTTGGGTGTGGGTTAGGGATATTGACTGCTGTATTTCATGGTGTGGTGTGTGTTTCCCTTTGTTCAAAATTCAATAAACACTGCATTCAAAAAAAGAAGTTTGTTTACCATCAGCCCAGAGAAGCTATTTAGAGGACACCCCTTTACTAAAAACTCTGAGAAGTTCCCCAAGGCTAGCAATCCTGTACAAAGTAGCCTATGTGAGCAGTTTAATAACTTTAAACATATATGATTACTTTTTGTAGAGTGTATTCAGTTATGGGTGTCCAACTTGGTTTGTAAGTTAGCTTTTTTTTTTCATTTGTAAATTTTCAGGCAACACAAGTTGTAAACTGTTTAACATGCAATAAAGTTGGCGTACTTGATTTAGGGGACATTTTTTCTAAACATGAGTGCAGGTGTGTTGCTGTAATTATCTTACATAAACATAAATGTGTCTTCCATTTTATTCAGAGAAGTTTCATTTTAAGAGGTATGGCAGTGGAGACCTTATACATCTTTAGGTTGTAAACCACCCTTTCTGGACTGCTGGTGTCCAGGGAAACGACAGAAGCCAAGACTGTCCTTCAGATTCGGCACGCAGAAGCTTAGCCCAGGTTTCTGTGGTGTGCCATCACTACACGAGGCACTCCCACGTCTGACTTCACTAAAAAGGTAACAGACAGACAAACACAGACCTAAACACTCACTTACTTCTTCAGTTACAAGACCCCCTTGTGAGAAATGGTGCCTATTAGGGTTTTGTGGGAAAAGTTGTCACTTAATAGGGCTCTGCTACAATGTTTTGGGCCTTGTGAAAGAATACAAATTTGCCCTATTTAGAATAGACTGGTCAATGTTCTCACTAACCTGTGACATATAGGACATTGTTACAGAGAGCTTTCACACAGTAAACACAATAGCAAATCGCAGTCTTAAACTGTTGTAGCAGATATTACAAGTTAGTTAGAAGGAGGGTGTCAAACAACAGAGCACTAGAGGGCTCAAATTACAGTGGCTTAAAGCCAAGGCACCCTGAACTTTTCATTATGATACAAACAGCTATGACTGAGAACCTGGGATGAGACGCAAGGAGAAATTTAGCAGGGGAAAATATCTGTTTTGGTTCTCAGAGATTTAAGAGACTTTTCAAGACATGTTTCTTCTGTTGGAACTCTCAATAAATCTTGCCATCCTTTTAACGATTCTCCTTGTTCACTTTATTATTACACAAAAGTTGAAACAGTGGGACTGCAACCTTATAAGAGTTTATTACATAACTAAAGAAATAAACTGGACAATATTTGATATTTGATGATGAATTACCCACAGCATACGGCTACATAGGCAATGAATGAATTGATAATAATTACCTATTCTTTTGTGGTTAAGTAATCAAGTCAAAGAAAATCTGTAAAGATATGGCCTACGTCGTAGACTACGTGTTCTTGAAATTTAAATGTGAAAAAAGAAAAATCAACGACCAAATATGTCAGTAAAACACGTAAAAACACGTCATCTAACCTGAATAGGAGACTTGGTGTGTATCTAGTCTCCACATGTCGGAGTCTTTCGGTGTTAAACAAAGTCAACTCATACGCCAAGGGCATGGAACACTGGAATTCCCTGGTCTTGTTTAGGAACAGACTAGTGAACTGTACGCTGTCATACAGCTTTCTCCTAAAGAGGAATACAAAAACTACAAATACCTCCAGGCCTCGTTCAAGGCACTAGACTGTAGCATATCTCCAAGGGAGAATAACAATAGTTGTCTCAAAAATATATTGTGTGTGTGTTTTTTTTTTTACTTACTTGTAATTGTTTAGATTAAAAGATGAGTCATATCTATATTGCCGTCGCAAAAGCGCTGAATCCACATTATATCTGTACCTTTCCTGTGTAAAAACACCCCTCGTGTCATATTTTGTAGCAAACGTTCATGGGTAGGCGATTTAAATTGCTACATCAGATTGCTATATTTGTTATCATGCAACTCCCTAGAACCATCATTTTTTCGTATACAGGTAAAAACCTACTTCAATATTCCTTTGCGTCATTTTTACAAGCGTGGATAAACTGAAGGCAATGAATCCTGGATGTCACACCACAATATCAAGACGCATTTTCTACGTCACACTAAAACCCACTGTTCTAGAGAATTACGCTAAAACAATGGACATTTTAGACTACATGATACTCACATGACACTGTTGGTGTATGTGAAATATCTGAATCAGGAACATTCCGTAAACTATGCACAGAATATGCAAAAATTGCAATTAAACAACAACAAACGTCAACGACGATAAAATGATTTTAATGACAGTATGTGTCACATCTGTACAGATAATAATCAATGTTGAAACAAGCAGAAGAGAATGTGTTAATCAGGACAGGCAAATTAACTTGATGCAAGGAGATGGACAGCTTGCTGGCATGCTGCCCACTACTTGAATTTTCGTTTCTTCAGCAGTGCATCTCTCAGGGCAATCTGGAGAGAAATAAAACAGTATTAACTTGTAGTATGCCACACATTATGGCCATTTCATAATAAAATACTAAATGTAGAGAAAGAGAGAGAGAGACAGAGACACACACAGACAGACACACAGAGTGCAAACAGCTATTAATGAGTCACTTTTCACTCGCTTGAGCAACACCCCACACTTAAAGTCTACTAAAAACAGAACTGGCAATGGTAATTTCTCACCTGTTTGTCTCTGAAGGAGCGTTTGCCCTTAGTTCGAACGTTCTGACTGTGCCTCATCATCATGAAGTTCTTATTCCTCTTCTTCTCCTTGTTACTTGTACTGGCGAACGGATTCAGCTTGGTCTTCTTCCTAACAAACTCCTTTCTGTCCGTTCGACCAGCCTGTATGTAAGATCAGAAAGGCGACTTCATACGTTAGGAAGGAAATCTTTACACTCAGAAAGAAAATTTCACATGCTTTTTGAACTTTTCACATTTCTTAAGCATGCTTAGCTAATAGCTAAAGTTCATGCTACACAAACTTTTAAAAAAGGAAAAAAGAGGCAACAGTAAATGCATTCCAGAAAGGACCCTTTATCACATGCCTAGAAACACCTTATTGCAATTCAAGTCATTGTCCTCACTATTCTTCCTGAACAAGGTAATGTCACTTTGTCCTGGAATCCTTACATAGTGTGGAAAATATTTTTAGTGTGGAAATTATTTTTCTACTGTCAAAAACAACACAAAAGACACCTATGACAAGTTACCAGAATGCCTTTCTTCTGTATAATCTACCTTAACTTTCATTTTCCGTCTAGACCTACAGTCTTAGTTGATACTTCCTTCCATAATCAATCAGAACAGAGTATACGAGCGGACCAATAGCAACGTGTTTCAGACTGAAGCTGAAGAGAAATGTTTAATATGAGGAAGACTACATTTTTATATATTTGAATACGACAAACACTGTTCTGGATTATTAAAGCATGTTAATTTCTGATTTTATACATCCCAACAATGAATGAATAAAAGAATACTGAAATAGCCATCTGATGTTTACTTTAAGTGTGATGTGCTGCTAAATATGCACACTGACCATTGCAGTAGCTAGTCGTGTTTCCTTGTCCGATTTTGGTTTCTTATGCAGGTGTTCAATGGCTCTTAACGACAGCAACTCGCCACTGGAAAGAGAGGACAGACAAGTCATAATTCAAATTTTCCTACAGTATACTGAATTGAGGATTCACACTAAAAGACAAAACTTTTTCAATGAAAGAGAGCTGATAATGATAAATGCTAACAAACACACATTAAAAGATACACAATTCCAAGATCTTCCAGAGGGTAACCTTACCCGCCCTCTTCGTCGCTGTCATCAATCTCCACATTCTTCCTCTTCTGGCCTTTGGGGGGCGCAGCATTCAGGTCCTTGGCCATCTGTGCCAGCCGAATCTTCTTGAAGTCTTCCTGCGTGAGGAGGCGGCTGGTGCTGACTGCAGCTGCTTTGGCCTTCCTTTCCTCTGGTGGAATGTTCTGGAGCTTTTCCGCCTGATCCAAAACATACATGAGCGTCAAAAAGAGGACATATGTGCAAACACACTGACCGGTGGTTGGCATCCTGTGACAAACTCACCATTTCAGCTTGTCCTTCATCTGACGAGTGATGGACGTCCACCCATTCTCCATCGTCATCATCCTCATCACTCACACTGGCACTCTCCCAGCCTTCGAAAGACACAAAGGTAATTCATTCCTCAGACATTAGGGAATATAAAAGGCTATGTCTTCCTAGGCAGCTTTGTGCATTTTTTAAAGCAGCACTATGCAACTTTAAATGCTCCCCCTAGTGTCCCATAGCGTCTCCAAGGACACTCGTAAAAATAAACTGTTTTTCCTTCCCCTCACCATGTCCGAGTAACCGGCAAATACAAAAGTAGTCATGTCCACAGAGGTAAGTACAGTCAGAATTTCCTCAGAATTTAACGTGATCCTGCTTCTCGCGACATTCGAGACTTTGTGAGTCTGAGGGCGCTTTCAGACCTATAGTTCGATTGTTTTGGTCCGCACTAGTGAGAAAAATGTTACAATGTAGCAAACAGACGTGGGTACGGTTTGCTTTCACATATGCATAGTTCTAAACTAACCAAAATAGTCCGCGAAGATCATCGCCACCGGAACCAGACTAAAACGTGCCACTTTCGATAATAATAATGTATTAAACTCTACTGTTCCGTCCAATTTGGCTTGGTTGCTTTCACACCTGAGGAACCGTACCAAAGTAGGGCAGATAAAGTGGTCCGAGACCACCCCTTTTTAGCGGTCTCGGACCGGTTGATTTGGTGCGCACCAAAGTACCGAGATTGCATTCACACCAACGAAAACGAACCGAACTAAGAACTTTTGGTTCGAATTGGACATTTGGTGCGCACCAAATGCTGTCAGTGTGAAAGCACCCTCAGGGTCCCAGGACTGACACCCAGATACTGCAAGTGTGGAAGTCTTAATTCGCCTGGTAATGACTCATTTAAGCATGTATCGACTTAGGACAATGATTAATTAACTCAAAAAAGTTGCATAGTGTTGCTTTAAGTAATTTGTTGTCTTTAATTTAATAAGACAGTAGAGAGAATGGATAGGAATGGGACATGAGACATTCTGGAATTAAGCTATGGACGGCCTTAGCCAACTGCCTCCTCCCCCAGCTTTGTGTATTATCACCAGCAAAAAGAGATTCATACCTTCCTCGTCCTCATCTTCCTCCTTCTCTTTCTCCACCTCCAGAACCTCTGCACCAGGAATGTGGTCCTTTGCCCCCAGTTCTCCATAGTTCTGGATCTTCGCCTCTGTGGATGATTCTGTGGGTTTACCCTGAACGCAACACAAAAACAAAACTGTGATGGCCAGAATATAACTATTAACAGCAGGAAACGGGCTGTGGTCAGCCGCTTGCAAGCTAAACAGTAAGTATTTTGTGAGCTGACAAACGTAAAGACCCGAATGTAAAAACCCTGCCATGCATTCGCTCTGTCTATGCACTTAATACCGTTGACTTCAATAATTAGCCTCTCCACCTGTCTAATGTTTTTGTGTTCATCATGATCAGCTGGTTTAGAAAATCGTTGGATCAAATATTGGGCAGTTTTTTTTTTACTTTCTGTAGCTGGGACCTCCAACTCTGTTTAGATGTGTGTCGTCTGTAAAAGGAACAATTCCAGTGCTAGCTAAAACTGGCACCCCATGACCTAGGACACAGTATATGGTTATGAAATAAAAAAGTGCCTCCCATGATGAAATTTCTCACCCGATCTTTCCTGTGAAGCATGTGTGGATTCAGACCTCTGAAGAGTTGAATCAATCCCCGAGCTGACATCACCACATCTAGAAAGATAGGGGGCAGAGACCAATACCAATTGCAAGTAAATAACAAAAGAAAAGCAATCTTTAGCTGACTTCATGTATTATCTAGGCAGCAGTGAAAATGGCTTGGCATACTCTTGTCCTTGTGTGATTTGTACTGAGTCAGATCCTGCAGCAAATCCTCATTCATGGCCAGAGGACAGCGAGTCACCACTTCCTTGATGGCGTTTATTCTGTCAATTAAAAATACAAATAAAACAAAATCAATATAAGCAGAGAGCTTAACATGTGGTCTTATGGGCATACATGCATGAGTGTCTTCATGCCTTCCTTTACATACTATTTTACTCTAAACCTCTGAAATTGAATTCTTGAACACTTCTTGAACATTTCTTTTGAAATTCTGAAGTTACAAATCATTAATAAGTAAATTAATCATAAAATCATTAATCTCTATCAGAAAAAATAAGCAATAATTATTGTCATAAACTCTATTAAATAAAAAAAGGATGAACAAGTAACCTACCCCACTGTCATGACTTCGCCTGAATTCCGGTCTGTGACGAAGTTGTTGGCAATGGTCATCACCACCGATTCCATGATCTGATCAGGAGAGCAAATAAGCGAGTTAGTGTTCACTTAAGATGTTAATCAAGTGTTCACTTTAAGAAATTCAGCACATTAACTCTAGTGTGTTCTGGACCATACTATGGCAATGAAGTTATACAATGTACAATACAGCATTCCCTCACCTCAGGAGGCACCAGTTGGTGAGATGACTGTGCTGCGCACAACAAGATCTTTGTCACCTCTATATGCAGGGAACAGGGAAAACAGCCATTTTAATAAAGAAGAACAGATAGATAAAGTTGTGATTTTATCCGATTTCTTTTGTGGAGTAACTGGTTAGTGTTGATCTCAGGACTGCTTAAATGACCGACCTCTCTGGTGTGGCTGGAGAAAGCGCTGGAGAAATGGATAATAATTGAGGAGAAGAAGCTGTGGGCAGAGAGAGAACCTGTTATGCTACTGGATGCCGGACACAGTAGCCATACAATGGCAGCCAATGCAGAAATATTTACTTCACAACCCCTGTAATAATTCCTTTTAACAACCTTTCTTACATGCACTTGCTGTCTTGTCATGTAGCATTTGTAGATCTACAAATGCTAGCTGAAGGAACCCCTCAAATGGTCATAGAAATAACACCACTCCAATCTCCATAGGAAAACCATATAATTATTTGCGACTTCTTAATTTCCAGTCTTGTTCAATTGCCTGGTACTAACTTATTACTCTACTTCAGCTAACTACACGACACAGTTGCAACGTTTCAGTGAAGTCCAGGGGGATCGTGTACTAAAGAAACAGGCATGAGGAAAAATGAGGCCCCAGATCAGGCCCCTGTGTTTGCTTACCTCGTGGATTCCCACTAGTCTGGATATCAGCTCCATCATCATGATCTTCACCTCAAAGCGCTCATTGGAGGTCTCCAGCTGCTTGAAGAGTTTTTCTGAAAAATCTGAGAGGCAGGAGGTAGGAATAATGACAAACAGATATTAAGTATTTTTTTAACAGATAATAAGTTACTTGATTTCATGACCAGAGGAAAGTTTATCACCTTGAGAATCATGGATGAGGTGGATAGCAGAGAAATTGAAGACCTCGGCTTGCTTTTTCTTTTTATGTTTCTGTTAAATGAAAGAAAATAATACACAAAAGTTACAAAATAGACAACAAATTACACAACAAAATACACCCTTCCAGATGACAAATATACCCATCAGAAGTTTTGAATCCAGGTACATGTAAAATCCATGCTCATGTTTACTTGGTTGTTGATAGACATTAAACATAAAACAATTTAGTCCTCTGTGTACCTTGAGAACTTTCATAGCTTTCTCCATTTTCTTCTTGTTTTTCGAAGTCTTCTTTCCTGTGTTGTACCGCACCATGAGGTCTCTTGATGTTGGTCCCTCATTCTGGAAAAAAAAGATTCTGAAGTAAGACAACACGGGGGTAGCAATGCAGCTTTGGGCTCACCAATGGTCAGAGGTGTCAATTCCAACTTTAGAGACTAAAAACCCTGTCATGTATTTCAATCTCGCTGTGCACTCAAAAGGTGATTTTACTAATTAGCCAATCGTGTGCTCATTAGGATCAGATCATTTACAAAATGGTTGAGCCAAATATGTGTCCTGGTAAATCTGCCCCTCGTACTACACTTCATTTCGTACAGAGGGTCTGGCTGTACTTCCATTGACATGGTTGTCTCAGGCAGAATTTTGCCAGACCAATCAGCGAACAGAGGGAGTGAATTTGAATTGTAGTGCATAGGCAGGCTTATAGTCAGTCACGACTAGACGTTAGCAATTGGGTAAAGGCAGAGCCACTTGTTTTAAACTTCAGCAGAGTCCACACCTCCAGGAAGAAAACGTTTCTCAATGCAGCACAGCCAGACACTCTGTACGAAATAAAGTGTAGTACGAAGGGCCGGTTTACCAGGCTATCAAATATGTGGCTGGGTTTTTCTTTCTGAAGCTGGGACAGCACTGCCTAATGGTCTTTTTCCTGGTACCTCTGACTCAGAGTCACTGTCCTTCTTCTCATCTTCATCTTTACCCAAAAAGAACTTTAGTCCTGCAACCAGGATCTGAGGGAAGGAATAAAAATAATAATAAAAAAATCAGTCAAATAATTACTTGCAACACAATGAAACAAAACTATGTAAATGACAAGGGCATAAAAGTTACTCATTGCCTACCTTTGTGACTTTGGAGAAACAGGCGGTTGTTATAACGTTAACAGTTTTTGCATTATTCCTGAAGTAAAGACAAACAATGCATATGTTTAAGCAAATCTGTATTTAAAAAATCATATGTTTTTTTTAAGTACAGTCTTTAGACTAAAAGGATGAAGATAGCAAAAGGACCCTCCCCACACACCAAATATTTCTTTTGTAGAGCTCAACCATCACATCCAGGGAGATTTTCGCAGCCATGGGGTTACTATCTCTCAGCATAGTGTACATGAAGTTCTGCAGAGTCTGTGGAAGGATAAAAACAAATCAGTTCATTACAGAGGGGAATAACAAAGCACTGAAATTACAGGTGAACAGTCTTTGTTACACTTACTGTGTTCAATTTGTTGTTCTTGTGCTTGGCATTGATGTTCTTGATATCGGTCACAATGTGAGTGTACAATGTCTGAAGAAACAAGCCGTAAACAAGGAAATCAGCAGGTGAAAACCTGCACAGCTTTTCCAAATAAAATAAATAGAATGGAATAACTTCCTCAGATAGCGTTTTATAACACTAAATTAATAATTAGGTTAAAGGCATTTTTTTGGTGGAAGTTACACAGAATGTAGGAGGTATGAACTGAATTCCTTCATGCCTTGTCCAAGTCAAAGTTACCCTATAGTCAATGGTTCAAGAATTTCCAACTTGTATTGGAATCTGGTATTTCATGCGCACCTTTCTGAGAAGTTTATCATGACAACGCAGCAGCTCAAAGAACAGTTCCAAAAGGCTTGTGGGATTGATCAGGTCCTTGTTTCTGAGTAAGATCAAAGCTTTGCAGAAGGTCTGGGAAAAAAAAACATTTTGATGAAATGACACACAAATGATGATTATGTATTGTTCACCATACACCACGCAAGTGAAGAACTAAAACAACGCTGTGAAAGGAATTGTTACTAAAACGGCACAACCCGTCTGCAAACAGTACACCAGTGTGCATAATGATTAATTAATACACGGAGATCCTACTGTTTGTGGACATTTTGATCACATACCATTCGCAGGTCAGATTCCAAAACTGTGTGATGATTTAAGAGTAGCTCTGCCAACTCTTGGGGAAAATTTGCCAACTGTTCCTGATAGCAGTGTCCAATCTGAGGGAAGCAATGTTTGGTCTGCCGTGTCAACGTCAAGCAACAACACTGACCATAGAAGCCATGGACAATGCAAACTTGAAGTTGAAGTAATGAAGTTCAATATAAACTCTTTACCTGAGCAAGAAACATCACCAGCTCCGCCAGCTCCTTGTTTGGCTTATCTGGCTGATGTTTGAAGATCTGGACATTTGACTGGTAGTGGCGATACTGCTGTAAGAACTAAAGCGACAGTCGTGGAAGTTACTTTTAATGTCGAAGACAGGTATATTTACGTTAAACACATACAATACAAACTACGTTACAGACCACGTCATGCAAATATTCACTTGTCAAGCTATGTTCGGTATGTATTATGGTCAGAAACTTTAGGTTACAGTGCCTACGAAGCTACAGTGCACACTCACCTCCTCTGTGTATGAATGTGGATCTCTTTTTATGAGATTCTGCAGTTGTGGTAAGTTTGTTGGTAGTTTGTTGTTATGTCGGCCTGACATGTTTTCGGACAATTTCTTTTCAATTAGGAGAATATTGTTATATCTTTGCTCTTGTTTAGATCCTGTGTGTGTAGCAGCGTGGCACCTCAGTAAGCCGCCATGTTGATTTCGACAGGTTTTGTACGGCAAGCGCAACAAGACACTAGGTGTCAAAAAAGCACGCGTTTTAAAAACAAATTGCTTCATGTCTATATATTCGTCTGGGTACATCTTCACATTGGATGTATAGATTTAAGCCTATAGCATACTAACTTGAAACAATGGTTTCATTATATCAATTTAAATACATAAATGTAATAAGTGTGTTAATCATGTGCTTTTTAAGCTATCATGGTTGTTGAGAGAGTGGGAGAGTGTTGATACACTGTGCTGTCAGAAAACTTTAACAGGACACCCATCAAACACAATGCAGAACTGCAAAAGATACAGGTCCAGTTAAAGAAAATGTGTTAATTCCAGTTGATCTAGATATGAATTAGATACATTTTCATATTGAATTTGAAAGCGTGCGTGATTGAGGCAAACCCAGCATGAAATAGCCACAAATGATAGTGTTTGTCAAAGCTGAGTTGCAAAAATGCTTCTGAGAGATAAAAGGTCAGAAATTCTAATGTTTTCTGGTCACTCTAATCAAGACTTACATCTGTATACCTGATCATCTCTAACATTACAGCCTAACAAAATGAGCGATGTGTTTGAAAAAAAGGAAAGAAAGAAAGCTGCTTGCATACAATTACATGATTTATATCTTACAATTTGGCATTACTTTATCCTAATTCTTTATCCTTATTTCTTTAAACTTTCAGTTCAGAATAATGTATCTAAATATGTTCAAACTAAACAAGATAAACTACCGGCTCACAATAAATGTTAACAAGGCAACTCTCCATAGTAATTTTAGATACACAAGAGACAAGACAGTAATAAATGGTAATACTTCACATGGCATATGTAGTATTGCCTTTTCACCAGTAGAGAGGAGCATCACTACATAATCACATGCACAGTTGTGTAAGGAGCTGGGTGTAGTGTCTTAAAACTTATGGGTTACACCTTACTGAAGTTGTTTACTTTTCTATGCATCTCCCAAACCATCTCGTAAGAAGTCACCCAAAAGTAACACTTACAATGAGGAACTCCCGAAGCTCTCATTTTACAGGCTCATGTCAGACTACTGTTGTTATTACTGTTGGTGTATATGTACAGGCCCAATCATTATTTTTGGGCTTTAAAATAATTATTTTGGCCAAAAAAGTGAGTTAGATGAGGCAAACCTTAATTTAGTGTTTAATGTTGGAAACTGTCATAACAAATGCATTAAGAAACACCTTGAAACATTTAAACAACAGCTTCAGGTATACCTGATGAATCGTGTATTGAGAAGGCTTCAGGAAATCAGGGCATGACATTGTCTACACACATATTTTTGAATTCACTTCAGACAAAGTCCGTAGTACAGAATGTTTTAATTTCAGTTATATCAATAGTGATTGTTAGCCTTGTCTGTGACCAACACTGGTGAATATCAACAGTGAATGGAAACGTTGTGCCTTCTCTGTTGATTATGGACCATGGCACTTCAAAGCACGTCGACAAGACACATAATTTAATAGAAAGAGACTATATGTGCAGGACATTTTCTGTTTTCCTCTTTGTAACGTTTACTCCTAGCAACATCTGACTTCTGGTAAAAATCTGGATGGAAATCAGAGCTTGTGTTTTTGATTTCAAGCTGACCCAACTGAAGTCTGATGGAAGTGTCGGGAAGCCCACATGAAACATTCATTAGGTCATCGGTTTTACAGAGCTTCGGTGCAGCAGGGGAGGAAACGTGTTTGTTCACTGGCAAAGGGGCTGACTCACCGAAGGTTAATGTTTTCTTTATGTTTACTGCTTAGACACCTATTGTCATGCTCCTGACTCAAGGAATTTCTTAAGTTATTTCGCCAGCTCTTGTAAAAATCACTCGATTCCCGACTTAATTACAACTTCTACAAATAAAAATGTGGCATACATTAGTTGGTATTCCCCCCCTCCAAGACCTATAATGGTTGTGGCACAAGTCTGAAACAAAATACACTAGCCAGTCTTCATACTTCAAGAAAACATTCTGTTTATTATACAGATACATGGTTTAAATAATCGCGTTGCGAACAGATGGGACATTATGTCTGTTATGATACAGCACACAATCGACAGAGAAAAAGTAGCAAAGTAACAAATTAGGAAAACCAATAAAAAAAATAAAAAATAAAGTAGCGACACTAAAAGCTTTGGATACCTTAAGGTTTAAATGGTGCTTTTTTGTGGACTGCCATTTGTGATGGAGAAAGGACCACACTAAGGACATAGGTAAGTAAAAATTTCGTATCATAACATAACACAGGTCAACAAGGTCTTCCCGTGGTGGTGATGCTGAACAAAAACATTAACACATAGTGTTGTGGGGTTTAAACAGAAGATCGGGGATCATGGTGATGATATTGGCATTCTCATTAACTGCATGGAATGATAGAGATGAAGATCATCATTCAAGAGTCACAACAATGGCTACCAACTACTGTGTGTGCTCACTGTACAACCAGGCACGTGCACAGCAAGGAGCTGACAGGACACTGCAAATTTGTACAAATTATATAGACATTAAAGAACATTGTACACATTCTGGCAATTTTTACATAAGACCGTTAAACACGTTTTTCCATTTTCCAGAATTAAGTCACTCTGAGGACCAACAATTACACCCGGGAGGCTGCAACTGCACTGTGAAGGAACAAGAGGGAGCATATTCATCACTGAATTTCTGCTCCACAAAGTACACACACACACACCACAAGTGAGAAAAAGGTGGGGTGGGAAGGGTGAAATGGGAAGGGGTGGGGGCTTGGCTCAGGATACACTATATCCAAATACTTGTAAAAAAAAAAAAAAAAAAAATCATGGCACAAAAAAACAGTTTTTGCGACTTCAAAAGTAAAACTTTTGAATAGGCTACAACATTGTACAAAAAAAATAAAAAACAAACACAATTGTGTACTTTAAAGGTGATACATAGAAGAGGGTGGTGGTAAGAAAGTACTTCAGTCAGTCAGTTCCAGAATACATTATCTTTTTGCTTCCCGCATGAAGAGAGAAGTCCAGACCTCATGAGAGAAGGATACAAGAGAGGGTGGATAAAGTCTGGACCATAGAGTATGTGCTGACAGAGGAGTCATGAGCCAGGCCTGAAGGGTCAAGAAGGCCAACCAAAGTGGTTTACTCCAGGGTGACTAAAAAAAACGAAAGAGAGAGAGAGAGAGAAGGAAAGAAAGCCAGAGAGTGTTTGTGGGAAAGAGAGAGACAGAGAGATAGATAGATAGATAGATAGATAGATAGATAGATAGATAGATAGATAGATAGATAGATAGATAGATAGATAGATAGATAGAGCGAGACAAGGAGAGAGACGGGGAGAGAAAGAGGGAGAGAGATGGAGAGAGATGGGGATAGAGAGAGGGAGAGAGAGAGAGAGAAAGAGGGAGGGAAAGACAGACAGAAACACAGAGACAGAGAGAGAAAGAGAGAGAGAACTTGTTAACATCAGAGGTGGATGAACTGGCTTGAAAAAAGTAAAAATCCTGCCATGTATTCCTTCTGCCTATGCTCGTAACACAGGTGATTTTACTCACCATCTCATTTACCTGGCTGAAGAGGTGTGCTAATTAGGATCAGCTGGTTTGGCGAATCGGCTAGAACAAATATGCGGCAGGACTTATACTTTCTGAACCTGGGATGTCTGTCTGTGGTTACTATGTATATGAATCAGCATACAAGTTAGCTAGTAAGTGGAGGGTCCCTGGTCTGATTGCAGCTCCTCCTGACTAGGTCAGAGTGTCCTTGGGCAAGAAACTGAACCGCATACTGCTCTCCCGATGTGCTGGCTGGAGCCCTCTGGCATGGCAGCCTTCTGTCAACGGTGTGTGAGTGAGAATGTGAATGGGTGAATGTGAGGCATTGCACTTTAAGGCACTTTGGGTACTCCGCTAAGTGGAAAAGTGCTATATAAATGCCGTCTATTTAGCGTTTAAAAACAGGTATACCCCTACAACAACAATGGGCTCTGTATCCTATCTGCTGGGTGCCGTTACAGCTTAGTAACCGAAGCCCTTCGGTAGCCTGCTGAACTTTACAGCTCTGCTCACTTCCCACAGGCAAACCCAAAACTGTTAAGAGCGTTGTCTGTACTTAATTGCTTATATGTAGTCGAACAAATAAAATCCGAAGGCTGTATAAATCCCAAGACACAGACGATCCAAACCCACTTCTAAGGATGCAGGAAATATAAAAATAATTACCTGTTTCCTGATCCTCAAACACATCCTTTCCACCAAGAGTGTATATACTAAAGCATGTTTGACAGTCCCAACAGTGATCTCAGAAGAAATACACTTTTGTAAATGGGGTAGAATTTAGTGCAGAGCCTGACCTAAAAGTGAAAACCTAAGGTGATGACACATGGGGCAACCTTTTGAGTAATATTTTCAAGCAACAACATGATCAGCTTCTTATATTCTGATCAACAAGATACCTGTTGATTTGAGTCCTTTTGATAATATGTTGCCCTATATCAATGAAAAACTGCCCAACATTCATCTGTTTATCACATTGGCCAGGAACATCAATCAAAAAGCTGGCCCATGTACCATAACCATAGGACAATACATACCTTTCATGTTTTTTTTCCTTTTTTTTTATCTGGACCCGATGCTTCTGTCCTCATAGATACTGATCTCCACCTGGTGACGTATGGGTTAAAGATGGTACCACAACACAACACACTTCGCCAGCAAACACACTTTATCCAAGTTATCCAAGTACTTTTCTGTCTTTGGCTGTAACAGGTGGTTGGGCGCTCTTTTCAGACTTATTGTTGGAGGTGCAGGCAGACATTTTTCCACCGACATGCTCAACAAGTGAAACAGGATCTGCTGGCATTCCTGAGCAGGTAAAAATGGGCCAACATTGGATATTATCTCCAGCAGAGTCCATCAATATGCTGACATGGTCCCTTATCCCTCTCATCCATCAACAGGAGGGAACACATTGCTTTGCCTTAAAAACCCAGCAGTAAGTGTCTGATGGTCCACATTCCGTGATTAGTTTCACATGTTATTATATGTCTACATTTAATTCAGTATATATATTTTGACCATATTCATCCTCGAAAAAAAAATTCAACATAAATGTGTCAAATTGAGGTGCTTGGCATATTATGTTTTGATAACAGTAAGTAAGGGTAGCTGCAGAATAATTGTTGTTTGGCTAATCAATTAAATTTCACTCAACAAGTGAAACAGGACCTACCGGCATTCCTCAGAAGGTAAAAATGGGCCAACATTGGAGATTATCCATCTCCCGCAGAAATCATCAGCTATGCTGACATGGTCCCCTTATCCCTCTCATTCATCAACGGGACCAAACACATTACTTTGGCTTAAAAACCCAGCGGTAAGTGTCTCTGACGGTCCACATTCCATAATTACTTTCACAAGACATTTGAGTCTGTTTCAAAGGGCTGCTCCACACTATTCTGGCCAGTAGAAAACTCAATTTAGAGGGATCTGAGTGCTGGTGGTGGAACACTATGTGATTTTACAGATTGGAAATAAAAAAAAAAGCTTGATTAGGGGTTTCTTTTCTCAGCACAATTGAAAGAATCTGTTTCTGCTTGTCTTTCTGCATGTTAGTAAATTCTGCACACATGTCTCAAAAACAACAATGTGAAGGTTAAGAGCAATCAAGCTCTGGTCAAATGAGGGAGTCACTACTGTTGAACAACACACAGGAAATAGTTCTCTGCTTGCTTCCCATGAGTGAAGTAGTGGTCAAAAGAAAGGTGGGTAAACAACATACAATAGAGTTCAGTCAAGGCACGCACATCCCTAATGAACACTGGGACCAGGACCAAAAGGGCAGTCAACAAAAGTGAAAAGGAAAAGCCTGTTTGATGTTTCGGGCAGACAGTCTGAGAAGGGTGAGGAAGCCCGAAATGTCACACGGTATTTAACAAAAAAAACTTGGGCGCATAAATCTGGTTGAGCGGACTTTTCCTTTTCACTTATGTAAACTATATACAATAAAAACAGTGGGAGAACATTAGCAATTACAAAAAGCCGGGTGAACTCTGTTTTGTAATTTTAAAAGGTGCGTAAATGCCATTTATATGAATTTACCCTTCACTACACCACTGCTTGTCATGGTGAACCAAGAAGCGACCACATCTGAGCTGGACACTATGGAATTAGGAAGAGTGCGGAATATGCTGAGGGAGTATTTAAGACGTAAAACCGCACCAACACTCTGACACATTTTTTAGTCTTCTTTGCATGTGGACAGCTAAGTATTTTGTTTTAATATTTTTACTGAATCAACTTCACTGACTCGCCACTACTGCCTGCTTGCACAAGATGCATCAACATAAGAAGGACCACAACAAACAAAACACATTATAAAATAAATCCCTGCAAGTTGCACTTGTATTATGTTGAAAGGCTCGTTGGGTTGTGCAACTTTTATGAGCCCAGTAACAAAAGGATACGACCCTGAGTCCTCTCTCGATAGGGTCCGTTAGGAGCAGTCCCAGTGGTGCATAGACTTTCTCATTTTGTTCTTGGATGTACTTGGCTATCTTCTTCAGTACCTAGGAAAACATACCAAAATACACCATGTGAAATAACAACATTTCTACACCGTGTGAACTAACGACATTTCTACACCGTGTGAACTAACAACATTTCTGCACTGTGTGCTGTGATGTGCCGTGTGATCACAATGACGAAAATGGGGCTTTCACTTTACCCTGTCAAGTAGAAACATTTCTACACAATGCCTAGAAACATTTCCACACCATGCCAAGTAACAACATTTCTACACCATGTAAAAGGACAACATTTCTACACAACACATGGCTCCCTGTACCTGTGTATAGGACCAGTTTTGCCTACTGACAATTGTTTGTTAAAGCACAGTAACATCATTATATCAAACCTTTACATGAGAGACTAGCCAGAACATACCGAAAAACACTGTAAAGAGTACATTGATATGGAGTCAGTGAAAATAAATACCATATTTGGTTACAACTGGGTGATGTAATTATAAAGCACTGAAGTTGTTTTCTTAACATTAAATGACAAAAAATGGCAATGAGCAATGCTACTGCACTGCTATATACCAAATACAGGTGCTCTTTGGAACCAAGGGCGTGTTTCATTATTATTATTATTATTATTATTATTATGTATCTGTCTGAATAGTTGAACCCTCAGTATAAAATGTGGATGTTCAAGTCTTCCCAAGAAGAATAATATAAAGGCACACTGCATATTCTTAAAAAGCCTTTAATGGAGAGGGCATTGTTTTGGTGGTATGGCACTAAGTAGGGTAATCAGACATCCCCATTTTCCAGGGACAGTCCCTGTTTGTTTTTGTGGTCTGTGTCTGGTAAAACCCTCAGAAACCCACACTGTTCCTGGTGTTTTGTAGCTAAACCATTATCTATTTTTAATGACACTGAATGCAGAAGGAGTTTCCTCACCTTCTCATAATGGGTCTCCATGCAGAGGAAAATAGTGTAGGCTGTGAGACAGGCCAAACATCCCTCCAGGTAGGACTTTCCCCCCAACTTCTCAGCCTCCGCATAGAGATTATTCAGTGTCTGGATGGTCTCTTCAAACTGTTGCTTATCAATCTGAGAGAGCAGAGAAGTCGGCGCATAAACAACAGAACTGTGAGATACGTTTACATTTACACAAAAATTCTTAAATTCTTGAGAGAGCAAAAACTATTTTAATGGCAGAACCATTCGAACCACCATTAAAATAGTGTATAGTGCATGTGTTATGGCAAAGACATACCCTGGTCTCAAGCTCGGATGGAAACTTTGTCTGAAACTTGCATATGGTGCCCGAGGTATAGTCTCTTTGAACGAACACCTTGGATGCGATAGCTGCTTGCTGTCGCAGATCCTGCAAACTGTGCGTCTGGAAAGAGTAAGGAACATGTCACCATATCGGCAATAAGGTGTTTGGACATTGCATGTACCAATAATACTATGAAATGTTATGTAACGGTAGTGTCATTACTTTATGTATCTGAGTTCGATAACAACAAACGCAAAATCAACCAGATCAATATTTGATCGAAGTCAATAACATACATTGTTGACAAATATTTCAATGCATGACAGTAATTGGTATGATACTTGTCGAATATTAGTTTTGATAAAATTCACCGTTTTGTCACACAATACCACTAAGCATTCAAACCAATCTGATGGTTTTCAACAGCCCATCGAGAAAGATGACGTTATTTATTCTCTAGACTATACACATCAGATGCGCTCACATTCTCTGGGAGGATTGATTTGTTTATCATCCGTGACTGGCTTCTCACACACAATGCAGTATTAGCCAGCCAAAGATAGCTTGCCCCAATTTACCATGACTGAAGTCCTGAATTAAATACAACGACAATAGTCAAAACAACAACCTACTGAATACCCGTGGACATATAGTTATAACTACACAAACTCAACAGTGAGTTATTTCACCCTCCACTTGTCTTAACCTATAAATGACAACAGGCCTACGATGACTGCGAAAACTTAGCTAACTAGCTAGCATAATCGGCTAGCGTTATTGACATACGATAGTTAGCTAGCGTCAACGTTAGCTTTGTTTTCAGAAGGGACCTTCGATCAAAAAAACTGACAACGGTAACAGGGACAAATGTCTTCAATGCGACCAGCGATGGTTTATATGTCGTTTAAATATAAATATGTACGATACACAGTCATATTTCTACAGTTTTGTGGTTTTACCTCCGCCATGGTAGACGTCTTCCTCCTCCTCCTCTTTGCTGTAGGACTATAAAACCTCCGGCTAGAAACAATACTTTCTCAATAGTACTTCCCCTAAAGTCATTAGGCCACTGTGGGACATCATATGTGCTGTCAGACCTTAATGAAAAGTAAAAAAAAAAAAATGCTTTTATTTCAAAGAAAATTACAGCAAATGTTCAATTTTATGTTATTATTGTCCTACATTTCATATTATATAGACACGTTCACCATATTCACTTTCAACAGAATTTCAAAGGTAGGCCTAATGTAGTCCATAAATTTGGTCATTCCATGTGTCTGGCTCCTGTCCTGATAAAAGTAATATCATAGCCAGGGTAGGCTTTTGTCAAAATTATATCAGGCTTACTTCATCTTAGTTGTCAGCTTATCAATAACAAATCCCTTATAAAACAATGTACATTTCTCCCCTACAACGCAATTTATTTTATGAAAGTAAGCCAGTATCAAAAAGTAAAAGATCAAAACATTTCATGTGAAACATCTTGTGAGACAGCTTGTGAAGACCCTTCTTTTCCGAGACTTTTTTCGCTTTTTTTGCTTAACAAAACCAAATTCTACTAACCATCTCTTTACATAGGTACCTTCAATGTTCTCTACACATCTGTTTGCTATTATGTCCTCCTTTTGTAAGTCGCTTTGGATAAAAGCGTCTGCTAAGTGTAATGTAATGTAATGTAATGTAATGTAATGTAATGAAACATGACAGGGTGTTTCATAGCTGTAGGCTTTTCTTTACTTCCAGAGGTGGACAGTAACTAAGTAAATTTACTCTGTACTTAAGTACTGTACTTAAGTACAATTTTGAAGTATCTGTACTTTACTTGAGTACTAAACATTTTGGCAACTTGTGACTTTCACTTCATTACATTTTTAAGACATATATTGTACTTTTTACTCCACTACATTTGAAATGTGCATGAAGTACTCATGAAATTGAGTTCCAGTTCCAGTACAAATTACATTGAAAAATGGCTTTGAAGTAATTTTGCAATAATGTGATAGATCATATGGAAGTCTGAAGTGTCTTTACTTTCCGTCACTGAATTTTAACTTGGCACTGATCATGATGGCAATGGCAGATAATGACAATTTTTTCATCAAAACATTTGTGACTATGATAAAGTTGGAATGAAAAAGACAATCACTTGACTTTCAGCACACATTTTTATAACTAAACATTACATTTACCACTCCAATTGAGTTTTTGTGTTTGTGTTCAGCTGTTTCAGATTTGTTAGTAGAGAATGAACAACAATAGTAATTTAATTGACGGTTTTAAACATGGACTAGGAATTACACTCTCCCAAAGAATTTTTTAAACTACAGAGCTTCCCCAAGTAGATATTGTTTTGTAATTTACACCATTATCTTAAATTCCTGCAACTATACATGGACTTACATACAAGACAAAGGATAGAAACCAACAATGATCATTTGCAATGAGCTAGGCTATATTGACTGCAGGTATCCTAATTGGAATTTTATTTGCATCTACATTATTTTATATTAGGGTAAAAATCTTGTATAGTTAAACAAATTGTCAGGTAGGCCAAACATATGAAATAGTGATGTCGTGTATAAAGCACTTAAGGTCAGGTCAAGTTCTAGTGACCTGTCTGTGGCCCCAAATTATCAAAAAAGAAAGAAAAAAGATATTTGTACTTTTAATACTTAAGTATTTTTAGAAACAATTACTTTTGTACTTGTACGTGAGTATAAAACTGGCATAGCAAATTTCACTTGTAGTTGAGTAATATTTGACTAGGAGTATCCATACTTTGACTTAAGTAAAGGAATTGTGTACTTTGTCCACCTCTGTTTACTTCAGAATTAATAGTTTATGGCATTAACTCTCTGGGCTCCCTACGTCACATTATTGAGCCAAGACCTGAAAAAAAAATTGAACCTGAAACTGAAAACCTGAAAATGCCTCTAGATGCCTCCAAGAGATATCTCATTGCGCACCAAATTAAAGTGGCCTGTCCTATTGAGCAACGACCATTCTTATGGTCAATAAATTGTTTTTAGAATTTTGATTACAGTGGCTGCTCTCAAATAACCACACACATGCAGTACATACAACCTATCCACATTTTCCATATCTGTACAATCAGCAGCCTGGGCAGCCATAATTTAAGACAATGTGCAATAAAACACGTATGAGATACAGAATCCAAGTGATCCAAATGAATGGAACCGTAGCTATACAGTACGTGTACTACGGGCAAATCCATCAGTGCGGTTCGGTTACAGCACTGGTGTAATGGTGCACTGTGCCTCACATGTGGTCCTAATGAGAAAACCAAATGGTGCTCATTAGTAGTCCCCAAGGTTTCAGTTCATCCCAACTCATGAAGCTCCAAATGTGGGCCGTAGACCTCCACAAGGAATAAAAGAGGAATGTATCCCACTGCACGAATCCTTTCTAATTAGGTTAGTAAGAAAACAAGTTGTAGCCTAGTAATGCACTGTTTGCACAAGTGTGTTGCTGAACAGACTTAATCCCATCTTAAAAAAATGTTGAATCCACCACCTCACGGTCGCATATTAACTTGTGTGTCAGCATGGCAACAGTCAGTCATGAGACATTTGTTAACCGCGACTCGTCAGTGAAGTGTTGTGGTGCATGTGTCTTGTATCCACTTAACCTGTCTAATTAACTGTCAGTAATCTGAATGCACCTGAGATTCACTCATAGCAAACCCCATATTTTAGAAAAGATGTTTGATATAATAATGGTTTATACAGACCCAGTTCAGGTAAAATCTTTAAATGGCATTGACATGATTATGACGTACAATAATTTAATCACTCACTTTTATGCCTCCTTTTTAAATGTATCTACATGTAATAACATGTAATATTATGTACTTACACCGTACCTAAAACTAACCCTAACCCCATAACCCTTTAACCTATGGTACAGGGTAAGTACATGATGCACATTGTTGAACACTGTACCTAACTGATGTAACAGGGACAGTACATGAAATGTAACCAGAGAGGCAATTGTAAGAAATGTTTTCTTTATTCTCAAGTTATTGGAGCAAGTCATTTTCAGGACTTTGCCATGAAAGTAAAAGGATAAAGGCAAGTATTGACTACGCTCTGTCAAACAACCCGCAAGCATATGGCACCTACAATGACTTTTGTTCCTTGCAATTTTGTTTGCCATTTACTTTCAAATTTATACATCTGAGTTTCCCCGTCCAAAACAAACACTTTGTATTCATCATATTTGGCCTACAAAAAAGTAACCACACATATTGAGCTGTAAGGTCACATCGTCATGGTCTGTTTGAATCACAATGGTGCATGACGAAAATTAATGGTTTGTGTTTGTTCCCTTGCCCATCTTAAAGCAATTTTCTAAATACAAAACATCTTCATGGCTGAAAGTGTTTCACGCGGCTCAGGGATGTATTAGTTGATGCCTTTGCTGTGGTTGAACTGATATTGTTTTGGAGTCTCTGATATGTGGCTACATGCATACCATGAGTTCAAATTCCACACACAAAACAAATCTGTTGAATTACCAAAGCTCTTCTATCTTTTCTGGTTCAAATGTGTTTAATGGTCAAATCTAGTAAGAATCCACTTCATATATTGCCGGCATGTTTAGCAGTGCATTGTATACAGACTAGTGGTCACACGTGTTATTAGGCTTTAAGTCACGCATCAGCATATACAATGTAAATCAGTGGAACAGTGCACACAGCAGGTGAATTCTTTCCATAAGCACTGTGGGATGCACTGTTCTCAGAAGTGGAAATGAGATGAATGTCTCTTGTATCATGTTCTGGTGAGAGAGAGAGAGAGAGAGAGAGAGAGAGAGAGAGAGAGAGAGAGAGAGAGAGGGAGGGAGAAAGAGAGAGAGACAGACAAAGGGAGAGAGGGAGAGAGAGAGAAAGCCAGAGAGAGAAAGCCAGAGAGAGTGTTTGTGTCTGTGGGAAAGAGAGAGCCAGGGAGAGAGAGAAAGATGGGGGGGGGGGGGGGGGGGTCGAGACAGAGAGAGAGAGGGGGAGAGAGGGGGAGACAGAGAGAGAGAGAGGGGGAGACAGAGAGGGAGAGAGGGGGAGAGAGAGAGAGAGGGGGAGAGAGAGGGGGAGACAGAGAGCTCCTAACTGCACTGTTGTGGGTCAGTCCACCATCTGCATCAAACTTGCTGCTGCCAAGCCTCAGGGACCCAGATGTCTAACAGCAAGCACTCTGTCAATGTTACATTAGATCGCGATCAGGAATACCCCTGTCGAAGTGACAGACAGCACAAATTAGAGTGTGAAGAAATATATTTCTGTGCACGTACATGGCTACATGATCTCACAGAAATGAAAAATCTTACATTTCTCCTGAGGTTCAGTTCAGTTGTTGAGTTTCCCCCTGCATTTGTGAAATGCTGTGTACACATCTGCTGAATTTAAATTCGAAGTGGTATGATAATTTGCCTCAGGTGCTTAACTGCCCTCTTCTGTGTCTGACATATTTCTCATGCCTGCTGTATGACGACTGTGGCACTGAGATGTGCATGCGATCTAAATAAGGCCGTTTAAGGCAGAAACTATATCGCCAGTGAAAAATGTGTTGCACTTCATCTAAAAGTCTAGAGTGTGTTTGCATGTTTGGCTCATGGACTGACTGTAGAACTGAATCAGAGTCACTTCCTTGATATATGGCGTTTGATTCAAAATAGTGAAAAAAGAATGTTTGTTGGCATTGTTTTTTATAGATGTATTGCTTTTCAACCAACAAAACAGTAAATGTTAAAGTTGCATGTTGCATATTCTACTTTATTGTTAACATAAAAGCACATTAAGTGTTAAAACAGAAGGACTCTAACATGCATTCCACATACATAAAAATGTTTTGTAAAGCAATCAAGTGCATAGCACAGCTATGGAATAATGTGGAAAACTGACCCACCAAGTCTTACATACAGAAGGTGGCAAGTGTACCATAGTAAAAAAGGAAGATTTAAAATAAAACCATGTCATAGCATAACTTAATGTGTTTTGTCTATGGAAACAAATTAACACAAGAACATGTGCTTTTATTCAGTAAAAAGGGCTATAATGGTTAGAATTTAGTAAATATAAGGCTGAATTATCATCTCACTTTGTTGGAAAAATGTAATGAGGTATACAAAAGGGGAATGGTGCATGTAGTTTTCCTTTTTCTATTAGTCAAAACAGTCATTGTTGACTTAAAAACGTTCAGTGTGCATTTTTACCTCTTTGAAATATTTTTATACAGTGTATGCTTTGTAACAATCCGAATCATTGCTGAAAAATCTGACCATTCCTTTTTTGGAGTAAATGTAATGCAGGATCCATCCACTTCACACAGGGTGTCGACCTGCTATTGAGCAATTTGAGCGTTGAGCATGAAATCCATGCTCTTCCATTGGCCAGAACTGCTAAATGCGCTGGGCAGGCAGTGTAACCACTCAGTTCAGCGCGAAAGCACTGGCTAAGGGGAAGGAAGTTTGCTTATCTTGTCCGAGCACCAGCAGCGCGTCAGGGAAGTAAAAAAGACGTCTCTCATCAAGACCGAACGGATTTGCTGCTTCGTTGTGATACAGATCCAGTTTTTTTCTCAGAGACAATGGAAAAGTTTTCCCGGACGAGCTCCTGGAGAATTTCCTCTCCACTTTGGTCTCTCAGTCTGTTCCTAGTAGCGGCGTTGTGTATGGACCCCGAGTACGATTACCTGAGCTGGAACGGGGGACACACCTACGGTAAACCTCAGTATTGTACTGACATTCCAGATGATCTTAGGCTATGCCGCAACGTAGGCTACGAAAAGATGCTGTTGCCCAACTTATTAGACCACGAGAGCATGGCTGAAGTCAAGCAGCAAGCCGGCAGCTGGGTGCCTCTGGTTCACAAGGCTTGCCATCCGGGTACCCAGGTGTTCCTTTGCTCCCTCTTCGCCCCGGTGTGCATGGAGCGACCCGTGTACCCGTGCCGCTGGTTGTGCGAGGCGGTTCGTGACAGCTGCACCCCCATCATGGAGGCGTTCGGGTTCCCGTGGCCCGAGATGCTTACATGCTCTAAATTCCCCACGGGGGATATGTGCATTGCCATGAATGCAACCAGTACCCCGGAGTCACCTACGTCTGGTAAGTTTAACGAGTCCAGTATTAGACTACTCGGCAGCCCATAACTTTCCAAACATCCTCTGCATCCCACAAGTGTGCAGTTTAACGCAGTAGGTGTTAAGTGACACAATAGGAGCGGCGTGGTAGCATAACTAAATTAAAGAAAAGAAAAATCGTTTGGAACTAATTGTAAGAGACTCTACAAGCGATGCAATTGTGCTAGTAGAGGATAAAAAATGTTTTAAAAGACAAATTAACTATAAAATGTGGTTTAATAAACTGAATTATGTTAGTCTCCATAATTCTGCAAGAACATCAATAGCATGAGGGTTGTGAAATAGGGGGCATATTTAAAAAAAAAACATCAGGCTGAGCTATTTTCAAAAAGTGAAGTGGACTGGTGCAGCACACCAGTGTTATATACATTTTCTTTGATGAGGTCCCATCCTATAAATGGGATATCTGTACATTTCAGGTGCAATTAACTTTGTGTGCTGGTCCTGTTCCAAAAGTAGGCCGCTCTCAAAATGTTACTGTTCGAGCCTTCGGCTGCAGACCAGGCTATTTTTCATGACAGGAAATCCTCATTTAAAGATGAAAACATACACTGTACACCACCAAAGCCAAGTACAGATAAACATTTAATGGACTCTGAATCTCTGACTTGTGGATTAAACACCACAGGTGATAGAGGACATCTTGCGCTGTTGGTTTAGGTGATTTTAAATTCACCCTGTAAAGCCACCGATGCTAAAGTATTGTAAAGAAAGGATTAACAGTAAGAGTGTGACTTAAAAGTACTGAAATAGCACTGTATAGTGTTTTATTTGCATTTTACATTGTACACATTTGTAAATTTGTGTTTACATTTGTGAATTCAGTGCTTTAGCATGCCTTTCTATGGATGGCTTTGCAGTGATAGTGCTTAAACTGAATCTATTTAAAAGTTAAAATATCAGATGTTATTGCTAGGGAAATGTCCCTGTTATGGGGCAGAGGGTCCAAGCAAAATAGTGCTTGAAACCAAGTTATTTCATTTTCTCTCCTTAGATTCTTTTTTTCTTTTTAAAAGTTAATTTATTTTGAAAATTATGTGTCAGTGTTGGCCGGTATTAAAATCATGGTCTGTGTGTGTTCTGTGAGTGTGTGTGTATGTGTGTGCTTGTGCGTGTGTGTGCTTGTGTGTGTGCGTGCGTGCGTGCGTGCGTGTGTGCGTGTGTGTGTGTGTGCGTGTGTGTGCGTGTGTGTGTGTGTGTGTGTGTGTGTGTGTGTCTGTCTGTGTTTAAATACGTTTTTGGAATGGCCAGTTGTGTGTCTTACTTGTTCTTAATAAGATCTGTCCACCCCACCCCCTTCCCACTGCAGACTTCCTGCCAGGATTTTGCAATTTCCACAACACAATGCTGACAGTGATTAATGATTTCTTTTGAGGCTGTCACAGTTAACTGCTGCAATGATGTTTATGTGTATGAGTATTTGTGGTGGGGTGTTTTGATAGTATAAGCCATAAATCTTGATCATGTTTATTTTACACTGATGCAAAAAAACTATTTACACGGATGCACTCTTATACCATGTATGTAGCCTGAGGATATTTGACTAGAGCCAACACTGGATTTGAAAGTAATGGTAAGATGCAGTTTGTAATTATGTTTGTGAATTGTGGTTTACGTCTGTCATCAGAGCTTTCTCCTGTTTGGAGAGATGGTAAAATGTATTTTGTGATTGTGTTTGTTAATTGTGCCGTATGTCTTTTGCAGGCCTCTCTCCTGTGTGCCCCCCATGTGATAATGAGCAAAGCATAGATGCTGTGCTGGAGCACATGTGTGCAAGTGAATTCGGTGAGGAAACATTACTGTAAATATGCTATCGCCTTCTGCCAAAAGCCAATTAGAATAGTTTGATGTAACCTTACTGTCACATTCCCTGAGTAAAGATTGTGCCGTGTTCCATTGTGAAGTCTGTTAAAATGATTTGACAAATATTTGGACGGAGCAGTAGTACTCTAATTATGCTGTAATTCATCACCAATAAATAGTGTTCCCACATTTGCAAAACAGCTTCAGAAAATCTGCAGATCTAAGGCAAAAAGAGTATACTGTTACTGCTGAATAAGACATCACTATGAGCACTTCGCCCACTGGGCCTAATCTATAAAATAAATGACACAAGAAAATAAATTGGAGCCTTGTAAGGTAGAATGGCCCCTACGAGAGAAAACATAGCAAGTGTACCAGATTATACAAACAAAACCAAACATGAGATCTTTTTTCGAGCGGTATCACTCAACTACATGAGTCTGGAAGGTCTTACACTGACGTGTATGCAGAAGAAAAAAAATGCTTCTTAGAATAATTTTCACTTTGACTTCCAGAAACAAATAAGATCTTATATTAGGCTGATCTGTGTCTTTTTCTCCTAAGAGAGTTTTAGAGGAAACAATTCAGAATTCCATGAGATCTGGCCTTTGTTTTGTACTTCCTAAATTAAAGAAACAGTGTCCAGTATGGGTTCTTTTTCTCCTACGGGGGTTTTAGCAGAAACAAATCAAAAGTCAATTGTTTATTTGTTTCTGAGAGACAAAGATAAGAGCTGTTGTAAGAAGTAATATTTTCCTCTGGGTGCATTGTTTTGGAGATTGTGTGCTGTTGTGCTTTCGAGGTTCACCACAAAGATCGGTATGAGCAGTGTGAGCTATGATGCAAGTCACTGTGTGTCTTATAGATTGCACATCATAAATCAGCAAAACAGATTTAGAAAATATGTGGCGCTGCAGAACTGTGGGTGATTGGGTGCACAAGTGGCATCTTTGACACAATAGTAACAGCTGTCTTGGGAGGAGATACCAGAAAATGGGAGTGCGAGGGAAATGGTCTGTCATAACAGCAACACCAATCATAAAATGTAAGAGAGCACAGTCATTCCCAACATTAGTTTGGGAAGTTGAGGCCAATGCAGAGATTTGAATATCATCGGATTTGGCACCGGCCGCAGTGAAAGAACTTGGTCACATTCATGCAATGGAGCTCAATGCTTTATCAAAATCCCATCAACGGCATCTCATTATGATGACTCGTGAAGTTCACCAAGGTTATGGCTTGGTAACATTTGCTTTCAATAATAATTTTATTGTGTTGTCTTCGTAATATTGTGCCAGGATTCTATCACACATTATAAATACAAGTCCCCACAGACTTCTGCGAACGCAGCTGACGTGTGTGGCTGAAGTGTAACAATGTGTGAGCGGATGGAGCGTCGGAGTAAACAAGGGGCAGAGTGCGGCTAGCTCTGTTTATTTTTAAAGATCTTCTTTTTGTCATCTTGCTGCTGGTGGGTTTTTCAAATACAATGCAATTGGCCAAACCACTGAGAGTCTCCTCTCTTCACTCATTTCATTCCTGTCCTCTCCCTTCACAGGGAACAGATTACGTCTCATTCTGCTCTAACTACACAATGGTCTCCATGAGTGATCTCTTTGCTGTTTGTTGTTGATGGGGAATTTCTACATTTTTTGGTTCCCCCCAAAACCCGGACCCAATTCCCTTACTGTTCTGTGTGTAATCAAGACACATTGATGTTGTTGATACTTTGTCATAATCAGACCCTGGTTCCTTTAAAGCTCTGAGAAGCTTGTCAAATTCAGGAAGTTTAGCTGTGGTTACCGATGGCAACAGTTTCATGAGACCTTTTATTGTACACCATAAAATACAAACACTGCGAGGACCTTCTGCCAACCACCAGAAACTGACTCAAGCCACAACTTTCAGCAGGCCACTTGGGTACTTCCGCCTGTTCGCTCAGCAATCAATAAGAGATAATATTTGATGGTGTCTACTTGTTGATGTAACTGTTGGCTGAAACAATTGCAGATGGCAGACGCGGCGACACTCAAAAGTTACACTTCAGCCTGTAGTTTTAAGAGAGAAGTGATAAATAATCCAAGTTTTATTCCCCCAAAACGGCTGGTTTTCTCATGAAACATGAAGGCCTGTCAATATAATACTGACAACACTAAATATGTATGCCAAAGCTGTTTAGCCAAGACGCACCTGACCTAACTGGGCTTTGTAAACATGCTTCCTAGGCCTAGCGTTTTTAGAGCCTAATTTTCTCATTCGCTGGCAAGTATTCCTTAAAAAGCCTACAGTGAGCAAATTACATGTTTAACCTTTCAGTCTGTTTGTACCCAGTATATTACGCACACGTGTTTGCATAGCGGTCTGTGTGTTTAGTTTTGCACTCGTATATTAGGGCCATGAACTATACTTCTCCTGGCCTGCACAGCCAGAACTTGGAGTACGAGCGAGTGTGTGGGCCTCTGCTGTATCTCCTCTGAATGTCACAACATGCAGTGGCACTACATGTAAACTCATAAGCAGGGTCCATGTATATATACGGTAAAACCTGTCACAGCTATATTACAGCTGTATTATAGCTGCATTGTATGCAAAGTCATAAGCAGGGTCTGTATATATATGGTGAAGTCTTATAAGCGATTGAAAGGCCCTGTGTCCTACAAGCACCACATTAGTGCAGCATTTAAATTTTTTGGAAACATGCCCAAAACCTTATCCTCACAAACCCCAATGGACAGTAGTGGAGAGCATCACGTCTCCACTTGACACAATTAACACAGAGCAGCATCTGAAAAACATAAACCAGGGAAAATGTGCCTTGGAACATAAAATGCATTTATCGAAAACAGCTGAGCCGCACTCCGATTCATGGCATACATTAAAGAATTACTGACTGAAAAGAAAACACACTTTTCAAGTGTTGTCTCAAGCCGTAAGGTCATAAAGAAGGAATTTATTGTTACCAAAACGTAAGCCACAAACTAGAATTCAGTTTCCCCCTTGGCTTCCTGGATACTGATATATATTTAGCATTAGCATGGTCTTCAAAGACATTTTCATTGTTACTTCTTGGAAGTTTATTTCTGTCTAGCTTTCCCTGTGGTGCTGGTGATGATGGAAAGGATAACAGTCTATTACAGGTGCTGTTCTTATGTATTTGTTTGTGCGTTTGACGTGTTTTTAAGCTTTTGTTTTTGTGTTTTAGCCGTTAAAACCAAGATTAAGGAGGTGAAGAAGGAGAACACAGACCGAAAAGTCATTCTACAGAAAAGGAAGAAGGTTGTGAAGCTTGGCAATTTCAACAAGAACGACCTGAAGAAGCTTTCACTCACCCTTAAGAATGGGGCAGACTGTACTTGCCAGCAGTTCGACGACTTGGGAACCAACTACTTGATTATGGGTCGCAAAGTGGGAAAACAATACCTCCTGACCGGCATCCACAAATGGGACAAATCTGGCAAGTTCAGGAAGGCCTTGAAGAAACTGAAAACCCACAAGTGTCCAGCCTATGAAGCCATCTTCTAAGCAGTGTGCACTGTTACTTTCAGAATCGGAGCAAAATAGATTGCTTTTTTTTTCATAGTTTGTACACACAAAAATGAATGGTTGAATTTACATGAATCGACAGTGTATTGAATTCATCTGATTTCATCTGGATTTGATTTTACTCATTTGCCCAAGTGGATTGTGTTGTATCTTAGTACAAAAATGTTGCAATAGTAATTGTTGATTCATGTTAACACTGGTTATGGATACATTACAGTATATAGTGATATATATATAGTGCTAAATTATGTTGGAAGTGTGAATATTCATATATCATAGCAGTGTTTTCATTTACCAAGGCAGTTGCATCTTACACATTTAATCCATAAAATAATGGTATTGTAAGGCTCATTTAAATGTGTAAAAACCATCATATCAAATTACCATAGTATTTACATACTTCTATAGAGTTTACATATTTTTTAGTACAAAATGCTTTTTATCTCCCGGGTATATTCGCCATCTGGTCATGTATTTGTTTGAACAGCTGTTTTTAACCAGGGTCTCATCGACTGGAACTCTGTGTCCATTTTACCCTCGCTCTCATGGTGATGCAGTAAGTTGTATGACAGAGGGTTCTCATTTGTTTCAGATACCCATTCAGTTTCATTAAAAAATATGGGGTTGAATTACCACAAAAAATGCCAGTGACCAAACAGTGTGTTGTTATTTCTAGCACACACCCAGCCTTGCAGATGTTTGTTATGTTCACCAACAGATGTTTGGTTCTTTATTGTTTCTGTGCTTATGATCTCTGACAAAGTACTAAAAAGTAAGAATTTTGAAAAAAAAAAATGCTTTTGCTGTTTACTTATTCACTGCTTCAAAGCAGCAGAGGGCCCTTCTTATCGAGGTGTGTGGTACGATGTGGACACTTACGTAAGTGTGTGGAGTACTTTCGAAAAATGAGTCAAGTGGTAACACCCCTGAGGAGCCCGTAGGTGTGTGACACTGTGACAGTTTGTCTGGCATGGCTGCTGACAGATGGATAAGGGGATGGGAATTACAAAAGTCGAATCAGTTCACAAAAAAAAAAAAAAACGAGCCTGTCCGCTCCACTAAAGCATGACATCAAGGTCTAATTTAAAAAAAAAAAGATGTCTCCAAATGTTATTAAAGATGTTCGCATGGTCACGCTGGAGAGATTTACTAAATCACTGATGCTTCGGAAGTGACACAGAAACTAAGGCCAATCGTTTAATGACAAACACTGTGTGTCCACCCAGTCTGCAGAGAGTCACACCAAAGAGGCCTCACCAAATTGAGCTGTTAAGGCCTGTGCGTGGCCATATCCCTTTCAGCTTTCCTTGCCAGATTGATGGTCTCACGAGCATCTGCGGTGCTTTTTGTCCTGTCAACAGCGACGTGACGTGCCCCCAGATTGAGCTGTGAGCCAGCCATGCCTGGAGCGCAGTCAAGACTGTGAAAGCCTGCCTGCATGGCACTTCAACCGTGTGTGTGTGTGTGTGTGTGTGTGTGTTTGTGTGTGTGTGTGTGCGTGTGTGCTGTTTGCGAGCTTTCGGGGCGCTGGCATCTTGTGTACAGAGACTGCAGATCTCATTATTTGTTTTGGATGAGGTGAGGGGATGGAATTTTCCCTCGCACCCCACTCTGCTCAAGACCTGCCATTTTGGTCATGACTAACTTCACCTTGCACAGGGCTGTTATATTTTATGTGGACAGCCCCAGTGGGCCCAAGTATCAGTGTGTGGTTTTTGGAGGATTAACTGTATGTACAGCATAAGTGTATATGGCTCTCATAGTTCAGCGACTGGGCAAATCTAAATCCGAATTGAAAAAAAAAAAAAGTAAAAGTATGTAGAAATACATCAGTACATAGTTAAGAGTAATTGTTGAAATTGTGAAATTATCGGAGGGAAAGGCCTCAGTGGGTTTCCAGAGAATCCTCTCTCCAAGCCCATAGCTTGTTTGGCCTTGTAGGATTACAAGCAGATGTACCGTAATTTTGCGTTGCGCCCAGCCCAACTAAGCCTATTGAGCAATCTTCTCCCGATGTTCAAGACCTGTCAGGGCTCAGTGACAAGAAAGCACAATTGAGGAAGTACGGGGAAGCCAAAACAGCTATGTCAGAGCATCTTCGGTGTCATACACTTCTGGCTCTGCTACACCCACGGAATTCGAAAACGTACATACAGAAAAATATCAGTAGTTACTGTTCAGCAGAGGCAGACATTCCGGGTTCAGAAAGTAAAAGTCCTGGGTGACATATTTGTTCCAACTAATTCACTCATCCAGCTGATCCTAGGTGGATGAGCTAATTAGTAAAATCACCTGTGTGAGAGAGCACAGACAGAAGGAATACATGGCAGACATCTAAAGACATTGACCATCGAAATGTAGATAGTGAAAAACGGAGGTGAAGTTGGGGGGGGGGGGGGGGTGATAATTCGGAGCAACATTCAGTGATGATGAGTAAGTGGGAGGTGCCAGGCCAATGATAATTGCCAGTTCTTCCCTTGAGGTTTTCAGAGTGTTGTCAGTCAGGAGCACCACACCCAAGAACACGGAAACGAGATGTTCTGTGCACAAATGTGTGTGCTAACAACACTGCCCGTTCGAATGCTTTTGTTCTTTATAGTGTGTCACAGCATGAGACATAAAATGTCTGTTTTCCAGACGCTATGCCCAGCGGCATCTGGTCTGAACTAGTTAAGGCGTTTCAAGAGGGAAAGAAATATCGTTCTGGTTGTCACTATTCTCATCATTTCATAACAGCCCCTAATGTGGTTGTGTGGTGTGATGGTCTGTCTGTGAAAATTTGGACCATGCATGGCTGCCTGCTGCGGCTGACTGGGACCTATCAGTGTAGCTAAGAAAACAGCCATTGACAGACTTGTCAGACTTGTGAACTCTGTCTTAATCTTTGACACGGGTACTTTGCTTTTTGAAAGGTAGCCAGCCCTGTAACCTGTAAATACTTGCATGTTGCCTCTGCAAAAACCTGACATTAGATGTAAGACAATTACTTTCAAAGTCGGTTATGTTTTTGACACGGATAGGTTCCTTGCCATTTTTCCAACGCTTCCAGTATGAAACATTGTTTACAAAGCTAGGAATGTGCTCTGTCATTAAACAGCGGTAGGAGGATTACATGCTACTGTAAGCAGGGCTGGCGAGGCTGATTAGAAATGAGACACTGTGCTATCGCCTTTATAATCAGCGTGGCATTTACTTTGGATCTGGTCCTGTTTACAGTGCATGCTTACTTCCAGAGATATCATCAAAATAACAGAGATATTGTTGACATAAGGAGTGAGATTATTTTCACTCGATGGTTTAGTGTGGTGAAATGAGACAGACTGCATGCTTGTAGGTGCTTGCTTGCGAAGCCTGGATTGGATTCTGATGGCAGACATCTCACCAACCACTGCCATTTAAACAAAAATGAGAAAACTTGAGAAAATAGGAAAACTATTTTAAAGTTGAGAAGGGTTTATGGTCACTTTACCAATGAAAACTTGAAATTCCACTCTCTCATTTTCACCACTTCTTGCTGTGAAAGCATATCAATTTAACACTCTTGCTATTTTATGGAAAAAATATTAAAGGACAAAAAAAATGTATTACTCATTATTACAAGCATCAGCTACAACTGAATGTCAGTTTACTGTCTTGTCTGTAATTAGGACTTGCACAAACGTGAGTGTCAGTTTACCTCATGTTAAGTCAGTAGTTTAACAGTGTTAATATGGGACTATCGCTGATTGCCAGAGAGCCAGGGCTGATTATGAGGCCCAGCTGTTGGCCTTGCCTCTGCATACTTTCTGTCTGTGATGAGTGAGAGTGCCTAACTTCTCAGCCTCCAGCGCTCCTTGTGCGTCCATAAATAATTTGACGGTCTCACAGGATGTGTCGGCAGCCAGCTGAGTTATACGTGTTCGTCCAAGTGGGAACTGCAGATCTGACATGGCAAGTTTGTGGCCTCTCTACATGCTCCCTAGCATTTGCCAGTGATCCCGACCACTGATGGAGACAGGAGACATAGTGCAGATACAATTTCGCGCATAAGTCTATGTGAGGGCTGAAAAATAAGATGAGGTGTTCTTGCTGGCTGCACTTGGAGGTACACGTATCCTGGATGACAATACACAACATGGAGATGAAGTAAACAAGTTATCTGTGCCAGAATCTGCTCGTATCAGCTGTCCTGAATCGCTCGCCGTCTGTTGGGCTTAGAGGATGAGTCAGGTCCTTGTCTGCTCTCTGTCACACCCACCTCTGCGTGTCCAACTGGTGGCCGAGGAGGAGGAGGAGGACTTTATGAGGACGCGTTTCTAAGTGCTACAGTACATGGGTACATGAAAGCAATGAGAAAAGGGGTGTTGAGCTGACAACAGATCCATATGTTGTCTTACTCAACATTTAATTGCAGAACCCTGTAAAAAGAGTCCATTTCATTAAACCCATCATGTCTGTGAATGTGATGTGGCATGTGGTCATGGAAGAACATTAAAAAAAATGGTCAACCAAACAGCTGGAATACTCTCAAGCATTTTCTTATAACTCCACTTAATTTATTTTGAGGCCTCCACATGCCAGCCAAACTATCGTCACTCCATCATCTCCTGCAGAGCAACCACAAGAGAGAGAGGGATAGAAAATGAATATATTAAGTGCACACACAGCAAGCAACTTCCTCACTTTCAATTGTATCAGAAGAGAACTGGAGAGAGAAGAGGAGGAAAGTAGAGGCTTAGATCATGTTTTTGGCCCGGCCAGCACCAGCAGACACCCACTGATCTGGCAGTGGTTTGCCATAACCACTCATGAGATATGTCACTGAGCCCTACTGCGAAGCCGGAGAGAATTGGAGAACACTTGGCATGGCCGAGCTGGATTGTAAATCTGAGGAGCAGGGTCTCCTGACACAGTGAACTGCACTCCATGAAAGCAGGCCCACAGTTAACACTTAGGCCAGGGAGCAGCAGAGGTTGGCAATTCTCTGCCCTGACTGAATAGTTTGAAAGCTTTTATGACTTTTTGTTTCCATCCACTGTTATTGTACTGTTTCACTGTAACATTGAGCCACAATCTTCAAGAATGTTTGGCTTTAATGTAAGCTCGCTAAACAACACAACTGCCTTTGTGAAAATAAAGCCACACGAATGCTAAAAGCATTCTAGCTTTTTTTCAATCTGCTATTTTTGTCTCCTTGATTTGTTGATTCCACTGAGGGAGAGATCCTGCTTTCCATGATGACAGATTTTCCAAAGGAATTTGTATCTTTCCTACTTATGCCTGCTTCTCGGCCTCCTATTTGGCCCCACCGAGTCCCTAATGATAAAATCTGGTTTTAACCGAATTTTGGTTTGGAATGCTAGGATTGTTTCTTTCACGACCAGGAGGGATGATTCCACTCTGCTAAAAGAAGAAAACAAAGTCACGAAGCAGAAAACCATCTCGAAAGTCTGAAAGCCAGGCCAGGCTTGTACAGCACACCATGAAGAAAGAACAAACCCATTCTCTTAGGGAAAAAAGGAACTAGTGTGTACTCAAAGCCCTCCGCTGAACATTTTAAGGAAATCTGTGGGTATAAATCCCCCCCTACTGGTAGTACCTTGGAACAACACTTGTCAGATCTACTCTGAGTGATGTTTTTCTTTCACCACATGTAGTATTTGTTTTGACAAAGTATTTACCAAGGTTGATTTTAGAGTGACTGACTTAACTTTTATTCTTCTTAATGGGTACACAAAACTAAAATTGTATGGCACACAGAATATTTACCATTTGTCTCACAACATTATTACTATTACACTTTAGGTAACAGTTGAATATAATGTATGGATGTCTAGCTCCATGTCAAAACAAACTAAGAAACAGACAGACCGACAGACTGACAGACAGACAGATAACAGACAGACAGACATTAAAAATTGTTGTTGACTATTGTGTTGACCCTAAAATAGTGAAAAAGAGCCACTTTGAAACTGACTGTCCCCATTCAAACAATGTTTTGGATGTAAATCATAGGCAGAAGTTGTGTAAATGGATTGTCCCTAAACAGCCCTCACCTGAGAGTATAAACTATTTTAGCTCACAGGCATGAAACACATGCATCTCATCCAGGGTTTATGTAAACACATGCCTTAAAAATGCCAAACCTCTGAATGTATTTCAAGATGTGCAATGTGTAGCTGGTTATGATTCAGCTCTGGTTTAAAGATGAACCAACAACATGCAGTCATACTGGTTAGTCAGTAGATGGGACTGTTTTCAAGACAGTGGTCTTTACTCTCCAGACTGTAGGGTATTGTATTAAACATGCCATAGGCCTACTCAAAGATGCCAGACTTAAAGATATGCTGTACTTCTGACATCAAATATTTCACCCATTAAATATTTTTACCTATTACAATACATCTCATTCACACATTCTTTTAGTTTTAATTTGCACCTGTGTTTTTAATTAAATACACGTAAATGGGTAATAGCCTATACCTACTCTACAATTGATAATTAATTAACAGTCAACCTTATTGGCCTCATTACATCTGATTAGCCTTAGCCTACATGATTAATATACTTCCATCTAAGACACAACATATATCAGGCTTTCTTTGTAACTACACTGTATAAACTGCTGATTAGAACGAACTTAAAAATGAAGACTGTGTGCTGCATGTACCTTTATAGTTGGTTTAACTTGTATTATTTTTCTAAGTATCATGAACATATGATAGTTAAATAGTACAAGTTAAACCAATGTGAAAAAGATCCAGGCAGCACATTACGTTAATATTTTGGAATTTTGTAAGTATTTTAAAGTATTTGCAGTTGGTTTAGCACCTTTTGCAGTGTATATATTAAGGGAATTTCATGAATTATTCCACTCATGGACACCACTGTAGACAACTGAAACATGCAAATGACCATTCTCTCTGACCGAGGAAGAGCTGGTTGAAACTGCACTCCTGCTGGCCATATTGAACACCAACTGAGCCACTGTATTAAATATATGAATGCAGTTAAATGTCTGAAAATAAAATTTCAACCATAATTCAACCATTCATAAACCGTTTTATCCTAAAATTCCTTATTTTTTCAATGTGACACCAAAGATAACATATACAGGTACAGTTAACTACGATTGAAAGATTTTGAATAAGCTGAGGTAGCCTATGTCATGAGCACGAGGATTTATTTACCTTCTATAGAGAGCCGCATGAGTGATTCACTCACGAGCGTGGCCACAACACAGTGTAGGCTTGTGATGGCACAGAGATGCACGCGGGACGTCTGCCTGTGACTGTTAACCCCAGCCGTGCCAGCACGCCTCTAACACGCCAAAGAGCGTGGAGGTGGTATTGCACATTCACACACCATATCATATGATTTTTGGCCTTTTTTAGAGCCTGGTGAATTCATTTTAAATTCTCCTGTCTTACTTTCAGCAATGCAGGTAGAATTACATCGTGACAGTGACAGATTGGTGAAACCTTTACCGAAATAAATTCATGATGAAAGGAGTACATGTCTCCTACTTGTGCTCTCTGTGATGACTAAATCGCATATGGCAGCGTGGCATAACGCCAGTCACCAAACAACACGCATGAAGTGATGGCTTAATTTGGTTACTCATCCATATGACATCGATGACACGTTCGCGACCAAACAAGATCCAGCAGTTTTTAATCATTTACGCAGCAAAGGACACTTTTTTGACATTCGCAGAGAGCTGTTGGCCATGACTCCTCTGTCAATCTATTGGCTCTTCATAATTTACAACTTGGCCGTAGGGCGAGGGCGTTGACATTACACAGCGAAGAGAAAGGTACCAATTTCACCCTGCTCAGTAGTAAAGACTGCCAGCCAATAGGGACGATGTGGGGCGGAGAGCATTTCCTTGTATCGCCCACCCTCCTCTTATTGCCATTGCACGCCGTGTGTTGATGCAGTCTTCAGCTGCACGCCGTCTATTTTTTGCCAATGGACTGTACGGTTTCGCTTCAGGTGCAGCATCATCTGGCAGTGTATCCTAACCAGCTGTACCAGGGATACAGTTTTGAACTACAGGTACGGTCCTTGTGCGCTGCATGGAGGTACCTTGAGATTTTAACGTAGTGTCTTTAACGTAGTAAGTTGATCATAGCATCACGTGTCGTTTATGGGTCTCTTTCTTACAAAGAACTGCATAAATATAGTCTGTTCGAAGTAGCCAGAAAAAAAAGACTTAAATGGTCATTGCTGAACCTGTAATGTTATTGCATGAGGATACATGGTAATCAAACATGGTTGTCAAACACAATTCTTGGCAACAACTTGAACCTTTGCCTCCCTCTCTTGTGTTGTCTCCCCTCTCCTCTGAGAATCAGTTTCTCGTGACATGCGGCAGTATAGTGTTCTATTCCATATTTATTTTGTGAAAGTTGCTCAAAGGCTTAGTCGTCCTCAAGGTTTTAATGACAGCACTGACGTTGTCCCTAACACGATATAGCCTTGTTGAATTTAAGGAGTTTGACCTGGTGCTGATCAGTTACTTTTCACATAGAAACTTGTGTTTAGGCAGTTCACAGGTGGTTATGTTAAAGTTTGGGTTGTGAAAACCTCGATTTCCTTACATAGGGGACAGTTTCATTTCTTTGATCAAAATCAGCCTACGTATTTCCATGAACCCATATCTGTGCAGTTTCTATCAGGGGTCTGCTTGTCAGTTGTGACATCTGACTAATTAATCTTCTCTCCACATACCCTTATCCATTAAGATCATCAAATAATGAAACTGCATCTCTGACGACCTGTCTTAAGCTAAGGAAGATCAATACTGGTTTCAGTGCCCCAGATGAATGCAGTAGGCTATACACATTTCTCCTCATATGAAAGAGGACCTTCACGGTGATAAGTTGCACCATGAAGGATTTCTGAGCAGCCACTGATTTGATTAACCCCGACAGCAGAGACTTGGGACCGATACACTTTGAAACTATCTGTCTCCATAGCACCCTTTCCCCCTCCATGCAGTCCCACTATATGTAGGGCATCAGTCTCCAACTCTAATCCTGTTCACCACTCATTTGATTGCCTCTGGTAGGCCAAAAGGGCACAGTGTATATGTCTGAATCCAAAATGTTTACTACATGGTGCACTATGCTAAGAACCAAACAATGTAACTCACACCATATGTAGTGAATTATGTAGTGAATGAGTAGTGAACATTTCGGGCAGAATGTATGTTTCTGTATTTCTGCATGCTGTTGAGGTGGATGTAGGGGCTTAATCACTTCCGAGAGTAAAAGGGGGAGCATCTCCATCCGCATACATAGCACACTCAGATGGATCAATCATACTAAAATGATTATTGATTTGGCTCGCAGTCACAAGGCTCTCTTTCTCTTTGTTCTCACGCCATATGTCACAGTTGTGCACCAGACCGAGGCCTTCACCGTTTGACCTTTTTTCAGTGCTTTAAATCCACTCCCATGCTAGAAACGCCCCTCTCGATTCCCTCTGCAATCGTTATCAATAGGCCTATACTCCATAGGATGTGGATGCATTAACAGCATGAAGTTGCTCTGCACAGTGAATACAAATGAGGAGGCAGTTTAATGATTACAAGCACGGGCTTAATTTGATTTCAGAGGCATGGCTGCATTTTGCTTATTGGAGCCTTGCCTTTTGGCTTAAAGGTAGATGTTTTCAAACAAATTTTCAACAGTAATCACATTAAAAAGGAAGGCCTTAAAAACCTGAGCGGGTACCTAAAAGCATTAGAAAAAAGTCCCCAAGTCCCTTCTGTTCTTTATCAGATGCAAAGTCCTTATCAGTATTCAAATTTCTGACTGCTGTGCCCTTGAAAGATAAATGTGCCCCAAGCAGAGTGTTTTTTTACTTTAAAGCAAAAATCTGGAGCATCATGACACACCCAGTGACATCTTTCCAAATGACAATGAGTAAATTATTTCCCAGGAGAGAAAAACTATATATATTTAAAATATTTTTTTTCAAAGCTTGTTCATTGTGCAAGGTTGTAGGCAAATATTTTATTAATTTCAAATGTGATGTAATCACAGAGCCACATGTTTGTTAATGTATTAAATATGGATGAGATATGGATGGGATCAGAAGTGGTGTTTGTGTTGCCAGTGTGACAAGTGTACAGTGTACAAGCTAAGGCCCCTTTGGGATCCTCAGTGCACACAAGCAATTCAAAGAAGCATTTGGGGTTTTTTTTTTCCTGAGAACCAGCGAAGCAAGACTGCAGGTTTCTCTGAGCGTTCTTTTTTATCCCCAACAGCATTTGCTGAAAGCACAAAAGAGAGAGAGCTGGCTAGGGCTTTGACACACCACCACAGGGACAAATTTATCTGTCATCTTATCATTTAATCAGTATCATTATTCTTCTTCCTCTGGGCTCTTCTCCTGTGGGAAATCCAAATGTCAGGGAATTCAGCAGCGGCGCTCAGACAGGGCATCTGCAAGATCATCTGTCAGTGTCACAAAATACTGTGGCACGGGCCAGGTGTGGGGCAGCGCTTCTGCATTTACTTCAGTGCTTATTTAAGTGCTATAAATAGATTTGCCTCTAAGGCTGAACATGGTTGTATGTTTGGGTGGGGGGTAATTGGACCAGGCACTGGTGAAATGAAGCTGATATGATTTGCCCAAAGTCCCATTTTGCTGTATATTATATTCCACCAAAACAGTGCTTTGCAAGTGTTCAGTTTTGTTATGGTGATCAGAGGTCTTGGCCTCAAAAAGTTAAAACCCTACCACATATTTAATCCAACCTTTTCCGGAACCAGTTTATCCTAATAAGCACCCAAGTGATCAGACAGGTAGATTAACTAATTAGTGAAATTACCTGTGCTAAGTGCAAAGACTGAGGAAATCACATTCTTAAGCCGGGACTGACACCTCTGGTTAAGATGATTGCTGTGTTTCTCACTGAGAGTTTGTTGGTAATATAGCCTCATTGACTTGGTGTATATCACTTGCCGTTCATTTAGGCAGGCATAACCTAATTCAGTTCTTTAAGCAAAGTTCAACATTGCTACCTGAGGCTGTTACCTAGCTGTAATTACTGCACGGTGTAGGCTGCTGCCTCTACACTGTAGTGTAGGTGTTCTTGTTAGAGTGCTCTTGCTCACAAAATGGAAATTATGTTTCATAACTCTGTAGTATTTGCCCATTCACTGTGTAGCCTAAAATATTGCTGTACTTTATTGTTAGTACAGCCTGAAGTCTAAACCTAATCAGAATCAGAATCAGAATCAGCTTTATTGGCCAACTATACTTACGTATACAAGGAATTTGACTCCGGCAGATGTTAGCTCTCTATACACATAACACAGAACATAATACAATACAATAAATACAATAGACTAAACAAGTATGTGTACTTGTATTGCACAGTAGGGACAACAATATACATACAGGCACCTAATATGGGCAATGATGTACAAGTAGGCACATGGTATCACAGTGGGTTAAAAAACCGGTATGACAATATACCAGTAAGGCATACAGTTTTTTTTTTTTCTTTAAAAAAAAAAGAGTCTTGAGTTGCTGGGCAGGGGACACCTAGGCAAGTCTTTTCTTGTGTCATGTGAAAAAGAAGCGCTGGGAGGGGGGGAATACAAGGGCATAACAGTAAACATATACACATATGTGCATGTATGTATGTATGCATGTGTAGTTCAGCTGTTCAGTAGGGTGATACAGTCTAAGCAGTTGAGGTTAGTAGTTTGCTCAATTAGTTGTTGCTTTCCCCCATGTCCTTATATAAATGAAGTTTGAATGAAATAAGTGAACTATACATTAATCGATTCTTTATTGTGGCTGAAGAATAAAGCTCCTGTTCTTTTCTTGACCTTGGATGGGTAGTGTTCACACAAATACATTCTTTCTCCAAGCTCTCTTTTTAAGACTCATATTCCTCAAATCTGATTAGAAATACTAAGAGATGAGGATCAAGCATTTGATTTCAAGTGGCTCTGTACTCTGTACTCAGGTACTGTGGGCTCTGTAATTCTGGTACATTCAGCATTTAGAAATCATGCTGTTATTATGCATGCAATTATTATACACACACATACGGGTAAGCACTTTGTAGGTATGTGTAACAGATTTGTTCTTGTCAGGTAACAACCATTCTTAACAAACAAAAGTGAAAACAGGAATGTGTTTTACTAGGGAACACCAGTGCAGCCAGTGCAGTTTGAATTTTTTTTTTGTCTTTGTGTGTTTTTAAAGATGAAGTCTACTGAAGTGGATCAGGCCCTCTTCACCGACACCTACTGCAAAGTATGCAGCGCACAACTCATCTCCGAGTCCCAGAGGGTCGCCCACTACGAGGTGAGTAATGTCACGCATGGGAATCTTTTAAGCCCGTTCCCAGCCAATCACAGAACTCATAGCTGCTGCCGGGTTGGGATAATCGCAGGGGTTAATCTTTTTTTTCCGTCTTGTCAGTTGGCTCAACGCAACTTTGAATGCTATATGTGTTTCACATGAAACGTGAAAGCTGCTATCCAGGGCAAACCCACACAAGTCCATGTGTGTATGAACATGCTTACGCACCAAGCATGTGGGCAGGGATATATGTAGCAGCTTGAGTGAGTGAGTGAGCCTGCACACACATGCAGTCGCAATCAATGTAGTTATTCAGTATGACTACTGGTGTGATGATTTATGAAAGCGAATCTTTATGGAGAGAAAGGCAATTTCAGGGATGCAATGACCCATGGAGCTTCGCCTGGCTCCTATGGGATGTCAGTTAGATAGATGAAGTTGCTAAAGAGAGATGGTGTGGTTCACAATAACCCATTAACCAGTGTCTAATGTTTTCAGTGTAATAGCTGTGGCCACCAAACCTATAGGGTTAGATGTGTCAAAGTGCTTTTCCTCATGGTTTTATTTATTTAATTCGCAATTAAATTTTGACAAGGTACCAAAGTAATGGCAAGTGACCTGCATAGCCATTGCAGAGTGAGCTGTTTACTTATTTATAAACAACAACAATGCATTTTCCTATGAATCATTGTGTATCACAGATTAAGGCAATGAGAGGCTCATAAGCGATTAAATTGCTCGTGTTTATATGACCTTTCCATGCTTAATTTGTATGTGATCACCACAGAAGCATGTAGCGTAGGGAATGAGATGATGAGATCTTGTGTTGAGCACAGTTGAGCTGGTCTGTAAACATGATGGCAACTTCAATTAGTTTTTCTCAACTGTCCCTGATCACATTGTCTGTGTACTGTATGCCTAGCATGGTACGTGCCCCAAATTATTTTCAGAAGTGCTGGAGTCCTGGTTTCCCCTCTTTATTACATAAGTCAAATAAGAATATTGCAGCGTCCACCTTACATTGTGGGTAGAGACAGGGAAGGCCATGCAGTGTATCGACTAAGAGCATGCCACCAAGAGAATACCAGGAGAACACAGGGTCAAATTGCCCATTAAGTCAACTAATGGCTTCGTCCGATTACAGGATATAAGCATGTTTTTTTCCCAAATTTGTTGTGACAGACACATTTCCGTACTTGATTCCGAAAGGTCGGGCACGACACTGACTGTGAGTGAGTCTTACAATGTCACATCCTTCATGACCTGCACGTTTTTTTTTTTCTCTGCGAGGTTCTACGACACTCTGACAAAATGCTGAATTTTGTTGGGAGTCTTTTGACAGATACAGTCAATGGAATAACACAACAACAACACATAGTTTTGTAATGTGGCCTGTCTCCCGACCAAGAGGTGTAGAGAATTTGTGGTTCTAAGATCTTATAGTGTGACGTGACGTGTGTCAATCATATACAACAATTGTGAAAGATGAAAAGAGGAAAATCGTATTTACTGTCCCAGTGATAAAGACTTATTCCATGAGAATTACCACCTGGCTGAACGTTATACTGCTTTATTACACTTGTACTTTCCAAAAAACAATAACAAAAAGTTAGAAACTTCTGCCAGTGTCATATTGTAAATATTTTGTTGCCGCTTCATGACTTCTGCTACTAAAAATAGTTCATTGAGGAAATAGAATGTTGAAGTGTTGCGTAGCAACATGTTCACATGCTAAATAACTCATTGCGGCTGATATGGCAGCTTATATTATTATGTTGTTATATTCTATTCCAGTAATGAAATAGACTACTCGTGGAGTGATATTAAAGAGGCACAAAACTTGTTGCCTTTGACAGCAGTCATTATACTTTTTCAGAGGTCATTACACAAAAATATTTGACCTCCAGTCACTCAGAAAAGTCAATGGGACATTCATCAGCATTCTGAAGAGTATAATAGATTGCAACAGTCCTGCCCTCTTCTGCATCGATTTCTGGCTCTGGAAGCAAATTTTCCATTCATTTTCTCCATTCACATTTTGAAAAATCAGTGTTTAACAAGTTGTCAGCTTTCACTTTCAGCGACGAGGTAAGTGATGACCATAAATATTTCAATTTTGGGTGAGAAAAACTGAAGAATAAATGAAAAAAAGGACAAAGTTAGAACTTTAATATTTGCCTTTTTTCATTTTTTGTTTGGTTTTTCATTTGGGATGATATATTTTATGGTCATTATTTACTACTATGCTATGATTAATTCTGTGGAAATGCACACCTCAAAGGCTGTTAACCCGCTTATAGCCCGGTTACCACACTCGAGAATTAAGGAAACATTTGAATTATTCCATAATTATTCCATAATTTCTTTGCAATTAGGAATAATTTTTTGATGGTCCATACTAACTCAGCTATTAGTGTTTGTGTCCCCTTTTTGTAGCTCAAACATTATACATTGATGTTGGCTGCAGAACTGGGAATGTTTTCCAGGAAAATCCTTGGTGTTGATTTCAGAGATCTTATCACCCTAGTTCGAAGGAGTTTGCTGACATCTGTTAGGGCAGCATGCAAGCACCTTACAACGACATGTCTTTTGTCGCCTTTCAAGTGAGCTGTGTGCAGTCATCCTCCACTCAAGAGTGCTCACCAAAGGCCAAATTAAAGGTTCGCTTTTGATGCGCCTCCCAAGTCCCCCAGACAGCGCCTGTGAATGATAAGTGGATGGTGTTAATCAGATGGAATGGATTAGGGGGAGGCAGGTGACAGTGATACGAGAGGACTGTGCTTTGCTGTGAGGCACAGATCCCAGTGTGAGGAGAGAGCGGCAGATTGGGATCAATTAGCCCACTGCTGTTCTCCTTTGAAGCGTCCCATGGAGATGATGTAGTCACACACCCTTACACACTCTTGTGTGTGTGTGTGTGTGTGTGTGTGTGTGCTTCCTTGTTAAAACTCACACACACATGTACGTAGGCAGGCTCGTGCCCCCGTGCACACACACACACACACACACACACACACACACACACACACACAAACAAACACACACACACACACACACACACTCACTCACTCACTCTCTCTCACACACACACACGCACACACGCACGCACGCACGCTCACACACACACATGCCACACAAGAGATCAGAAAAAGGTCTCGTATTCACTTGGGAGGATAAATACATTTACAAGGTAAGATAAGTGAGAAATCACTTGGAAAAGAAGGTCAACAAGAGACATACTGGTCTTCTGCTTCATGTAGCATGCAGACACACAAACATGGGTGACGAACTTGAGTGTAGTTCTGCAGCAACACACATGAAGGCAGCACAGAAGAATATCATGTGTCTATGCAGTGCCAGAAGTATGGTGGCAGTCAGTCTGAAATGTATATTAGTGTAGCGTGTTTTGACCTGTGTTGGATAATCCGGTTTCAGAAGTCACATTCCCATGCTGAGTATTTGTTAAAGCCATTCACTACATTCATTAATTATTGAACCACCTGGTTCTACTTGGGCCACCTGTGCACTTAAAACAGGTGATTTCACTAATTAATTGATTGAGTGCATGCCCCGAACAGAGTGAGTATAAGGGTTGTAACTTCTGAAGTGCAGAATGTGATTGGATGATCTGAACTGATCTGACAGGACAAGAGGGAATGCTGCCACCCTCTCTAGTTGCCCTCTCACGTTTGACACATTTTAGGTAACGCGCGAGTCACATTAAATAATGAATGCCTGACCTCGGGTATGTGAGAAATGGGAGCTATGGCGAAAGTTCTGCCAGGAAGACTCGATTTGTCTCCTAAGCTCCGTCGCTCGTTCTTTTCCCCTGCTTAACCATTTAAATCTTTCCCCGTAGTCCACTGAGGGTTTCCCCCCTACATCAGTTTTATGTTCTATGTTTAACCTTTCACGGTTCTCAGTGCTGGGGGTTCCCTTCTACGTCATTCATTCATTCGATTTCACCAGTGTACGTCGACTTCAACATATCCTCCTCAACCCCTCCAACCACCATCACCAGTTGGTCTCCGTCTTGTCCACAGGAGGCAGGCTCACGCCCCTGCTATCTCCAATGGCAGGATATGCAAACTGTCCATTAGGACATATACATCGAAGACTGGGGCCTGCGCCAAAGAGACGTACTTAAATATTGTATCTTGTCAACTGTGGTCTAGTGGTTAGGGAGTTGGTCTTGCAATCGGAAGGTTGCCAGTTCGAATCCTGCCCTACCCATGGTTGAGATGCCCTTGAGCAAGGCATCTAACCCCACACCGCTCCAGGGACTGTAACTGAAACCCTGTAAATATCTGTAAGTCGCTCTGGATAAGAGCGTCAGCTAAGTGTAATGTCAACACTTGTCATGCATTATCTTGTATTACCTCTCGCAATCTTCAGTAAATACATTTAACCTTATCTTGCTATCAAGTCTTTTAGGCAGAACCATTCTTCTGCTTGATATATGAGCTAAGGCTCTGTGGCGCCAGAATTGTAAAAATGCAATAGACCGTCTAAAAATGTCTATTGTAGTCACACTGTAGCACAGATTTTTTCAATATAAATAACCATCTTGGTGCATAGCTTGTTTGTGGCATGCATCCCAGACAACAGCATAGCAATCAATAAATCCCAGTATTATTGCACTTCAGTCAGCATAAATACAGAGATGCCTGTATAGCTTTCAGAAATGATGATAGTCGACTTTAAACAATTCTCCTCAGTTTTGACGAGGGTTGATGAGAAATGGTTTGTTTTACATGTGGGCTGTTTTTTTCCTCCAGAAATATTGAGTCATTTGAATGTAGCAAAGATTTTGAAAAATGCCTTTGTTTGTAATGCTTTTTGTTAAATATTTACGAGCCTGCCACATCTTAATCCATTCTCTTTGTTCGCAGAGCCGAAAACACGCAAACAAAGTGCGACTCTATTACATGCTCCATCCGGCCGATGGAGGCTGCCCAGCCAAGAAGTTACGAACAGAGGTAACCTCGCTTGCTTCCAGATGTGATGTGTATTTAGCCATTTTTACACTGCGCTTAACCAGCCTTTTCACACTGCAGGCCTTCACAGGCATTTTAATCAGCGATGCTTTAAATTATCACCACATTATAATCATCTACCTATTAGATAATGTTAATAAGTCATGACCATTAGCATTAACAAACCATATACAATGAAAGGTTATGTTTTATTAATGTGGACCACAGTCAAAATGCTTTGCTGTATAGGTTTACCTCAGTAAGGCAGTAGCCATACTATAGCATATTATACCAAACACTACCAATGAAGGTTTACTCTTTATGTGCATTCAGGAGAATACCTTAGGAGAACATCTAGTGCAGATTGCCAAACGACATTGACGTTGTCATTGATGCTCTGTTGACTTTGACTCATAAACAATGGCCCAGGTTTACAGTGGCTTGCAGCATATGCATGTATCCATGTGTGCAATATATGGTCATCCGTGTACTTTGAATGACACTGCTTAGTATTGACATAAACACATTTTCTACATGAAGTTACCCTAAATATTGATACATGAAACGTCCCAATGGTGTTTTGTTGCCTTGTTTTTTTTTCTTTTTTTTACCTCTCAGCTGAAAAAGATGACAGTGATTGCTGAATTGACATTATGTATCCTTTGTTGGAGAAGCGATCTCTGCTTGTGTTTTTCAGCATCCCATAGCAACTGTCCAAGCTTGTGATTTCACACCCACAGCATATTGATTGGCTCATAACTCCCCCGCTCCCATTGTGTGGCAGAGCGTGCCTCCCGATTATTTCGCAATCACATGGACAATGCTCGAGCCCCCTGGCTAGATGTAAGAATCCATTGTCAGTCCACTGTGACTTTTAGCATGAGGACAAATTGAAACACGCTGTAAAAAGAAGTGCTGCTTGGAACTAACTTGCAAAAAAAGGCAATGTGCTCTATGGATGTTTTTACACTGACCTAACTTGCACTATTTTTCGTGCACTGTTAAGTTAAACCAACATTAAAACATCCATGCTGCATGTTGCCATGAATGTATTGTTACGTATTGTTTTAAGTATTTTAAGTACTTAAGCAGCCCTTTTTTACAGTGTAGGCTGCAAACAAGGGCAACAGTAATAATTGCGTGTGCCGAGGCTTGTCGAGAGGTTTGTGTGCGCTTGCTCGCAGACAGACTTGCCACTCCCACTCGCTGCTTACCCACTCGGTCACAACTCGCCAGGCGCACCGGATGATTTGGGGGCATGGCAGACACAAGCGGGTCCCTCAGGGGACATGTGAAACCCCTCCTCCAGCCCTGCTGAACCCAGCCTGCAGTCAGAGGTGGCGGTGGTGGCGGTGGTGAAGCCTGCAGACAGGAGGGGAGGCTTTCAGCCTGATTAAATCAGATACCTGCTGCTCTGGACTCATTTTAATGGGCACTGCGTTAAATCACTCCTCCTGTCCTGTGGGCAACTTGTGTTCATTGTTATTTTTTTTTATATATTCTTTTAGATTGATACCACTATAATGGTCCACATTAAAATCCCATTGGAAGAAAAAGTAGTAGTGCACTCAATAATGTATAAGAGACACAAGTGCCCATGAAAGGCTTTAAAAATTTAAATGGGCTGAGACACCGAGACCCAGCTTAGCCGCTTTGGACAGTAATAGATTCACTTAAGACAATGATCGGCCATTTGGGTAAATCAGATCATCAGATACCTGACAGCTGCGTCCTAATGGTAAAGGAGTTGGTCTTGGGCCCAGAGGGTTGCAGGTTCAAATCTCACACCTATAGGGAGGATGTGGGTTGGGAAGTGAATCACTAGCCCTCTCCTGCACCCTCACCCATGGCTGAAGTGCCCTTGAGCAAGGCACCTAACCCTCAAATTGCTCCAGGGACTGTCCCTGTAACTAACTGTAAGTCAACTCTGGATAAGAGCGTCAGCTAAATGTAATTATAATAATTTCAGTACCCTGTCCTCCTAGGTGTCCTAGTATGCATAAGGAAACTGTCTTAGTCCACTAGTGATAATGAGCAGTAATTTAACAATGACAAGGATTAGCTGAAAAAATACACATTATCCAAGATTAACATCACATATTTTTGTTGAGCTCATAGATTGTATATATGAGAAGAAGTTGAACTGTATAATTTGGCATGTGTTTGAAACCTCTCACATATTCCTTATGCCAGTCTTTGTCCCAATTTACGCAGCTGTACTGTAAAATGTGAAGCATTGAACCAGCTTTAAAAAATAAACATGCAACTCAACTGACTCAACTATGAGGTGCATAATGCTTACCGACAGTAAAAGAGGTCAAATTATAATTAAGTCAGTTTAGAAACACAAGAAAACAAGCATTTTTGTCACCCGACTATATGTGGTCAGGCATACGTGGTATGGTGGCCCTCTAAGGAAAGCCTAACACTCATATGGCCCTGTAAGGAAAGCCTAATGCTCATATGGCCTGTGATAAAAATGAGTTTGACACCACTGGTTTAATGTAACAATGCCATGTAGGCCCTATGTACAGCATATTGCTGTAATTTCTTTACATTTGTTCTACGCAGCACTTTTTACAGTGTAGGCTTAAAGCATCAGTGGAAGTGATAGCGATCAGGTACCATCCCCATGAGGGTGAATCATAGAGCTGAATAGAACACTAGAGAGGACACAGGCGCACTGCTCATGGCAATCGTGGCCGCCATCTTGCGACTGTATTGCCGGCCGGGAATCCTAGCCCTCGCAGTGCTGAGTAAGGGACACAAATATCATTTGATATTTTATATTAGCTAGTATATTCATTGTTGATCCGTACGTTGATCTCCTATGTCTTTTTCTGATTTCACGTTCTGTAATGTATGTTCTTTGAATTTCAGTTATAAGAGGATGTAGTTGATTCTTTTTTTGTATTATTGGTTATGCTTTTGCATTTATCTTGGTGGAATTGTAATAGCCAGTCTTCGCTCCAGGATTGTAGTTTATATCAGTCTTCTTGAAGTGTTTTTGAATCCTCCTGATGTTTTATTTCTCAAAAAATCTTTGTGTCATCGGCAAATAAAAAAGTGGGCGAATTAGTTACATTAGGTAGATCATTTATATTTATTTGTGTTCGTGCGCACAAATATATTTTATATATAAAATATATATTTTATTGGAATGACAGATGTTGATAACAGTATGGTTACACATTTGCGGTACATGTAATACTGAATAGTTACAAATTTGCGGTACATGTAATACTGAATGTGCAAAGACATTAGTAGATGCTGACAGGCTGAGTTACCATATATACGAGTATAATAAATTCTAACAATAATTCAAATTTGTTGTCTAAACATTGGAGACTTATACCTTGGCCCAAAAGGAGGCCTAGCAATATACCAAATTTCTTGTTAAAATGATAGAGACCGGTGATACATTTCAGGTTCTTTATGATTTCCTTCATCGAGGGTTTTTGTCCATTCGTCTAGTACTTTAAGTAATTGTAATGATGTTTATTGACCACAGATAAATCAGTTTGTTGCTGAATAAACTTTGTTGAGTCATATGATTTGTTATGTGATTTCTTATTATAGTCTCCATCCATTTGCCTATGACTCAAGTTAAACTAACTGGTCTATAGTTTCCTACATGTGCTGTGTTACCCTTCTGATGCAGTGCTGTTATTTTTCCTAATTTCCATTTTGTATATATATTTTTATACATACAAAAATACAAAACTTGTCTTATTATTTGTAGAAATGATATCGTGTGGTTTGTGTAAATGTATTATAGATAGGTTGCTTGCATTTGAAGATAAATCAATTAGTGGTGGGAGAAAAAAAAATCACATCAGAAAAATATGAATTCATATCAAGTAGGTGTATTAATGTATTTATTCATGTCATTTTTAAAATCAATAAACATGTTTTCAGTCTTTGAATCTCTTCAAATCTGAATACACGACCTAATCTTTTCCATACTAAGAACATGAGGAATTACCTACTGATGACAATATTACATTTACATTACATTTACATATATACGCGCAGCTAATATAAATAACAAATCACCAATTTTAATTAATGATGTGTTGCTATATTTAAAAAAAAAAACAGTCTGCCATAGCTTTTTAAAAAATAAAATGTCGACTGATACCAAAGACTGCAATGGTTATACAGGGTCGAACACAAACTGTAGTGCTCAGCGAAGTACGTTAAAATCCACTTTATTTGTCATTAACGTTGTAATTATCGTTTTCTTTCATACGATTTACGTACATATAGAGTCAGACATTTCAAATATCATCATTGTATAGTGTGTCAGTGGTTATTTTCACAGAACAAGCCGTTTTTTGACAGAGGTGGGTCCATTCTACACTTATTTACATTGAGTGCCTAGCACATGATTACCCTCGCAAGATGGCGGCCGCGTCTGACGTTTTCCCGTGTGGTCAGCCAATGCCTTGTCCGCTCTAGTGTTCTATTCAGCTCTATGGGGTGAATGGTGTCCTCCATTCTCTCTAATGATTGAAAAGTGGATCACTGTAGCCGCCTACTCCCCAGACTCCTCTGCATCAGTGAATGAAATCCACTAAGAGTCTGTCAAGGTCACATGTCTGTACACACATGGCCGTATGTTTCACTTACTGTGGCTTCTGTGGGACAAATCCAGAATGAAGGCATCAAGATACTTTTCACCACAACACCTGCAGCAGTTCAAGGCATTTGTCAGTATAAAAATCTTGAAGAGTAAGTTCATGTGTATGTCTGTGTAGATTCTCATTCATCCAGGTCGTGATAGTCAAACAAGCTAAGTTGTAAGCAGCTGGACTTCTTTTTGGAGCTTGAAGACGTTTTACCTTTCATATAAAAGGCTTCTTCACCAAAAGGCCTTTTCACCTAGTTAATGTGTAACCTTTCAATGGCAATTATTTTGTTTTGTTACCAAATCATCAGACAGGTAGATTGGCTAATTACAGAAATGACCCCCGTTAAGTGCACAGGCAGAAGGAATACATGGCAAGCTTTTTACTCTCTGAAGCCTGACATACACCTCTGTTTGTTTCGTACAGAATATGTACGCAATGCAACTGCCCCATTTTCATTGTGTAATAAGCAACATGTCCGCATGCATTAGCAGCTGGAGTTGTTATGCAAACAGAGAACTGCTTCCTCCCCTTGGTCTCTGTGTTGCTTGTAATGCGTTTTCGGGAAGCAGCTGGAAGCGGAAAATGACTAATTGTGATGTTTTTTTGTTTTTTTTTGGAAATAAAACAGAAGAAAGGATGAAGAACAACCACATCTATGTTATAAGTGTGCCACAGTAAGGTTAGGGGAGACAGAGCTACATATGCTGCCTTGGGTAATGGGGAGTAACTGAAAGGCCACGGTGTGAGTGCTACAGGGGCAGTGATATTCCCAGGACTGCTCCAGTATTTCCACAACAGATAAACACTGAAGATGTAAAACCTGCGCATGGAGGTGAACACACAGAAGTCCTGAGGGGCTTGTATACTAGCGCCATATGTTTACCAACAACCCATGCACTTGCACTCTTGCTTTCAAGGTCAAGCTTAGGCCAATAGCGGGGGGGGGGGGGGGGGGGGGGAGAAGAACAGATAGAGGCTTTGGCCTGGGGGAGCAAAAGTAAGGAGATTATCGTGTGTGTGTGTGTGTGTTTGTGTGTGTGCGGACATGAGCAAAACACAGGCCGAGTGTGTGAGCGAGTGGACAGGGATATGTGCCCGGCAGCGAAGGGCAGATGCAGAGATGCACGTGTGGGAGAGGAGCAGAAGAGCGCTGCTGGCCTACTGCGCCTCGCCAATGAACTCCGACACTGTTTTATTCATGGCAGTCCAAACAATGTCAGATCTTCACACATTCACACAGGGAATCTATTGCGTTTTAAACAGAGTCATCTTCCTGCACGATATGTTCTTCTTATGCATGTGTGTGTGTGTGTGTGTGTGTGTGTGTGTGTGTGTGTGTGTGTATATGCCCATGTGTAGGTGTCTGTGTGTGCGTGTGTGTGTGTGTGTGCTGTGTGTGTGTGTGTGTGCATATGTATGTATGTGTGTGTGCGTGTATGCGCATGCAGGCGTGTGTGTGTGTATGTGTATGTGTGTGTGTGCAGGCATGTGTGTGTGTGTGTGTGTGTGCAGGCGTGTGTGCGTGTGTGTGTGTGTGTGCATATGTATGTGTATGTGTGTGTGTGTATGCGCCTGCAGGCGTGTGTGTGTGTATGTGTATGTGTGTGTGTGCAGGCATGTGTGTGTGTGTGCAGGCGTGTGAGTGTGTGTGTGTGTGTGTGTGTGTGTGCATGTTTGTGTGTGTGTATGTGTGTGTGCGTGTTTGTGTGTGTGTGTGCGTGTGTGCATATGTATGTGTATGTGTGTGTGTGTATGCGCATGCAGGCGTGTGTGTGCAGGCATGTGTGTGTGTGCAGGCATGTGCATGTGTGAGTGTGTGTGTGTGTGCATGCATGCAGTGGGGATATTTAACCCCGGCAGTGCCTGCTCAACCAGCTGAGCAGAAGTGAAATGATGCTCATCTGTATGCATGCACACACACACGCCTGCATGCGCATACACACACACACACACATACATATGCACACACACACACACAAACATGCACACAAAGAGCCTTACCACAGCGCACTGCACAGGCAGGCAGGCAGGCAGGCAGGCAGGCAGGCAGCCAGGGCATAGGCAGCTATTGACTTCTTATAAACAGGTCACACTGACCGATGACCATTATGTGAATAAATCCATACAGTGTCCATAGGGGTTAATGTGACAGCTGCCCCATTTTTGTCAAACCATCATGTCATTAATAAGCAACATGTCCACATACATTAACAGTTGGAGTCGTTACATGAGCTTACAAAAAACCTACTTTCTCCCCTTGGTCTTTGTGTTGGTTGTAATGTGTTTTTGGGGGAACCTGGAAGAAAAATGAGTAATCGTGACGTTTTGCTTTTGAAAAATTAATAGAAGAAAGGGTGAACAACAGCCATGTCTGTGTTTTAAGTGTGTCACAGTAAGGTGGGGGGAAACAGAGCTACTGTCTGTTTATAGAAGTGTGCAAATTACTTTTCTACACCATGACCTACATGCATTGACATGACGAATTGTGTGTTTCCTTTTTCCTTGCAAAATAAAAAAATAACCATCTTTCATCTGCATGGCCAAGCCAACCAACCATCACTGGAGCTTGTTTTCATTTTTACTTACAAGCTGCATAGAGTGGCTTTGAGCTTTTAGAGAAGATTTATTTTAAAACCACACTCATTTTTCTGTTGGGCTAAACATACTTTATGTACTGTATCATGTTCCATACATACATCCATATTCTTGTGCAGAGGTGTCAATCCCAGATTTAGAAAGCAAAAACCCTGCCACATATTTGATCCAACCATTATCTACACAAGCCGATCCTAACTCAATGACAAACCCCAAATCGGCAGATGGGTAGAATGGTTAATTAGTGAAACCACCTGTGTGAGGTGTACAGACAGAAGGAATACATGGCAGGAGTTTTTTTTTTTTTTTTTACTAAATCAACACTTCTGTTTATGTGTAATTGGTTATACATGTGTCGGTAACACTTTTTATGAAGCTTGTATTTATAAAATTCTGTACACATATTCATAAAGAGTTAACATAAGTATTCATACATACTCGTTACTGCACTCGTAGGCAGGTGAAGCTTTATAACAAAAAATACACTGTGTCACTTGAAATTGGAATAGGGCTTACTATACATACAGTACTATATATACAGAGTAGTGTCGTGGGTATGTATAAATAATTATATGATGTATATATTTTATGAATGCATTATAAGCCTTTATGAATCCTGAAGGCTTATAAGGCAGAGATGGTAAGAGAGAGAAAGAGCAAGAAAAAAGACAGAGGAAGAGAGCGAAAGAGGGAGGAGGGAGAAAGGTCGAGTCTTGTGAATACAAGCTTCATAAAAAGTATGTTGTGTATGTGTGTTGTCCCTTCGTGCTTCTGCAGGGCAGTGAGAAGGGCGATGTGGACAAGAACAAGTGCTGCACACTCTGCAACATGTCCTTCACCTCAGCGGTGGTGGCGCAGTCCCACTACCAGGGCAAGATCCACGCCAAGAGGCTACGCCTGCTCCTAGGGGAGCCCCCCGTCATCACCTCCAAAGGTAGGAGCCTTCTGCAGCACACACACACGCATACATGCAAACACACACACACACAGACATACATGCAAACACACACACATACAGACCCTGTATCTCTCTCTTCCTCTCTCTTTCTTTTACACACAAACACACACACACACACACACACACACACACACACACACACACACACACTCTCTCTCTCTCTCTCACTCCCTCACTTTCACATACACACACACACTTATTCACACACTCAATCACACATAGAAGAAGACAATGTGGAATGGCTCAAAAAGAGGAAGGGGGAGTTCAGATGAAGTAAGAAAGGATCAAAGACAAACAAACAGAATGAGAGAAATGCTGTGTGAGAGGGGTGATCGATCTCAGTTGGTTTAAGTGGAGCCGCAGTGGCCTTGTCGCCCCCCCCCCCCCCCCCCCCGTTGTGAGCCATGGTAGTCTCTGAGCTCATCTTGGCAGGGGCTGGGGGAGTGTGTGTGTGTTGTTTGTGTATGTGTGTATGTGTGTGTGTGTGTGTGTGCGGAGTGGATGGGGGCTGCATGGGGACTGGGAGGCCCAGATGCACAGCGTTCTGACACAGTGGCCCTGACTGCGCACCTGATGCTCACTCACCCGAGACAAACAGAGAGGGAGAGACAGAGAGAGAGAGAGGGAGAGGGAGAGAGAGAGAGAGATGAGAGAGAAAGATAGTGAGAGAAAAATAGTGAGAGAGAGATAGGAGGGGAGGAAGAGAGGCAGTGAAAAAGATGTTAAGAGAGAGAAAGAAAAAAGAGAGGGAGAGAGAAAGAGAGAGGGAGGGAGGAGGTAGAGAAAAGAGATGGTAAGAGAGAGAAAGAGGAAGGGAGATAAAAAGACAGGGAGAAAGAGAGAAAAGATAGAGAGAGAGGAGGGGAGAAAGAGGAGAACGAGAAGGAGAGGGAGGGAGGGGTAGAGAAAAGAGATGGTAAGAGAGAGAAAGAGGGAGGTATCTGATCTCTTGTCCGGAGATTTTCTGTTAAAGGATTTCACACACATTTTATATAAAGATTTACCGTTTGAAGGTGGATCCAAAAAAGCTTGTCACACTCTAGAAAGATACCTGCCCATCAAGTTGGGAGACAGAGCCAAATCGGGAAAGGGATCATTACAGTCAGGGCTGCTTGAACCTGCACTAAAATCCTCCAGCGTTACAAACTCAGCTTTTGTTAAATGAGCCCTCCACTTCCCAAGGAGCTGGGAAACAATGCGATCTAGTTCCTAGGTAGTCAGCCAATTTCTCAAAATGTTTTAAATCAGATCCAGCTATTTTTACCAGGTCACCCAGAGTTGTGACTCCAGACCTGAGAAGGTTCAAAGTAAGGCAGGGAAGAGGTTTTTCAAGAGCCTAGTCAAACAAAGAGCCAAATATCAAAGGCTTTTTTAAAACCAGCGCAAAAGAGACCACACTTTAAAAAGGTTACGATAAAAGACAGGGAGTCTGTTAAAATTCAATGTATTAGGGTTCTGTTTCACCTGTTTGAAAGTCTGTAGAATGGAACAGACCTCCAGCCTGAATCCACAGGCCCTGAGAGAAGGCACTGTACAAACTGCTGCCGGAAAGCAGCAGTCCTACTTTGCAGATAAACAAGACCTTGTCCACCTTCCTCCTTAGGCAGATAAAGAATACTTTGTGGCACCCAGTGTCCCAGAAGACATCCACATTGATAGACTGGATTTTGGATAGTAACTGAGCTGGGCGATCCACACATGCCAGCCGATGCCACACAGATGCAGCCAAATTGTTGATGAAAAGGCCACGCCCCCTGTATGACAACTTGTTAAATAAAATCATCCATTTGTCAAGACGCCATTTTACTTTTTCAACTGCAGGGAGGTAGAGAAAAAGACAAAGGGAGAAAGAGAGAGAAGAGTGGAGAGTGAAAGATAGAGAGAGAGGAGGGGCAGAAGAGAGGCATTGAGAAATAAAGAGGGAGGGAGATAGAAGAGAAAAAAAGGAGACAGGGAGAGAGAAAGAGGGAGAGGAAAAGAGAAAGAGGGAAGGAGAAAGACAGAGAGAGGAAGTGTGAGAGGGAGACAGAGAAAGAGAGAGGGAGAGAGATAGAGAGGAAGTGTGAGAGAGAGAGGGAACGTGAGAGGAAGTGTGAGGACACATGGCTGCAGGCTGGGCTTTATTGGCCATGTCCTCTCGGTCACTGGTGCTGCCTGCTCAGGAGACAGACTGGGGCTGGAGGAGGAGAGAGACTGGGGCTGGAGGAGGAGAGAGACTGGGGCTGAGGAGGAGAGAGTCTGGGGCTGAGGAGGAGAGAGTCTGGGGCTGAGGAGGAGAGAGTCTGGGGCTGAGGAGGAGAGAGTCTGGGGCTGGAGGAGGAGAGAGACTGGGGCTGGAGGAGGAGAGTCTGGGGCTGGAGGAGGAGAGAGCAGTGGTGTGGTGTGCCAAATCCATGTGGCCACACAGGCAACACGGTTGCTGCCAGTATGCCTCATTCTGGATATCCTTCCACTGCAGTCAGACTTTAAGTGATAAAATAGCTAATCAGCTAATGCTTTTTAAAGGTTCATTCAGGTGTGTCATTTCCTAGCAAGAGTAAACACATCATTAGTATATTTGATGTAGTAAACAGGAAGAATCATACTGATGAGGTGGTCTTTTAAATGCCGTTGTAGTTTAAATGCCTCATTTTCTCATCCGGCATATAAAAAGCCGTGCAGCCCTGAACTCTCGCCACATCCTTTATGGTGCAGCACATGGCCAAGGTTTCAGGCGACGTGCTCAGTCCAAGCCAGAGCAGCACTGAGTCACTTACTCAGCAGACATTAGTGTTCACAGGCCTGGGACGGCCCGTGGGTAGAATTTGACCCTGAGAGAGACAGGAGGCAGGGAGAGAGTGTGTGTGTGAGAGAGAGAGAGAGAGAGAGAGAGAGAGAGAGTGTGTGTGTGAGAGAGAGAGAGAGAGAGAGAGAGAGAGAGAGGAGAGAGAGAGAAAGAGAGCAGGGTTTCAGCCCTACGGGGGTGTCAGGAGAGCAGGGAGCAGGACAGCCCCAGTCCCCAGAGTATACTGATGGGTCACTATCTAAAAGTGGGGGGTCATCATCTTTCTGACTCTGTCTCTCTCTCTCTCTTAGTTTGTGTTTATGTGTGTGTGTGCGTGTGTGAGACAGAGAAAGAAAAAGAGATGAATTGAGAGAAAAAAAGGGAAAGAGAGAAGAAGAGAGACAGACAGAGAGACAGGGATAGACAGAGACACAGAGAGGGACACACAGAGAGACAGACAGACAGTGAGAGACTTATAAAGATTGCTTTGCAGTTTTCTGTCCAAAACCAAGACTGAAGTCTACCCTGTTCTTGTATTGATTTTGGTTATGAAATAAAGATCCCTTGTGCTTAAGTGTATCTTGGAGGAAGACGGAGGGGAACATGCCTTTAAATGTTTTCCATTTTCTGCCCATTCATGCTTCTTTTCCACTCATGCCCTGATCCCTTCAAGGTCCATGGAGATTTGTGGAGCATTAAATGGTAGAAAAATAATGTTTTCATTACGTTGAGATCAGTTTCTGTGAATACTGTGAATCTTACCTGTTGTGCACCAGGTTGTCACTACTAGCATATGTTGTGAGATTCAGAAATGGATTTACACTTATCCTCTCTATGTATTTTTTGTATATATTTTGTTCATGGCAATATTTTTAAGGCCTTAAAACTACCTATTTTCTAATTTTGTTTTGCATCGCCCTTTTAAAATGACATGAAAACTGTTCTTGTTCAGGGAAAAGCGTTTCTGACCCAGAGAGCATTAAGTATGTTGTCTACCAGACACAAAAACAGCTTCTTCCCCACTGCCATCACCCTACTGAACAGCTGAACTACACATGCATACATACATACAGGCACATATGTGTATATGCTTACTGTTATGCCCTTGCCCCCCAGCGCTTCTCTTGCACATGACACAAGCAAAGACTTGCCTAGGTGTCCCCTGCCCAGCAACTCAAGACTCTTTTTGTGCCCCCCCCCCCCCCCCCTTATTCGCCTTATTGGTATATTGTCATACCGGTTCTTTAACCCACTGTGACACCATGTGCCTACTTGTACATTATTGCCCATATTGGGTGCCTGTATGTATATTGTATATTGTTGTCCCTACATACCTGTTTAGTCTATTGTATTTATTGTATTGTATTACGTTCTGTGTTATGTGTATAGAGAGCTAACATCTGCCGGAGTCAAATTCCTTGTATATGTAAGTATACTTGGCCAATAAAGCTGATTCTGATTCTGATTGATGATGCAGAAGTAACATACATCCTCTTTGTATTTGAGATTAATCGGTTTAACATTGGTTGTAGGGTTGGAAAAATTGCCAAGTAGCCCAGCCTATAGGACTCATAGAGTTAGCTGAAGGTAATGAATGTACAGGGTTCTTTGGAATGTCTCTGGTCCTTTCAAAGGAAAGGCTGTCAGACACGGTTATGAAACAAACTGCAGACCAAAGAACAAAGTAGCCATGGCCATTTTTTAACTTTACCTCAGCCTGTCAGTCTGGTTTCTAAGGTGAAGTATTTGTTCTGTGTGTGTGTGTGTGTGTGTGTGCGTGTGTGTGTGCACATGTGTGTGTTTTTGTGTGTGTGTGTGTGTGTGTGTGTGTGTGTGTGTGTGTGTGTGTATGTGTGCATGTGTGTGTGTGTGCATGTGTACATGTGTGTATGTGTGTGTGTGTGTGTGTGCGTGCTTTGTCCAACACCCGTAGTGAAACCTTGAGCCAGGAGCTTTAAAAAATCTGTTAGAGGAGATGTTTCTGCTGACGCTGTGCAGCCTTTGGACGTGTCCTGGCCTTCACCTGAAAACAATGTCTTTCCATTTTGTTTTTACTGTAACGGGTGACTCGTTGAGTTTGATTTGTTTTCCTCACAGTGGCTATTATTTTGAGGTCTCGGAAACTGTTTTTGCTTGCAAGCTGAGCTTGGCATGGATGTCTTTGGCTTGGCAAAAGCCCTGTGATGTATTTGCATCCAGACCTTGGACTCACTGTGTTCTACAGCTGCCAGGGGGCTTGTATAGTTTAAAAGCAGATAGCAATTTAGTACACAGGCTACCCATAGTCACCGTGTGAACTACCCAAGAGTCATTGATGCGTGTTTGTTTCATTCAAAGCCCTTATCTCTCGCTCTCTTTCTGTCTGTCTCTATCTCTGTCTCTCTCTCTCTCTCTCTCTTTCTCTCTCTCTGTCTCTCTCTCCCTCTCTCCATGTCCAAAACGCAGAGACCCCCTGTTGAGGACTCCCTTGGACAGATTTGTCCTCTCGCCTCTTGCTGCGTAAAGTCTGGTCTTGAAATCTGCTCACTTGTTTTACAAAGCGTCGGCCGCCTGGTAGTCACTCTGAAGCGCCACACATGAATATTTCAGATCCCGCTGCAGCAGGTGTCACTGTTTGTGAGCTTTCGCTGAAAAAAAAAAAAACAACAACCAACGAACGAACATGACCCCATGTGTTCCGACAGAAGCCAGAAAAGGCACCGCTACATAAAAAAAACATTACGCAAAAGCACACGCAGAAATGCTACCTTCTGGCTGAGCAATTGCTTTATTTTTAGCTGGACATATATGAGAGAAATGTAATATGCGTTGTGGCTGCATGCCATTTCATGCAAGGTAATGTAATATCCACAGCATTTTTTTCTGTTAAGCCAAAGCTTTCTTGTCTTTAATTTTCATCAGCAAAATGGTGTCCACGAGAATTTTCTCAAAGGGCACCTATACTTGCCTGTCATATGGATCCCTGGTGTTATTAAAAACTCCTTTGAAGTTAATTAGATATATGGCCTGTGAGCACCATATATCAAATATATGTGCTGCAATTCTGAATGTTAATCTGTATATATAAAGCCTCAGCACCTTAAAGATGTAGATTTTGTGTCCTTTTGTAATCTGCCATTCATCACAGATGACAATAACTGAGTGGCATTACTGTGTGGGTACATGTAATGCTCAGGGCTTGTCAGTGGTTTGGGTAAATGCTGAGATTGCGTAGAAAAAAAGGCATCTGGTCCCTGGCTTGTTGCATAAACACTTGTGCAGCGTATTAGTAAATTGAAAGCTCCTGAGGGAGGGAAAAAATCCCTTAGCCACTAGATGTCTGTGTGAGAAAAAAAAACTGCCAATGCCCTTCTGATTAGAGCAGCTGTTCTCTTCAAATCCATTTGAAGTGCGATGACAAAGAGAGGATGTGAAATTTGTTCCCGGCAGTGTTTTTTTTTAATCTCACACAAGACATAAGTGTCACACAATGGGTGGTGATTTTCAATTAATAAGCTCAACGAGTTGAGTGCACATTTCCTGACAATTTAGTGTTCTTTCCCCTCAAAGATTTCCACGACACAAAAAAACGGCACATAAAAAAATAAAAAAACAAGTTGGTGACTCATCCTCTATTCTTGCTTTGATCTGACACTGCAGTTAATGTCTATCACTTAGTCTCTTAGTGTCTATCACATTCATGAGGCAGCCGAGCCATTGTAACATTTGACATCTTATTGCACTGCCTTAAGATTTACAGTAATTAAAGTGGATAACAGCTAGCGAGCTTGCCTCTAGTGTTCCAGAAATGAGAAGCTCATCTATCTTGCTAACAAACGTACGTATGTGGCCCCATACCTGAAGACTGCAGACAGATTGCCTCATGTGTCTGCCAGTGAAACCTATTCATCACATCAGTGTCTGTAGTCACACAAGCGCATCTTATTAAATGAGGCCCCCTCCCAGGGGGGCATAGTACTGTAGGGCTAATTTATGCTCCGTGGAGCGGAAAAATGCTCAAATTGACAAAAGACTTCTCGGCCCTTGTGTCTTGTCCTTCTGACGAGCACTGACAGGTGAGGCAAATTTCCAGGGAAAACATCCTGGCGCAATTACCTTCTCCCGTCTTGACCCCTTTCGCCATGTTTTATTCATGTTCTCTGTCACACACACACACACACACACACACACACACACACACACACACACACACACACACACATCTATACTAGGCCCACTTGACTGCTCTTTTAGTCAATCACACAAATATTGGTTGCCAAAATGAGGGGATGCATGCACTGGGGGAGCAGTGCTTCATCACAGTGCTAATCATGCAATCTGGACTCAATCACTTCTCTGGTGTGCTCGCTGTGGTCATACCCCTGTGCATCTCTTAATGTCAGCCAACATTTCAAACTTTCTAAGGGCCACAAATGGAATAATCCGTAGGGCTTTTTTTTTGTTGTCCTCGCTTTTCTTTTCAGTGGATGGTCTGTAACAGAGCTGTATCATGTTTATTTTAAGACATAATTGGTCAAATAAAACTAATCAATCAGTCCAACTCCTTATTGAGATATTGCTTCTCTTATTAGCAGATTGTATTGCTTTCACCATTTAATAATCCAGTACAATCTCTCTACCCATATCTTGACCTTTCTCTGCAGCGCTAACTTTTCTTCTCCCTCTTCTTCTTCTTCTTCTCTCTCTCTCTCTTTCTTTCTCTCTCTCTTTTTGCCTATCTCTCTCTTTCTCTCTCTCTCTCTCTCCTTCCCTCTCTCCGCTCCTCTGTAGAAGTGACGTCCAGCACTGTGCAGGTGGCGGCGGGGGAGATGCCCTCGGCGGTGCCCCCCAGACAGGGTCGCGTGTCCCACCGCTACTGCCAGCTGTGCAAGGCCTGGTTCAACAACCCAGGCATGGCCCAGCAGCACTACGACGGCAAGAAGCACAAGAAGAACGCGGCGCGGGCCCAGCTCCTGGAACAGCTTGGAGAGAGCCTGGAGCTGGGGGAGCTGAACGGTAAGCACCCTGCTAAGAAGACTGCCCGTCCATCCGAACAAGCACTCCAACTACACTGCCATGAAGCAGGCAAAAGAAGGGCCCTCTGATGTAGTGCACTCAAATTCATTGGTTTGTTTTATTTTATTACCTCTGCCAGCGGAGGTTATGTAATCATCAGCATTTGTTAGTTTGATTGTTTGTTTGTTAGTTAGTTTGTTTGTTTGTTAGCAACATAACTTAAAACGTTATGGACGGATATTGATAGACATTTTCAGGGTAGGTCAAAAATGAGCTAACTTAAAAGTCATTAGATTTTGGTGGTGATCTGAGCTGCCCTGGCGGGGGTCTGTGCTCTCTGAATGCTTTTCTAGTTATATATGTATATACATTTTATACATTTATACTCAACTTCTCCCATAAAAGCCCTTCTAGGGACACGTGTTGCAAATCAGCATTTGCTATAAACCCCATGATACCTGCATCAGATAACCTATTTATACTTTTTGTCTATGTATGTAGTATTTGTCCCTATCAAAAAAAACATCAATAAATAAATAACATAGGTAGGCTTTTAGCAGAAGATAAAGGCTACTTCCGACAGAATTTTGCAGTGTGCAAGAAAACTACACTACACTATCCCGTAAGTCACAGAGTTCCAAAACGGACACAAAAAATGGACAAAGGCAAAACATCTGGATCAGAGGACTGGCAAAGGTGGCGGCTTTGTAGTATGTCTGAATTGTTCCTGCTACTAGCTCGCTTGCTTCCTACGTAGAAGCTACTACTTTTATGTTAGGGGCCGTGGTGGCCTAGTGGTTAAGGTATCGGACCTGTGACCACAGGATTGCAGGTTCAAAGTCACGGCTGCCCCCTGCTCACGTGTGATGGGTTAAATGCAGAGGTGATTGTGTGCACTGTGTGCTGTGCTGTACTGTACTGTGCTGTGCTGTGTGATCACAATGACAAATATTGGACTTACACTTTTTTCACTCCATGGTCCAGTGGTAGGCAATGACTAGTAGGCAGTGCCTGCTGAGGTTTGGGACGCAGCATGTGTGTGGTAGCATTTGTGGTGGTGACCTTAGTAATTGTGTGTCACAGCCCAGTAGCTCTCAGACCCCTTAGGTCATTGTAAATACCGTGTAATTTCCACTGTGCTGTTCATGCAGAGAGCCTTTGTGCGGATGTTTTGGTCACACTTGAAAGCCCACACATAGGCAGTCACTTCACTAAGGGCTTCCATCATTTAGCACAGATCAAACGAGAGTGACATCCTGGCCTGGGAATTATCAGTAGGTAATTACCTGTGAGATGAAGTGCTCACACTCATGAGTGCACTGCACCAAATGAATGCCATTGACCAAAGTCAACAGGCAGAAAAAGAATGTCTAGAAAACAGGGGCAGCTCCACATGTGTGTAGGTAGCCACAAAGACAGAGGTGCAGTGAGCTGATGCCTCTGAGTCCTTATTGGCTGTGTGTGTGTGGTGTGAGCAGCAAGTTTAGCCCGTGTCCCTCTCCTTCTTCTGCCGAGGCTCTGACTCACGCGTGACTCACTGCTGCAGCTACAACAAGTCTCAGCAACACCCCACCACCCCACAACAGACTCTCCCTCTCTCACTGTCCCTCCGCCTGCCTGTCTGTCTGTCTGTCTCTTTCTTTCTCTCTCCCTCTGTCACTGAGTTTGTATCCTTTTTTTTCTCTCAGGATGGTGAAAGAAGCTTGGCTTGTGTTCTCTAGTGATTACCAATCTGCTCTGTGCACATACTGCTCAGCTGTATTTATACTGACTAGAAAAAAACAAAAAAAAACAAAACCCACACTGACACAACAGGAACTGACCCACTTAATTGGGCGTCCAAAAACATGCACCAAACTAACGAGGGCCATTCTCCCTGCCTTGTGAATGTCCATGATAGTGCATGAAGCAACTGTAGTGTTTGTCCTCGTGTATCAGCCATGCAGCAAAACCATTATTTGACAAAGCCGAAATAAACAACAAAAATTGCTTTGACGTTTGCAGTTGTTTTGGGGCTCATTTCTTGGAAGAAGGCTGTGAAAAAAGCAAGACAGAATGATAAAGGAAAAGTTAGAACTAAAGGTGCTGAGATAGTGATGAGAGACGGCATACAAGACAAAAGATTGAGGAGCTGAAAGAGAGAAAATTGCTACAAATTTGCCTGGGAAAGAAACTAGGCGGTTAACGATGAGGACAGTATATTGCACTGATTAATAATGGATCTAGGTGAAACTTTATTGAGGAGCCTGAGAATGCCCATTTTGTTTTCTGAGTTCACTCTCAGCCTCTTTCCCCTGACTGGGGTCAGCCTTGGGCCAACTAGTATTACTCCCCCCATGCATTACCACAGGTGATTCATAGCCAATGCTTTCTTGATACAGCTATTTCTGATTCAGATACTCATTCAGTATGGCTAACCTTCATACTGTAGCTGCCAAATCGCCTTTTTTCCCCCCCGGGTTTCTCCTGTAATTCAGACCCATCAACAGCCCCCCTATTGTTTTGCCTTCTGGTAATCTCACACAGTTTTCCAAGGTCCAAACTTCTTTAATAGAAATGAGATCAATATGTTCGAACACCGCAGCAAAAATCTCCCACATTTTGTTACTCAAATGTTGGCAGGTATGCTTGTGATAGAAAGACATCATCTGGAATAACTTTTAAGGTTTTATATGGTTTATTTTACCTCAGGTTTTGGCTGCAAGTGTTGGTGAGTGTTAACTAATCCACTGCTCTCTTTTGTGTGGAGGTGATTAGTGTGCGACAGTAAGCAGCAGGCGTGCTGTGTGACAGATGTGAAGGACGCATTTACCGCTACGCCCGTCCCGTCGCCCTGCGGCTAATCTCACCGCATGAAAGGATTTCCGCACGCGTGTACACCACACATGACTCACCTCCAGCTCCGCTCTGTCTCAAAAGGCCCGCTTGACTTTGTTGTATGTTGGTGTGGGTGCGTTGCATTGCATTGCGTAGCGTACGTTTACACGTTCCCGAGGCTATAGCGTCTTCATTATAAGACTATGCTTATGTACCCAAGAGTGTTCTAGCGCTGAATACATCACATGCTCTTTGAGCATTGTGTACGTGCCAGGCCATTTACTGAAATGGAAATGTACTGATTTGGTAAAAGCTGCATCTATATTGCTTCATTTTGTCTCAACATTTAAAACAAACCCAAATGTACTTGTTTAATTCATTATACAGTGTGGGATCATTGCAATCTCTGGCCTGTGCAACATTCTAAAACAAACATGTGTATGCGTGTGTGTTCCTGTCTGTGCATGTGTGTGAGAGTGTGTCTGAATGTGTGTGTGTGTGTGTGTGTGTGTGTGTGCGCACGTATGTGTGTGTGTGTGTGTGTGTGTGTGTGTGTGTGTGTGTGTGTGTGTGTGCGTGTGTGTGTGTGTGCATGCACATTTGTTTATGTTCCTACATGTGGATCTGGGTGTGTGTCTGTGTTTGAGTTTGAGGGTGTGTGTGTGTGTGTGTGTCTACATGTGTAAATGTGTGTGTTGTTTTTGCAGGCCTGAAGCGAAGCCACACATGTGATATCTGCCATGTTACACTCAACTCTGTGGCCCAGTACCACGCACACCTACAGGGCTCCAAACACCAGAACAAGTGAGTACCCCCCGCCACACTCAACACAGTCATCGTCACAGGTAGCACTCTTTACATAATGGACCTACAGAGGCAAACCACCATTTGCCAATAGTGAAAAATTCATTAACCTTATTTGTTTAGGGGAGAATGTATATGCCACAAAACAAAGTTATATTACCATACAAAAGTGTGCAAGAGTAGGTAGGTATTTATTTATTTATATAGCACATTTTTGCACACACAAAAGTACAACACAAAACACTTTTATTGTATATGTAATGGGGGTTTAGAACACTGTCCAGCACTGTAGTTGTGTTAATGTATAGATTAGATTACCTTAGATTGGATTCCTTTATTTGATAACTTAAGGTCCTGATATAAAAGACACACACATACACACACAATATACTATGATTATACTATTAACATACTAGTGTACACTTTGCTGGCCTGAAAGATGGTTTGTCCTCAGATAAATGCAGACATGCAGGCAAGGAGTTAGCTAGCCATTACAACAAAAATATTTACTCTCTTACACAAACTGAACAAACTGAACCAGTGGACACACTGTTGTCAAAAACATAAAGTGCATAGGATTTAGAAAAATAAACTACTGGAGGACGGAGCTGCAATACAGGAACATAAAATAGTTTAAACAAGGTTTTTCAATGTTTTTATTAGAAATTGATTTGTGGAGTAAAAAATTGATATAGTATATTGTGAAAAGAAGTAGCACAATGCATTGCCATATCGATATTTTTACACACCCCTACTTGTCATGTAGTCTGGGGCTGAGGAGCAGGGCTGAGAGGAGAGGGAGGGCTGAGAGGGAGGTGTGAAGGTGGCGGAGGGCTTTTGGGAGTTGAGTCGCGTTGGCGCCGCGTGTGAGCGGCCGGCCCCCAACAAATCTGGCCTGCTCTGAGCACGAGCTGAGCCTCTCTCTCTCTCTCTCTGTGTGGCGAGCACACGGCAGCATTAGTTCACCCCTGTCGCTTCTCATGACTCTTGCACGGGTGGGCAGGGGAGTGCGGGCGACAGGCGAGGCAGGCAGGCAGGCAAGCAGGCAGGCGGGCACAGCCAGCTCTTTCGTGTGGCCGTTTGCACGCTTCCGCTCGGCCTCACAAAACAATTCCCATGGGCTCCTCTCCGGGTCTGCTTCCGTGAGACCTCCGCTGCCTCCCTCCTCCACCACCTCCACCTCCCACCAGCAGCAGTAGCAGCACCTCTTTCTCCTCACACGCCCCCCCCCCCCCCCCACAGGTTCAGCTCTGAGAGAGCACAGAAACATGAGCAGAGAGAGCAAACTCATGCCTGGGTGCTGTGCGTTAAAGCAGAGGGGGCAGCGAATATGCTAATGGTGCTGCTTCACTCATGCAATGCAAAGTGTGTATGCAGCGCACAGGCCTCTTTAGTACGGGCTCTTACTGTAAATGCTTACTGCTCTTCATCTTGTGAGCACACACACATGCTCACTCATTCATACACAAAGCTTTTACACTGTTTTCATACTTAGACTGTAAAAAGTGATGATAAGGTTCAACTTAGGGCAATGTGCGTGCGTGTGTGAGTCTTTTTATGTTGTGTTATGTTTAACTTTTTACTATTTTGTAAGTGTCATGATCAATGCCATGGTACTACAATAGTGCAGGTTAAATCAATGTAAAAAGATCCATGTAGCACATATATTTGCTTCACTTTTTACAGTGTACCCTCACACACACTTACAAGCACAGGACTCCACTCCCCCATGCATCTTTCTGCAAACTGATTTTCATGTCCTGCAGCATCACAGCCCCGGTGTGTGTGTGTGTGTGTGTGTGTGTGTGTGTGTGTGTGTGTGTGTGTTTTGTGCATGTACATGGGCTAGAACGGCTCGCCGAGGTCATGTCACATAAGATAAAAGTCTCGTCTAATAGTGAACGCAGCCCCAGCTATGTTTGTGTGTGTGTGTGTGTGTGTGTGTGGGTGGTGGTGGTGTGTTATTCTATGGCCCGGAAAAGGTCATATGTGTTTAGTCATGCAACCAGTTTGTTTCCAACAGACCTGAACCATTGACCCCCGTCGACCTACTTCCGTCTAGTCTCTTTCACACGCACGCACAAGGTCACGCATGTGGTCAACTGCAAACAACTATACGCTCATATTTCAGAGTCCGGAGCATGTGTTGTGTTGCAGCTTAGCGAATCAATATGTGATCTCTGACAATCGCAGCGTGGTGCTTTGGTGAGGGTAAGTTATCAATACTTCACTAATGGGACCCCCCCATCAGAGCCAATACACCCCATACCCCTCAAACGACCCTGCTGGGACGTTCTTGTAATAATTGCATTACTTTTGGAGTTGTGTGTTGGTGAGAGGACACACAACATGAGCGTTTTGGAAAGAAGTTGGGGGTGCAGAGCACAGTTGTAAGGCCTGTAATTTATTATCATTAAGAAAAACATGCCAGAGCGGAGACAGATCACTTGAGCTATGGGGGAGGGTCACTATTGATCTGCTGTGGTCAGGTTGCGACCCGCTGCAGGCCCTATTATTAGCATGTCACACAACAGGCCCACGGCGGGCTCATCCATCACCGCTGCTCACCCCCTCCTCCACCCCTGCCTCCAACAACACGGCCCTGCCTGAATTATTACTTTCCCCTGAACCTGACGATTTCTTGTTGGTAAGTTGTCGGTGACCTTAATTGCATCCTGATTTTATATGCTATAGCTGTAGAATCAAGGGGCTGGGTCTTAGGCGTATTAATCGGAACGTGTACTAGGATTCACGCCACGTTTTCAAGGAAGGAATAACAAGTTTCTTTCTCTCAAGTTTCTAAATTGAATTTAGCTTTATTGGCATGGCAAACCATATGTTGCAATGCCAAAGTATTCACCGAAATAAGAAAAAAACATTCATTGTGTGTACACCTGTATATGTATATATGTATAAATCTAAGCATATTGTTGCAGACAGTAATCTCTCTATCATTCCCTCTATCTCTCTTTCTCTTTCTCTCTCTCTCTTTCTTATTCCCTCTTCCTCCCCCCCCCCTCTGTCTCTTTCTTATTCCCTCTTCCTCTAAACAGTTACATTGCCAAAGTATTCACTGAAATAACTGAAAAAAAAGAAAAAACTCAGAAAAATGCATTGTTTGTATGTATATGTATAAACCTAAGCACATTGTTGCAGCCAGTAATCTCTTCCTCTCATTCCCTCTATCTCTCTTATTCCCTCTTTCTCTCCCTCTATTATTCCCACTTTCTCTCTCCCTCTCTCCCAGCTTGAAAAACCAGTGAATTTTAGAGCCTCACCAACTGTTGGATGTCCTGTCAGGCTGCCTCAGCTGTCGCCTGCCCAGCTTTCCCTCTAAGTCTCCTGCTGTTCTGATCTCTCCTCTCTTCTCCTCAATCACTGTGTTCTCCAAAAAAACAAAACGAGCATTGACTCGAGGCGAGAAAAATCCCCTTTAACCATCCTGAAATGCGGATGTCAACTCTCTCTACGAGGCAGAACTTGAAAGACTGCTGTCATTTGTCAAAACACTGGATGTGACTAAAATAGACACACACACACATACCCTTTCTCCTAACATTCCTCATGGCACTGACGATGTTCCTGTTGGATCTGTGGCGGAGTGATTTTGGGAGCACAAGCAGAGATCCTGAGGAGACAGCCATGTTTCATACAGACTGTGTTGGTAGCAAAATATATACAGTACCTATGTACACCGAGTCAGAACCATATTGTGAGGCTTCTTTTTTGATTCACAGATGCTGCTCTTGGGACTGGTTTGTGTAGTGTTGTGTGTGTGTGTGTGCGCGTGTTTATGTATAGGTTTATGTATAAAGTGTAGGCTTTGATAGCGACATTGGTACCATAAACTGCTTGTGTCATACTATCCGTGTGGTCACCTTTTCATCAACCTTGAAGGGCGCATACTATGCTAAATGTGATATTATTCACTTGTTCGGGTGGGTTTCAGTTGTGCAGGGTTTAGCTTGCTCTGACGGATGTAAATTATTCTTTTTTGTTTTCATTTGATAGAATTTTTGTTGTTGTGACAGATGTGTTCTTTGTCTCAGGGATGTTTAATTGATCATAGATGATGAGGTAAGGAAAGGGCATTAACCTGCTGTTTAACAGAGGTTCTGTGTGTAATTTCAAACTTTCACTTGTTTTGTGTAGTCTATATAGAGTCTGTGTTTAAAATTTCAGTTATGTAGATTGATTTATCTGACAAGATGATGCTGATGCACTGTGTTTGTGTCCTATTTTGTCAGATTTTATTTTTCACAACTCAGTTCTTAGTAATATATTTATATATATTCTGAATTTGCCTCAATAACAGATGGAGGACCGTGTTATATTACTGTATATAGTTCTTTCTGCTGGCCTTTACAGTAAGCTGGTGAATTACTGTACTAGTTCAGTAAATAAAATAGCCGACCGTGTGCTTATCTGCTGTTAGATAACACTGAGATCTATGTGAACTCTGAAGGTGAATTATTTACCTGTAAGTAGATATGTTAAATCCAGACGTACAATGTCATTTGGTATGGTGCTAGGCCTACTGTTCATGCTAGTTAACAGAAAAAGCATAATTCAAGTTGAAAACACTGTAATCCATTTGCTATGTTTTCTTGGCTATGTACCATGTTGTCTTGCCTCTTTTGAAGAGCATCTTTAGAAATAAAAAGACTGGGACAACCAAATGTAAGGTAGTGTCTTTTGTGTAATTTGTGAAACCACCACACATGATCATAACCACTCAGTGAAATTAGAGTTGTTGTTGTGTTCCAGTTTTTAAATGAACGTGATGGACATGGTAAAAAAGAAGCCGCTGTTCCTAACACATCTTTATAGTTTAGAGATTTTGATTGACACACCAGCATGTCTGTACAAGTACAGTAATGTGCAAACGTTATAGGCAGGGGTGAATGCCTTCAAAAATGGAAATGTTAATCATTTATGTTTATGAATTAACAAAATGCAGTGACTGAACAAATGAGAAACCTAAATTAAATCAATATTTGGTGTGACCACCCTTTGACTTAAAAGGAGCGTCAATTCTTCTAGGTATACTTGCATAGAGTTTTTGAAGGAACTTGACTGGTAGCTTGCGCCAAACATCTTGAAGAACTAACCACAGATCTTCTGTGGATGTAGGCTTCCTGACATATACAACCAATTTGGTGTAATTGGTTGATCATATACCTGACTATAATGCTGAAAAATCCCTGACTTTGTGTGTACCCCTTTGTGTGAATTGATGCTGGTTTAAAGGCACCTGCCTAAATCTTTGCACAGTACTCTATCTTTTTAGCCATCCACATGTTTAATGTTAAAACACCCATAAGGCTAAAAGGACTTGATTTTTTTTAGTTTTAGGAAGGTGCACACAAAGTGTACACACACAGGGGTACACACAAAGTCAGGGATTTTGCTTGGCGCAAACTACCAGTCAAGTTCCTTCAAAAACTCTATGCAAGTATACCTAGAAGAATTGATGCTCTTTTGAAGGCAATGGGTGGTCACATCAAATATTGATTTGATTTAGGTTTCTCTTTTGTTCAGTCACTGCATTTTGTTAATTGATGAACATAAATGAGAGCATCTCCATTTTTTAAGGCATTCCTAGTTGACAGCATTTTTTCACACCTGCCTAAAACGTTTGCACATTACTGTAGGTGTGTATAATGCTTCTAGATTACACTAGATAACACAATCTTTGTCTTCTGTCATCTACTAAGTGCTTTAATTACTGTATAAATAATATCAAGTTATCTGACATTTTGGATTTAGGCCTATGTATCATTCCAAAAGACTTCCAAAAGAATCTGTCATTATTATATACAAATGTACTGATGCTAGCCATTTAGTCTGTGTTTTTTTAAACGGAGTCCTAGAAAAGACAGCACATTAAAAAACAGGATTGGTTCAAAAGATCACGGTATTGATTTAATGAGCCATGTATTGATGTTATAAGGTCTGGGTGGTCCCTGTTGGTGACAGTGTTTGAAATATAGACTAAACTGCAGCCATACCAAACAAAATCCATCCCTGAAAGACTACACAATGGATATAACGCAGGCAAGAGGTGAGTGCTGCATTTGATGAGGCAATGCTGCATTTGCTGGCTTGGTTACCACAGTAACATAGCCCTGAACCCTGTAGATAGGACATGGTTCAGAAGAGTTTTAAAAGAGAAAAAGGATAGCTGCCAACTATTACTCACACACTATAACACACGTGGGAAGTTTTGGAGGACTGCTGAAACAAGTATTCTTGATGTAAATAAGTAAAGAAAGCAAAGCAGCCTTGTAGGAACTACATAAACCTCTGACTTCTGGCAGCATACAATCAGTGCTGGCTTACACATAATTGCTCTCCTTTTACAGTACGGCAGCGGATCCAGAGTGCTGTCATTAGGAACACAACATAATGTGACTTAATGTCAGGTTATTTAACAGGCAGCGGTAGTCAAAGGAGCTAAGTTGTAAGCAACTAGACTGCTTTTTGGAGCTTGAAGACATTTCACCTTTCATCCAAAAGGCTTCTTCAGTTCTGGTCTGATGATGGCCAACCAGGAGCTATAGGGGTGTACAGAGAAAAACACTTTTCTTACATCTACAGAGAAAGTAATCTTATTCATTTTCATCGTATTCAATACTAGCCATTCCATTAGTCACTGCACACTGCATGAGCCCTTAGATCCACTGAGGACAAGCTCCTGAGTATTCCAGAGGCACCGCCCAAAAGGATCAGAGAAGCAGCCTTCTCATACTATACCCCAAACAGATGGAAGGCCCTACCCAAACACATCAGAGAGGCAGAATCCCTTCACACCTTTAAATGGTAACTGAAGACCCAGCTGTTCAACCTTGCACTTCTTTAGCACTCAGAGACTTTCACTCTACCAGCCCAGCAGATGAGCTTTCCTGGAGAAAGCAGGTGTGCACACGAATGGTGAAAAAACAAGATAGGAAATAGAACAGGCAAGGGACAGAGTCAGAAAAAACATGGCCATCAAAAATAAATAAACATATGACAACCACATTTTTGTAAGCAGCCGTTTTTACAGTGTAGAACCATCTAACAAGTCCACCTGTCTGATGTTGTGATGTTTCATAAGTGTATGTGGTGTAGAATGTCTCAAGCAGGAACACGACACATTTCCCCTGAATAGAAACCCTCCCAGTCCACTATAGAACTGGAATTCATGGCTACAGCAACAGACATCCAGTGAACAGGACTGACCTGTCAACGAGCCGTGTGAAGGGGAAGGACCTTGAGTGCACAACAGAGTTGTTTACAGATAACAGGTTTAATCTGGCCCACAATCAAGGTGAGATGAATTTTGCAGAGGGAGGCAGAGAAGCTTAAGTCCCAAGGCAGCAGGGCCAAAACTCTAGCAAGGGTGGAGAGCGCCTGTGAGTGTTGGAGTCTGTTTTTGAGAATCCTCCTCAGAGAGAACATCCCGGGTTGATAGTCACACAAACCGGAACGGAAACTTGGCTGTGGCGGTCGGCAATGCAACGTATTGTCATTGTGAGGCATACATAAATGCACCTAAAAGGGGGATGCTGAAAGCTCAGACAATATTCAAAAGAGAACAGACAGAAAAAGAAGAGTTGATAGAGCTAACGGAGTATTGTAGGGTAATGATGCCACCAGAAAGATGAAGTGTGGGATACCAAACATAACATTACACTTACCTAATGCTCTTATCCAGAGCAACTTACAGTTATTTTACAGGGTACAGTCCCTGGTGCAATGTGGGGTTAGATGCCTTGCTCAAGGGCACTTCAGCCATGGATGAGGGATACAAACCTGCAACCATCTGATCTCAACACCAACTCCCTAACAATTAGGCCACAGTTGCCCCATAACAACGCTTTCTCCAGCTGATAGATTGCTCACTCAATCTGGCCTTTAGACTTGGGGTGAAAGCCTGAAAATAAACTGGTGAAGTTTACAGAAAGCAAACTAAAAATGAGATGAGAGTAAATCAGAAATCCCTGTGTGACACATCCTCAGGTAGCCCATGAAACAGTAATTCCTGTGTGATCATTAAAATGGTTGTTTCTTTAGCAAGGAGGACTTTGGGTAGATGAATAAAATACACAGACTATAAAATACACAGCTTGTAAAAGTGAGTGATTGACAGGATTGCAGTGTTGCCATCTCCTACAGGGGAGACTGGTGACAACATCTCAGGTCATGTGGGGGGCAGCTGTAGACTAAGGGCTCATTCACACCAAACACTCTGCGTATTCAGCGCGTGCCCATTTTCTGTCCGTATTCGTTTAGAATGCATGTTAACAAATTAGACTATTCACACCGCAAGCGTGATCTGCGTGTATTCTGTCCCTATACAAACATATTGTACACGGATACGTGCTGTACACGCTCAAGTTGGTGTGAATGAGCCCTAAGGGTTAGAGGGTTGGTCTTGAGATCAGAGGTTTGCAGGTTCTAATCCCTTACCAGTAAGAAGAATGTGGTTGGGGGAGCAAATAACTAGTGCTCTCCTGCACCCTCATCCATGGCCATCTCAAGTGCCCTTGAGCAATGCATTTAACACCACATTGCTCCAGTGACTATACCCTGTAAAATAACTGTAGTTGTAAGTCTCTCTGGGTAGGTGTAATGTAATGTAATGTGGGTCAATGGTATGAAAAGGGGATGAAGTTGCTCAGCAGGTGATGTTGCAAAGTAATGGAAGTAGGTGTACCTTCTCAAGCACTTGAACTTGACCTTCACCTTTTCATCCCTGAGTAAATGTGAATCCTCTAACAAGACTGACATTATAAAGCCCCCTCCCTACTCCCCTATTTCATTATCACTATCCCCACACAAGCACCTGCAATTACCTGCAAGCTTGCGGGGAATGCAGCGGATTAGCAGGCTGTCTTTTTCAAGCTCCTTTCCCAACAGCTCCAGACACAGCTGCGGAGACAGCTAACGAGCACAAGGGAGCGAGAGAGACCCAGCGGTGCACTTCTCTTACATAGTTTCATTATAACTCATAAGAGACCTCCACCCCAAAATCATTACCAAATTAGGAATCTGTTTAGATATAAAATATGCCCAAAATAATAAAATAATATTTGCTGTGTTAGAAGAACCAAGATTAATGATAGTGTAATATCTAGATTTAATGTTTCTAACTGAGACATGGTTAGCAGAGGGCAATAGTGCTACTGTTTTAAAATGAAACGTCACCTGCGAACTTAAGTTAAATAAGAATGTCAAGAGCTGTCAAGAGGGGTGGAAGTTTAGCAGTGTTATTTAAAAATAAACTTCAGTGGAAAGACTATTTTAAGGAACTTGACAACTTCAGCTGTATATTGAAGGGGACTTCTAAAATCTTGTTTTGGACTAAATTCGGACCTCCAAACTATTCTGCAACTTTTATTGATGACTTTGCAGATTTAATAGCAGCGTTCTCCATGACTGAAAGTGTATATATATATATATATATATATATATATATATATATATATATGCTAAGCACTTTCAAATGAGTCACAGAGATAAAGTTGCCTTGCCTTGCATAAGAAGATAATTTATTAAGACTCACAAGACACCAGGAGCAATAGCCCCACCATCAAAAGGCATGGCAAAGTGCTCATAATGGCCAGAGGAGGTGTTGAAGTCTGTCATTTAATCATCCCGCTCTCTGGAGGTTAAGCCTGGTGAGGACAGAAGGAGTAGCTTGGAGTAGCTCAAAAGCAGAGGTCATTAGAGGAAAGGGATGGTAATCCGTAATGGTGACATCAGTGATTACCCGACAGAAATCAATGCAGGGGCAGAGGGAGGCAACCATCTAAGGAAGAAAGAAAAGGCCTGCCTCAGCAGGAGACAAGGAAGAATGAATGCTGCCTACAGACAGTGATTCTTGAATATACAGTATACGGATGCATGACTTCAGTCTCAGGCCAGTAAAGAAAACACAGGTGGCTCCATAGGGTTCTGTCTGGTAGCGGATCAGTGCTAGTGAAAAGGCAAAGCTATGGCCTATAAAGCTGAAAAAATCCTGTGAATTTTGTGGTGAGACAGTGGTAGCCTGGTAAACCAGCCCCTCGTACTTCATTTAATTTTGTACAGAGGGTCTGGCAGTGCTTCCGTTGACAATTGCTGTCTTAGGCATGTCTTAGGATTTTTGCCTAGCCAGTTAGTGAACAGAGGGAGTGTTTGTGAGCGATGATGTTAACTTGGTGTGCTACATTTGAATTGTAGTGCGCAGGTAGGCTAATTGCGTATGTCACGACCGGACTTTAGCAATTGGGAAAAGGCAGAGCCACTTGTTTTAAACTTTTTAAAAGAGTCCACACCTCCAGGAAGAAATTGTTTCTCAATATAGCACTGCTATGTACAAAATGAAAAGAAGTATGAGGGTCTGGTTTACCAGGCTAGGACAGTGGGGTGAGGCAGGGGCACATAAACGTACAGTAGTAGAGTGGGATACACAAAATACGAAACAGCCTAAAATCTTGTAGTTGACCCAGCTGATGTAAAGGTCATGAAAGAACAAACAGGAAGCACATCTGTCTCACTATGTGTCTAAATCTGTCAACAAGTAACATAAAATTAATCAGACTTTTTGATTTATTTTTTATTAAAATTGCGGTTTTTGTCTAGTTAGAGCCATGGAATAATAACTTCTGTAACACAGAGTGGATCCACAAATTACTTTACACTTCCAGTATCATTGTGAGATGTGACATTTGGCCTTGACAGATATCTGCACTTTTTAGTGCCCTTTTCATTTTAATGGATTTCAGTGAATCACACAGCAGTCACACAGTGTGAATAACAGACTGAACTCTCTTACTATCCAATTTCAGATAAAGTATTTGAAAGCAGCAATACAGCATCTTCAAATTGTTCATGTACATGCAAAAAACAGTCAACAAGCTGCAGTTAAGTTAGCTGCAGCCTTAGTCCACGTTTCTGCTTTATATGTTTCATGCTAACATCATAAATAAAACCGTTTGTATGTTCTTTTCACTGAAACATGCAAAAACACACCAACCCGATGTCTCAATTGAAAGAGAAAAGCTCATGGTTGCATCTGAGTTAATATACCTTGGAATCATTTTAGATTCTAACCTAACCTTCAAAAATTTTGTTAAAAGGGTAAACATCATCCTTAAATTCAACCTGGCAAACATATGCCACTATATTTAACAATAAACATAGTTAACCTCTTCATACATGCCATCATTTTTTCTCATGTCATACTGTTTTACAAGTTGGTCTCAAGCTAATAGGACAATTCTGAAAACAGTAAAGCTCCTCTATAAGCAAACTCTAAAAGTTCGCGATAAAAAAACCTATCAGCTATCACCACTGACATATTGTTAAGAAGTACAATTTAATTTCAATTATTACATTTTGATTTATTTTTTTATTTTCAGATGTACTGCTTTAGATGTACTGCTCACCCATTAAGTGAATGCGTGAATCAGAAGTATGGTAGTGATAGGGAAACTACTGTAGGGCAAGCACCCAAGGGGACTGTATCGTACAATACAGACACAGTAAACTTGGACAAACAGTCTTCTCAGTAAGGGCCTCCAACTACTGGAATAGTCTTCCTTGTGAGATAAGGGAAAGTTCAAATGATCCAACTTTTAAAACCAGACCTAAGAGATGGAGTAAAACTAGTTAATCCTGTAAATATAAATAACTCCCAGATCACCTGTCACTTTTCTAGAAATGTACCCAATTGTTGTATTGTATTGTATGTTTCTGTTGTTATTTTACGATGCTGTGCTGACCTGCCAAGGGAGAAGAGATGAAAATTAGCTAACTAACTCTGCTAAGTCTGGCCCCTTTTACATTTTTAATTCAAATGGAAATGTTGATTAATGTGCATTGTCCCTTTTAAATAAAATAAAATAAAATAAAATAAAAATACAAATAAATAAATGTGGATTTTAGGACCACATCAGGACTTCAGGATCTACAATGCATTCACATTCGTTGTGCATGTTTATGCTAATTTCCCTACACAAAATGTGCATTAGCAACTACATTTGTATTGGAAGAGGATTTTGTAAAGGAATGCACATTAAAAAGTTCTATGGAAGCCTGCTTAATGTATCACACAACCATACCTCCCAGTGTTCCCACATGACACCCCTGTGACCGACATGTATACAACATGCTTACTAAGCACTACTTAATGGGATGTGTAATTTGGCACCCTCCATCAGCATCTTACGCTGCATATTCTTGTCCCGCTGTGATTGTATACCCACATCTACCATATCTGTATAGGAAGGGGGAGATCTGCACACTGCTTTAGGCAACAGGCAACACTTCGGTCACATAGGCCTCTGTTACCTGTTCTTAAGTTAATTAAAATAGACTTTGTGGAGCTAAAATCAGTGCAGATGTCCTCCGTGCTACTGTCTGATACATTTGTGTGGTTCACTTTTCTGGATGTGCGCACCTTTTCCCTTTAACACTACAATGCCTGTATACCCATCACTGCAAGACGTTTATAGGCTCTTGGCGCTTAGGCAAGGGAATGCATTGTAAGCAATTGACCAACACAGATCGCTTCATATTTAAGAAATGAAGTAAATCAACCCGTTCTGTGCTGTAGTTGGGTCTTAAGGTCTTAACGCCAAAGAGACGCCAGCCAGAGAATAGGTCTTCTATACAAAGAGAACAATGAAATTAGATGCCAGTAACTTCCAGGTATGTGATAGTTAAGCCACTAATGTACATCTGACCTCAGCAAATTTCCATTAATGCGATTGCTTTTTCCCTGCAGCTTGGAGGGACCCAAAGGCAATACACACAAATAAGATGGAGGAGCCATTTGCTGCTGAAACCCATCTTGTGATAGCTCTGCTGTCCTCCTCAGTCCATTGATGCTGTATGTTATGGTCTTAATTACGGCAATGAAATGAACACAGAGCATCACTGCAGCAGACTTTGCAGTCTCAGGTGTTTCCTATTTACTATCTTTCCAATTTGCAGTTTGTTTCACTCCTGCAGGTCAACAGAGTACTAAATCACTGTTTGTTTTTCTCATTTAGACATCCGTGAAACCCATGCATGTTCAAATCACATACCTATCTACATTTGTCTAATCTAAACTGTATTTTTGTTTGTGGCTATTGTAATGCTTGCTTCCCATAGGAGAATCCTCCCCATGCAATCTCCTGCTCAGATGGCATGCTTACATAGCTGTGTAAAGTGACGTGTTTGCTTTTATCAGCTCTAACTAGGGTAGCAGCTGTGTACGACCTCAGTCTCTCTCACGTAGGGGGTGAAGTGGATGGCTCTCACTGTGGTTTGTTAGAGAGAGGGCTGCATTTAACCAGAAGTGGTTGACACGTTCCTTCAGGATGGATGGACTCAAGTGGATGCATTTGATTTGGAGAGTGAGGGGTAGATAACAATGGCACCAACATTTGTACACGGCATGCACGCACGCACGCACGCACGCACGCACACACACACACACACACACACACACACACACACACACAAACACACACACAAACACACACACACACAAATTTTCAATGACACGGCAACATTTTAACATCCACATTTTTCTCCTGGGCTATAAATAGTGAGAACAGTAGCTAATACTAATACTATTACAATTAAAACATCACCATCACTGCTGAATATAATAATGTAATGTGTAGTATAATGTAATAATGTAATGTACAGTACTGTGGCAGGTGTGAATGCTGTCAACTAGGAATGCCTTCAAAAATGGAAGATCAATGGAATGATCAACCAATTACACCAAATTGGTTGTATGTGTCAGGAAGCATACATCCACAGAAGATCTGTGGTAGTTCTTCAAGATGTTTGGCGCAAGGTACCAGCCAAGTTCCTTCAAAAACTCTATGCAATAGACCTAGAAGAATTGATGCTCTTTTAAAGGCAAAGTGTGGTCACACCAAAAATTGATTTGATTTAGGTTTGTCTTTTGTTCAGTCACTGCATTTTGTTAACTGATGAACATAAATGATTAACACTTCCATTTTTGAAGGGATTCCTAGTTGACAGCATTTTTTCGCACCTGCCTAAGACTTTTGCACAGTACTGTATATAATATAATATAATATAATATAATATAATATAATATAATATAATATAATATAATATAATATAATATAATATAATATAATATAATATAATATAATATAATAATAGGTTGGCTTTTGTGTATCAAACTCATTCTGTTTAGTGTGTGTAAGAGAACTCTTCTGAGTGCAGATCACCAGCTGCCAACTGTGCATTTGTCAATGTTTCCTCCCAGCAAAGTTTTTTTCAGTTAGATACGGTTTGATTTATATCTGCCCAGAGCAAGGTAAAAAGGACATTTGCTGGGCCCAAATGGGAAAAAACCTTGAATATTTCCCGTTCTGGTGAAAATCTGTACTCGCCTAATCTTTTTAGTACTAATCTTTAATTTGATCTGAATTGAACGGGACTGGAGATCTGTGACATGCATTTTGTCTGAGTTTTTTATGTTGAGGATTGGAAGAGGAGAAAAACTGACTCTTGACCTGATTAGGAATCCTGTTCCACAGATGCTATAGTACTGTCTCTCAGTCGATTGATTAAGATCAATAGTATCTAATTATGTGAGATAATCTAGCAGGACAAAGTGTGTACACACACTCCAAAGTCAGCTGTCTGAGAAAGGTCATTTATGTCCCTTAGAGCCAGGCTGTAGTTGTGTTCTGGAGGGACTAAACCTCAACAGGATTAAACAAAAATACCTTAGCTATTAACTGCATCATATAGCTGTCCACACTCTCTGTATGACATTTTCAAAATGTTTCAGTTGTTTACATTTCATGAAAGGAAATTGAATAACAGGTAACTTGATGAAATTATTTATAGCGATATGCAGGTTTATCACTACTATTGAAATAGACTGCATTTACAGTATATTGCACTTTCTTACGCTCAAGGTGACACAAAGCGCTTTAAAATTCTATGCCTCACATTCACCCACTCATTTATTTGCCAACAGCGGGAGGCTGCCATGCTGGCTATATCCCACCCTGTAAAGTGTTTTTACATTTATATTCTTTATATTTTTTATTTTCTATATATATATATATATATATTCTCTACAACAATTTCAATGTGCCTCGACTGTACATGCATACACAAATGGCATATAAAAACCTTGAAAACTGAGTGTGAACCAGCACACCAGGAGCACTATGGGATTTGGTGTCTTGCTCAAGGACATTTCAACCGAGTCAGGAGGAGTTGGAATCGAAAGAGCAACCCTTGCCATCGCTGGCTGACTCTTCTACCTCCTGACCCAACATTCCTCCACAAATTATGTTTTTTTTTTTTTTTTCTTTCTGATTGTTTGGCTCACTGCAACCACCACATGCATGATAATGACCATTAGGGATATACTGTATTTGCCATATTTCCAGACTGGCCCATGATCGGCCACATCTCACATCTCTTTGGCTCTTGTTGTGCGATCCTGCCAAAGATGAGGATCATCTGATCACAGCTGCCCTCTCTCAACCCTTCTACTAATTCCTACGCAGGCATTCTGCCAGCAGACCATGATATTAAAGTTTCATGGTGGAACATGTGTGGTACGTCCTGCGTTTTAATCACCTGCTTAATGGGTTTATGTTACTTGTGTTCCCCACAGGGAGAGTGGTTGACAATTAGCCTGTGAGTGAATGAGACAGAGAGAGATCAAGGTCACCTTTAGGTATGCAATCTTTTTCACTCTGCACCCTAAACTACTTTCTTCAATCATGGCCTTTATTAAAAAGGCCAACATGCAGTGCAGTTCCGCACATGCGTCTTCTTATTATCAACTATTATTCATTTCATACAAGACAACAAAAAAAAAAAAAAACAATGTCTGCTACTCTTGCAACTGTTGTGCTGCTCTCTTTTGTGTCTCTTCTGTTCTCAAAATAAATCCACATGATGGCAAAGGACTAAATATACAAATCAGTTTGCTGGCTAACTCCTGGCACATTTACAGAAATGTTTTGCACCGTCCTTATAAGTAAATAAAATGACTTTATCCCACCACATAAAGATCCCAATAGTCATCATCTGTAACCCCTACTTCAAAGTATCTGTTATTTAGGCAGATTTGTTGTCATTTTTATATAATTCTAATACAGTTATGAATTCCTTCTTTGCTTTCTGCTTTGCCAACTTGCATTCACTGCACATACATATTGCTGCTTGTGTTGTTAGCCGTTTCTGTTCATTTTGGATGAAAAAAAAAAAAAAAACATCTGCTGGATAAATAATATGTAAATCATCAAGCTTTAGTGTACAACACCTAATTGCCAAAGGGTTGGACTGCTAATCATCCGATTTCATGTGCTGAGGCATTTTTTTAATCACTTTACTCAGGAGGGGGTCAATCACATACCAGAGAGGACTCGCACAGTGTGTTTGCATTCTTATTTGTTGTATGTAATTATAAACACAACAGTATGACTCTACCCATGTGAAAACCAATGCCTCGCTCTTTGCAACTGCATGATGCTGATTCTGGAATAGTGTGTGTGTGTTTGTATCCATGTGTGTCTGTTTGTGTGTGTGTGTGTGTGAGTGTGTGTGTATGTGTATGTGTGTGTGTGTGTGTGTATGTGTGTGTGAGTGTGTGTGTAGGTGTCTGTGTGTGTGTATGTGTGTGTGTGTGTATGTGTGTGTGCATAAGTATATTTATATTGTGATAATTGACATATGAGATGTGTACAGTCATCCTAGCCGTGGGGAGGGATGACCTTATGATGCGCCCATGACGTTGTTTGGCCTCTGGGTTTCAGTTTTTCCGTCCAGGGGCATAAGGAGGCAACGTGGCTGCAGCTGGCTGCTCTCCTGCTGAGCAGTGGGCTCATCGGGAAGCTGAAACACAGTTAACAACATGCGCCTCCTGGGTCAACATGCAGTCATGCACAAGCATATAAGAGGGTTCGGGAGCACAGCCTGCACTGACAGCAAAGTCAGTGTCAGAGGGGACAATCTGTGGCCTGTTTCAGTATCATTGCCAGTGGTGTTCTGCTTACAAACATCAGTGCTGTGTGGTGTAATGATACACTGTTTGATATAACATCCATCCACCTACACACCTATAAACACATTTGTCTGTTCATCTGTCCATCTCCTCACATATCCATGATCTATCTATCTATCTTCTTCAAATATTCAAACATTCATGACCAACAAAAATGACTATTAACATCAACTACATAGCTTTTCTAGCAAACAAAATGACAGCATTATGTGAACACGCAAACGGATTTTTCAACAAACCGCACCCTGTCGACAAGTGTTACCAACAACAGATAAAAAGCAGCTCACAGAGTCTAATGACAAGCTTTCATTTTTTATTCTTCTAAGCACTGAAGTCATCATACAGCAGTAATGGCAATGGCAATGGCTCTTTTTGTCCACACTGCAGTCCAGGCCCTCTCCTGTCCCCTGTGCTGGTCCATAACGCATGAGGCTGTGTGGGGAAGATAAGACTCCTTCCCTTGCCCCCTCCCTCCCTCCCTCCCTCTCAGCGAATGGGCAGCTGACACTCCTCCGTACCCCGCTTCCCAGCCTGACCACATTAAAGCAGGTTGTTAAGCCTGTCGGCAGTGCAAATGTGGACATTAAAAATTCATGCATTGACATCAGTGTGTGTGTGTGTGTATGTGTGTGTGCGCGCGCGCGTGAGCATGTGAGGGTGTGTGTGTGTATGTGTGTGTGAGCATTTGAGCAAGTTTGTGTGTGTGTGTATGTGCGTGTGTGTGTGTGTGTGAGCATGTGAAGAAGTTTTGTGCGTGTGTGTGTCTGTGCGTGTGTGTGTGTGAGAGAGAGAGAGATGCTGTGTTTGTGTGTACTGGAGGCTGTTTGGTTAGAGACACTTATCAGCAGGAGGTGGAGGGGTTGGTTTTTCACTGGTCTTCATATCAGATCATACAACACAACAGATCACTGAGATGTTGACTTTAAAAGTCACATGGAGGTAGAGCAGAGTAACTATTTGTCTGAGAGAATTGCAGTAGGAGAAAGCAATGTGACTTTATTCCACTACTGACAGAGAGTGCTTGGAAGTTGAAGGTACCATATCATAAGGAAATATATTCTTTTATGACAAATCAGACTTAATCAGATTACAGACTAATTCTGAATGCCTGACATACTTATAGAGCCCTGTTTTTTTAGCCCTATACCTCAAGACCAAATATGTAACCTCACATGCTTAGTAAAAATATCTGTTCAGTGCAATGTGTATTAGGGTCAGCTGATTCAGAACATTTTCAGATCAGATATGTGGCAGGGTTTTTAGTTTTTGAAGGAGGGATCTCCAGCTCTGCTTAATCTAAGCATTTTCTGCACTATATAGTATGCCCACTAGGTGGCATTACAGCAATGAATATCGAGCATCTTCTTTTTATAGTTACACATGAGCACACATGAACCACTGGAGGGAGTCTGTGTTCTCTGAGCTTTCCTGCGGTTGTTGTGAAATAACCAGAGGTGGACAGTAACTAAGTAAATTTACTCAAGTACTGTACTTAAGTACAGTTTTCAAGTATCTGTACTTTACTTGAGTATTAAACATTTTGGCAACTTGTGACTTTCACTTCACTACATTTTTATATTGTACTTTTTACTCCACTACATTTGAAATGTGCATGAAGTACTCATTACATTGATGAGAGGTGGATGCGCTCAACTCCTGTTTAAAAAGTATGATCGGTACAGTTCCAGTACAAGTTACATTGAAACATGGCTTTGAAGTGATTTTGCAATAATGTGATAGATCATATCGAAGTCTGAAGTGTCTTTACTTTCAGTCACTGAATTTGAACTTGGCAATGATCATGATGGCAATGGCAATTCTTTATCAAAGCATTCGTGACTATGATAAAGTTGGAATGAAAAAAAGACAGTCAGTTCACCACACACCTTTGCAACTAAACATTACATTTACCACTCCAATTGAGTTATTCTGGTTGTGATCAGGTGTTTCAGATTTGTTAGTAGAGAATGAATAACAATAGCAACTCCATTGATGGTTTTAAACATGGACTAGGAATTACACTCTCCCAAATATTTTTTTTAAACTACAGAGCTTCCCCAAGTAGCCTACATATTGTTTTGTAATTTACACCATTATCCTAAATTCCTGCAACTATACATGGACTTACTTACAAGACAAAGGATAGAAACCAGCAAAGATTATTTTCAAAGACTAGGCTCTTGTTGACTGCAATTATCCTTATTGGAAGTTTATTTGCATCTAAATTAGTTTATATTAGGGTAAAAGGTAAAAATCTTGCATAGTTAAGCAAATAACAATGTCAGGTAGACCCAAAAATATGAAAATAGTGATGTTGTGACCTGTCTGTGGCCCCACATTATCAAAAAAGAAAGAAAAAAGATACTTGTACTTTTAATACTTAAGTATTTTAAAAAACAATTACTTCTGTACTTGTACTTGAGTAAAAAATTGGCATACCAACTTTCAGTTGTAGTGGAGTAATATTTGACTAGGAGTATCTATACTTTGACTTAAGTAAAGGAATTGTGTACTTTGTCCACCTCTGGAAATAACTGAACTCTTTTGTACTGAAGTGTCCTGCTAAATGATCCTTATGCAATACTGAGGGTTTGTACAGCGTGTTTCATTAAATACACTGTAAAATATTAATGGCCGTGCTACACTTGGGTCTGTTGGTAGGCCCGCGGATGGGGGGAGGGGGGGGGGGGGGGGGTGGACGAGTCTCATGTCCCAGGCCCAGGGAAAGGGGGGGTCCAGAACTGGTCCCTCCATATATTATGTTATATGGAGTGGGGGGGGGGGGGGGGGGGGGGGGGGGGGGGGGGGGGGGGGGGGGGGGGGGGGGTGGTCAGGTTATCTTGTCCCGGGCCCAGCCAAGACTATCAGCAGGCCTGTCTGTTGGTGAGCACAGCTGCTGTAAATGTGCTTTTGTGCCTAAGGTACCAGATGTCTGATAGGGACTGAACTTGTTCGGTGAGATAAGGGCACCAGTGTCCCAGTCAGATTGGGATCTTTCTTATCAGTTTGTTATTCTACTGTCTGAAGTCTGAGATCTGATAATGTAGCAGTCTGTCTGTGTTTTGCGTACATGTGGCTTCAAAATAAGGTTTGTTTCTTGCAGAAACAAATGAACTGTACATGATAACATCAAGACTCACTTGAAAACATTCTCACCTTAAACACACCTCAAACAAAACTTGTTAAATGAGAGAGAGAGGGAGAGAGAGAGAGAGAGAGAGAGAGAGAGAGAGAGAGAGAGAGAGAGAGAGACATACAGACACAGATAAATCTAGTATTTTACTGGATTACATGTGTATATGTATACAAAAAAAAATAAAATAAATATATATTCTTGTGTAAATGTGTATTTTTGTAATAAACCATTTCTAAGTCTTTCTACAGCTATTTAAAAAAAAAGATTTTTTTAAAGGGCACATTAAGTAGACTAAGTGAACTGGCTTCAGTGTTTACAGGCCTATCTGTAATACAAATTGTAAAAAAAAAGGTGTAAACTGAACTTGCTGAACTTGGTCAACTCTGATGCTGACTGTTCTGTGGTCTATAACTGTCATCTATACTGTAATCTTCTGCGCTGATTTTTTTTTTTTTGAATAGATTTAATATCGCATGTGATGTTCCAGCCCACTGAAATATTTTAAAATGAGCAAAAAAAAAAAAAAAAATGCAAAAAGAGATATCGTAGTGGGCTACCCTGTTGCATAACATCAATGTACAGTTTTTACAATGAACTCATTTCTTTCTTTGTGTAACATGACCTTTGACCAGGGAAAGGAAGTCCTTCATACCAAGCGGATATCCCATTCTCTGGAACACTCAGAGACGCCACACAATGTGGTGCTGGGAAAGTGAAAGTGTGTCTTTCAGTTTATTATACTTTTTTGATAACTGGCTTACCGAACATCGTAGTACAGCAGTTCAACAGTGCGTAAGTGATTATACTGCTATGCATGTATGTATTAAATCCATGGTGAATTGCACTAGCCAGGAAATTTCAAAGCAAAACTGTCAAAGTCCCACCATTTCCCCTAAGAATAGCACAGATATTATGAGAATTCCACAGTTGTCATAGATACAGTAAAAGGACATTCCTCTGTACACTATTTATAATATATCCAGATCTCCAGTAGCTTCTCAGAAGACATTATTATATCACTCAACCCATCCCCCCACTTCCCAAACATATTTTTTTTTGCTTAGAATATTGCAGATGCTTAGATGTTCAGGACATGTCCATGGTGAATTGCACTAGCCAGGAAATTTCAAAGCAAAACTGTCAAAGTCCCACCATTTCCCCTAAGAATAGCACAGATATTATGAGAATTCCACAGTTGTCATAGCTACAGTAAAAGGACATTCATCTGTACACTATTTATATCCAGATCTCCAGTAGCTTCTCAGAAGACATTATTACAGTTTTTCTCAATTGCTTAAACACATTTTCAGAAAACATGCCTCATACTCTCAGAACTCTACACACAAGTCAAAAAAAACACACACACAATGGGCAAAACCCCTCACTTCCACTGCAAAATGAAACTTTGCATTCAAAACAGTATTTTTTCTTCTCAAAATGCTATTTTGTTGTCAAATGACACACAGAAACCATCATATGAATAGACATTTATAACAACCAGTTGAACCCTGATGTGCTTAATGTAAAACACTATGATAAATGGAAAACACTTCTTCTCCATTCATCATAATGATTTAGGCCTTTTTTTGTTCAGTGTTACCCTTGCTATAGACAGTACATACATAAGTGTGCTATATTTTAGAATATTGTTTTTATACTCAGAACGCACATATACATTGTTACAAATATATTTTATGTTTTCCACAAAAATAGTGTACACACTGTGCATCCCAATCAACACAAAGCTGCACCTACAGTGGTCTATATACAATAGAACAGAAGAATTTACTGTAGCCTATACAGTTACAAAAAAAAAAAAATTACGCTGCATCCTTTCTTTTTTGTGTGGCCACAGCACCTCATCCACATCACAGGCAGTGTTTTTCCTGGCCTAGCAACTACTGTAAAATAATTTCGTTGACCAAATAGTCAACCAAAATGGCTCTGATCTCATCACGAGATTACGGTCCTTTCTCATCCTCGTCCGTGTCCTCCCCGTCCTCCTCCTCTCACTCCTCTAGCTGTGGCTCTGCCTCTTCCAAAGCTCTGATAGCTAATTGTAAAGTTGTGTGACAGGTGTTTGCCGATGTGATGAGTCAGTGTGCATAGTAGGGCAATTGACTTTAGAATTTTGAATCACTGTGTGTTCCTTGTGAAAACAAGAGATTTTTGTCATGAAAATTGTGCCAAACGCAGAGAATTGTCTATAGTGTTTTGAAAAAAGTGTGTTTTAGAATTGCAATTTGAGTGTAAAGCAGGAATTGTGTTTATAGTTTAGCAGAATTGGTTCATGGGGTTGGTGCATGAGTTACATGTTGTGGTCATTGTGTCTGAAGTACAAGGAATTGTGTTTAAACAATTGAGAAAAACTGTATATTACTCAACCCATCCCCCCACTTCCCAAACATATTTTTTTTGCTTAGAATATTGCTGATACGTAGATGTTCAGGACAATTTCATCACAAAAATAAACATCAAAATACAGTTGAAGGCACTCCATCAACCATTAGATCAGTCTCACTTCAAGTCCACTTAAAAGCAAACAATGAGGAAATTTTAGCTCATCCTCAAAGAATATTCAGATCTATGATTTAAGTTTTAGAAGTTTTTTTTTTTTTTAAATCTGTGAGTCCTACTAGATCCAGTTACTATGGTGACTGAGACAGTTGTTGTTATGGAGAAATGGCTGGTCATTTGTCCCTTCCTAAGCTTCTTAGGAAAGCCTGAGTAGAACAGTGACTCATTTGGTTAAAGTTAATGTTTTGCCAAGTGCCTTGTTTAGACCAGTCTAAGCTGACATCAAAAAAAGGGATTTCGTGCCCGCAAAAAAAAAAAAATTGCATTGGTCTGACTCAGGGTCCAAGACTACCATCTCTATGGTGACAGACATACACAAAAGGAGTGACCAGGGGCCACACTGCCATGGCAATAGTTGATTTGAAAGAGCATGTACCCTTCCCCTGACAGGAAAAGGGTGTGAGATGGTACCCGCAATTTCAGCAAATGCTGGGTCTTCCTGTTTAAAACAATAGCAAAGTAATTAGAAGGTAGTCTGATAAAATTTCAATCACAAAGAACTTTCTTGATGAAAGAGATGCTGTTTGACGTCAAGGGGTGAGTTGAATTTACCAGGGGAAGTTAAAGCATCAGACTAATACTGAAAAAAAAAGTCATTAAAAATACACTGATTATAGGACTCCATGGGATGGGCATAGTTACAAAATCACATTTTTCAAGTCACTTCCCCTATGGGTAGTTGCATTGAAAACCCAGCTTTTTCAAAAGTAATCCTGTGACTAAACAAGTACAGTCTCGAGCTAGAAGCATTTTAAAATAGCATTTACTTAAAATCTAATGAAAAATCAAACTTATAAATGACATTTTCTCAGTTTCTGCCCATTCATCCTGTGGAGTCCTTGTATATGACTTACACAAGTTTAATTAACTAAATGATTGATTGCAAAATGTGGTGCCTAAATTGATGTTCAATGTTCTTAAAAGACACTTTTTTATTCATCACTCTTTTCTTTCTACCTTTAATTTCTGAAGTGTGCATGTGTCGGGGGGAAAGTTTACTCATTTCAGCAGGTGCGTCAACTGGAATGCCCTCTAAACAGCTTTCAGCTCGCGTGAGCTGACCAAAACCAGTTCAAACTAGTACGACAGGCCGTGTCTTTGATAAGGGTGGGGTGTCCCCCTCAGCATAAATGAGTCCTTATCACTGCCTAGTCAGCACAAAATTAAGCCAAACTGGGTGAGCTGATTAAACGCTTATGTTTTGCACTGAAGAAGTCAACACATACTGTCAAAAGAGATATTAATACAGTAAGCATGGTCCATATCAGACCAGTGAAGCTATGTGTTATGATTTACAATGTGGAGTAATATCATATGGAAGTGTGTAATATGTTTTTCCCTCCTACAGTACAGAGAAAACCTCAACCACTTACATAAGGTCATCAGGAGGTGGTCATTCTTATATTTATCAAAGGCTAGACATTACACATGTTTATTTACAGTTTAAGTGGAGCTCTACAATCTGAGAATATATCAAATGTTGCTGCTTCAAGTTGTAGGCCTACTATCTTAACCCCTCCCCCAGATACTAGTAATAAATGGTGACTACTATTCATCAGGGCTTGTGTATCAATGCAGCACCGTTTCAATTGCTCCAACTTTAGTCTGCTTTACTCTGCACCTCTAAAATCATTAGCCACCTTCACCTGAGCTGCCCAGAAAAGACTTGCTTATTTGGGTTTCTTACCAAGTTCATGAACCAAGATCAAGTTCATTGCCGTAAACCAGGGAACCACGTTTAGCAGCCTACTGAACTCTGTCATGGTTGCCTCATCAACAGACGTGTGTAAACTATGCACTGAAATGACGTGTGTGCCACTGTGAAACCATGGTACAATATCACTATCACCAGCATACTGTCACAAACATGTTAACAAACTAACAGCTTGTCCGTGTATGACATTTTATATAGTCTCATTTACCCTACAAAACACAGGAGAAATTTGTATGTAAAATAATAATTTAATAGAAGTACTTTGCCAAGACATATTAAAAGTTCCGTTAATGCATATTTCTTGACGACTTCGTCTCCGTGTTCAGCTCGATCAGTTCCACAACTTGCGTCGATATTAGTCTGTGTACAGTTTTTGAAAAGTGCAAGGAACACTTGAAGTGTGGCTATTGAAGAGGCACCTCGGCTAGAAAAAAAACAGCCTTTACTTCATGCATTCATACATTTGAAGCAGTCATGGTTGATTCCTGGCTCCTACCTATATCTGATTTAACAGATCAGTTTCCGCAGAGGAGCAACTCCGTGAAAAATATTATCTACCACTGCACTGTTCCATGGCGCAGTAGGACACCATGCAGCTGCATCGCTCAATGACACTGCAAGGCATGCATCAGCAGCCGCTGACATCGGAGCATAGCGTATAAGGCTATTTTCTGTCTTTGAGCCAGAAACTTCAGGCGAAAGTCAGCGAAACTTCATGGACTGCCTGTTCAGTCCACCTATACGGAAGAAATGCTCTTTCCTTTCCTCTTGTAGCGCCATCAGCGCTTTCGCTGTCGCCTCAGGATCTTGGTAGAAGTCGAAGATGCTCCTAACTCTCTCCATTGCTTTTAAGTCCCCAGACCTCACAAAAAGTTTGAGTAGGACGTCCTGGTTGACATTCTCGAATATGTTGCCTACTGCTTTTTTGCGATTGGCAGTATCAAATTTGTATCCATTAATGGAAGGGCTTACGCAGTGAATGTTCTCAAAAGAGCAAGACATTTCTATCTGGCTTGAAGTAGTGGTCAGGGTATTTTCTGAATAAGTTGACAGGCTTCTTGTTTGTAGTTCTGGCGTCCCTTCGCTTATATACCGCAAGAAGAGGGGTGCCACGCATTTACAACTTTGTCATCCTGTGACGTCATGCTGCGGCGGACGAAGGTGGCGATGCTCCTCAGTAGAGTAGAGTCCGCCCTTTCCAGTCCGAATGACAGTTCACTGCTGACGCAATGTGAGACTAATCCACGAGCGGCCACTAATTTACCTTTGGTACACCCACATGCCATCGTGGACATGCATATTAAAAGCTTATTATGATTAAAGATATATTTTTAAAACATTTAAGCTGGACAAACAGGTAAACACAGGTGCGCCACCCCCACGTTTGCATGATGGGGCTTAAGATGATCCTACTGGCCCAGCATTCACACAGGGTTCTGCCAGGACATAATAAGGCCAAAAACGTTTTAGCAGTGCTCCTAGATAAAAAAAAAAAAAAGATGACTTTAGAAGTCAGGCATTCCTTGCTTGATATGCCTTTGTACCTTTGGAAAAAAACTGGAGATAGTTCTGAGATAAAAAGACAAGTAGCCTATACCACTTTCTTGTTCTTTGAATTACCAACTTGAAATTAAACCCAGTTCAAGATAAAAAAAAAGCAGGTCTACATGAAAGCATTTCTACTCAAGTACACAAATGTCTTGGCTATATTTAGATGTACTTTTCCCTATATATTTTTTTTACCCCAAAATGTGATGAAACATATTCTAACATTTACGACCTTTGAATATTTCAGAAGTTGTAAATACCTCAGGGCTCTGTCTCTTTTAATGCATTGTTATGTAAATGCTGATTGGGTTATGTTGGGATAGGCTACAACTATTATACGACTATTACTTTTTGTGCTAAAACTTTACAGGCATGAAAGAGAAAAGCTAACATTTTCATTTGTATCATGCACACTTGTTTAAATGATGTTTGACTTAAAGTAAAAGATAGAGAGTATTGCAGGATGCTGTCAATCAAATCTAGTTCGTTTGGATTATACTTATTAAACAGTCATAGTCTAGTATCCTGGTACAAATAGTGCACCCTGTGTAATGTATATATCTTTTTAAACATGTAAACGAAGTTTAGGTTTGAGACATCAGTCAATGTCATTCATAACATAATGCAGTAAGATATGGGGTGTGCGATTACAGAGTTCCTGAGTGATAGCTTATCCATAGAACTGGCATTCCAGGGCAGGGCTACTTTACTCACACAATCTAACCATCTTTGGTGTATAGCCTCTCTTAGACAACTGCTTTTTTTGTTGGAAATGATTTACAGACGCTCAAAAACGATGTAGGCCATCTGAACGGATCTGAACGAATTTTCAGCTGGTACAGCTGAAAATTCTCATGAGGCATCATGGGAGAACATTTGTGTCAGTTTCTCTTGAAGTCAAGCCACTGGACACGTCACTAAAATGGAATCCCCATGTGAACATCCAAGTCCCATTTCAGTGCAGCTATTGTTTTTCTCTCCCTGCTGGGAAACCAGCTTTGGGAAGGGCCTGTCCCAGACTGCCCTATCAGTTATAGCCACAGGAGAGGAATACGCCTGCAGTAACAACATCCCGAGTACCGACGACTTTCACCTCATGAACATCTCTGACATAACACCTGTATACACGGCTGCCCAGAGAAAAACACTCTTATCTTTGTCTGCTTTAGACGTAAATAAGATTAAATTCACTTCTGAGCTATACCCCACCCTCAGGAGGAAAACACAGTGTCAGACCTTGTTTAATTTACAGAAGTTGTGAGCGTTCAAGAGCAGAAAGTGACATGCATGCTCCAGGCTCTCGGATGTTCGGCCTACAAAGTCGGAGCAGCACAGAGGAGCTCGAGTTTACAATTCAAGATGGCCCCGCAACTCAAGCACCTTGAGTGAATGCTACAATATTTACCATTTATACGTTTGTCATGATGTTTGGTGTTGTCATTAGCCTTGCAAATAATCAGTGTTGTTTTAGTCAATACTACGCACTATTACGGTCACATTCCTAGGGGTTTCCTAAGACCTATGAGACAAAGGTCAGATCTTATTAAATTCTGAATTGTTTCTCCTAAAACCATCTTAGGAGAAAAAGAATCAGCTTAATATAAGATCTTAGTTTTGTCTGAAAGACAAAGTCAAGCCACTTCTAAGAGGCAATATCGCTCTGCGTCTCATGTGCAGTATTTTTTGTCTGTGTAGAAAAAATCACGAGAAGTCCTAAGCTTGCACACCCATTCTAACATCCATCTGCGGTAATGATGTGTGTTTTTATGGCTCATGTGTCTGGGAACAATGTCATTACTGAGGCCTTACGTCCATAAACATGTAATGAATGCGTCTGTAACAACGCAATAGATTGGTCACTGTATTAAATATCACATGTAAACCTGGGTGGCCTTCCGTTCTGCCATTTGTGAGCGCACAGCACACAACAGCAGCTCTGCCCATTCTTGGGTGTGTCACAGAAAGCATATCCTGGTATTCTTAGACCCACAGTAATGGCCAGCCTTCTTAGCTGTATTTCCCAAGAACGCACAGAGCGAGAGACTGAGAGCGAGCGAGCGACAAAGAGAGAGAGAGAGAAGACAGTGAGAGAAACAGAGAGAGAGACAGTTGACAAGCACTCTACTTAAATAAAAATAATCTATATAGCTATATATTTAAATGGTCGGTCTGTCATCTTAAGATCTTGCACAATGACCAATAAAAATGATGTTACATGTTAATAACACGGTTAGTTGACTGTAAACATTTGTTCAGGACAAATACACAATTTGAGGATATGTAGCATGACATATGTCACACGATACTGCGGCATGCTAAGCTGTGTATTTGTGTATGGAAGTGACAGCAAACATATGGCACAGATGTGGAACTAGAAAATATTTTTCTACTCCTTCTAATCCCCCTCCTGATTCCCTCTAAGCTTAAAAACGGAGTGATGGGACTGTCTTTCCCTACTGCACACGTGTCACAGTGAAGCAGCAGGGCTTTAAACTGCACCTTTGATTTCTGGAGTTGGCCATATGGCAATGTCAGAGGGTGAGCTTAGGAGTAGTCGTACAGTGGAACATGGCCGAGTGCAAAGGTGTCAGTCCCGACTTCAGAGAGTTAAAAACGTGCCACTATATTGATCCAACCATTTTCTTAATCAGCTAATCCTAATGAGCACACAAATCATCGAGTCAGGTACATTGGCTAATTGGTGAAATCAGCCGTGTTAAGTGCATAGGCAGAAAGAATACATTGCAGGGTTTTTACTTTCTGAATCCGGAATCAACATTTTTAGGTGCTACCCAAGAGTCACACTTGTGAGTTGTACTAAGCAGTAAGTAAGCAGCAGTGTAATGCGGCTTCAGAACTTACAATCCCATACACCTAGGTTGAAGCAGCCAATTTTCCAAAGGGAAGGCTAGGCTGCCCATGTCACGTATCCAGGAACCCAGGTTCAAGTCCGGCTCAAGGTCTTTTTTTTTCCGCCGCCACCCCATCTCTCTCTCTCCAAATCATTTCCTGTAATTCTTCACTGTCCTGTCTGATTAAAGGGTGAAATAATAACTTACAAAAAGTTACAGCCATCAAGTTTCTGATTCTGATAGACTGCACAGAGGTTTTGTTAATTTTGTTAGTAACACCTGGGCTTGCCTGCTATTTGGCTGTTGTGACTGGGCCTGTCACGATAACAAATTTTGCTGGGCGATAAATTGTCCACAAAATTATTTCGATAAACGATAAACTGTCGTTTTGAGACACGAGACCATTTCAACTAATATAATGATAATGGCATAATAATGCAGATACACCCTTTCAACTGGAACTGAAACTGGAAGACATTTTGAATATCCAAAATAAATAAACAAAACATAACCAAAAACAATCAATAAAATGGAAATAAAAAACACATAAAACTAAATCAATGAATAAAATTACCATTACCATTACCTATTAGTCTCTGTAAACAAAAGTGCACTTAAAAAAATATGAAACATTAGAGTCCAATGTCTTTGGTAGAGAGAGAGAGACACATGGAAAACAAACAAAAATGCAAATGGAAATTATCGAGGCCGGCAAAGTTATTGCACTCATTTTAAGTTTGATTTAATCAAACTTATTGATTTATTAATTTATTGATTTATTGCTTATTGCGACAGGCCTAGTTGTGACATGGGTCCATACCAAGTATTTGTTCCAACCATTCACTAAATCAACTGACTAAGTAAAATCACCTAGTTCTACCTGTTGCCACCTGTGTGTTTAAAACAGGCAATTTCACTAATTAGGTGGTGTAGTGTACTGTACAGCTGGAACAAATAGTGGGTAGCACGGAAACACAGGCAACTCGATTCTGGCTTCACAAAGTAAAACCTTTGCCACATATTTGATCCAAACATTTTCTGAACCAGCTGATCCTAAAGAGCACACAAATCATCAGACAGGTAGATTGGCTATTAATGACATCACCTGTGCCTACGCATTTCCGCTTGAATATTTTCTCCCTACAGTGGTAGTCTGGGTTTGCTTCCATTGACATGGTTGACTCAGACAGAAACTTTACCGGGTTAATCAGTGAACAGAGGAAGTGTTTGTGAGCGATGACGTTGACTTTGTGGCTACATTTGAATTGTATTGCGTAGGCAGGCTAATTGCATACACGACCAGACGTTAGCAATTGGTTAAAGGCAGATCCAATCATTTTAAACATAAGCAGAGTCTACACCTCCAGGAAGCAATCGTTTCTCAATGCAGCACGGCCAGACCCTTTGTACAAAATGCCTTTCTGAAGCCCTGACTGACATCTCTGATAACTGACAACTTCACACAGAAGTTGTCCCCATTTAACCTTTCAGTTGCAGTCAATATCCGACGCAGAAAGAGCCTTTGCTAAAACAGTTGAACGAAGTCTCCATCTAGTGGCGGAGGATGAAGCTACATTATTTCCTAGGGTTGTTCTCAGAATGCGATGGCGATATCACTTGGAACTCAGAAGTGCAAATCTACATTCTGTCTTTGCCCACAATCAGTACAGTTCAAATGGCCAATTCTGAAGTATTTGTGAAAGATCATTGCCTTGCAAAGAAATATGATCAAGGTGAAATTCCTGAAGGTTGTTCCTGTTCTGTAGTTACGAAAGTCTAGTCTGGGAGGGCTTGTTTGAGGAGCGGATGGGGAGACCCCAGCTTCAAAAAATAAATATCCTGCCGTGTACTCCTTCTGCCTGTGCCCCTAACATAGATGACTTTACTAATGAGCAAATTTACCTGTCTGATTGTTTGTGTGCTCATTAGGACCAGCTGGTTCAGGAGGTGGTTGAATAAACTGTGGCAGCGTTCTTCAGTTTCTAACGTCTGGGTTCTCCACCTCTGTGGACAAGAGAAGGAGACATCAAAATATCCTTTGAATTTCAAATCTGCCATTTGTTCAACACCACACTGTAAGTAATGAACAATAGAACAAACTTTGAAAGATGAAGTAAACATGCTGCATGGATGTGTTTTATGTTGGTTTAACTTAACACTGCCATGTACACATTATGATTATAAGGAGCACTTTTTTTTTTTTTACAATGGATTTGTAAACAAGAATCAGATGGAAATTCCAGTATGGAGTTATCAGATGGAAATTCCAATATGGAGCTATTAACCAGAAATGAAAAGGCAAGGAAGTATTTATTTTATGGGCAGGGTTTACCAGAAGTTATACCATTAATCATATGGAGCTGCCAGACACGCCAAGAATCAAGCAGGCCCTATCAGCTGAGGCAGGTGTTTACGGCAACATGCAGGCTTTTGACGCGCTTAAGCAAGTAGCACTGAATAAGACCAACTACAGCTCTGAAATTGAGAGACCACTGCAAATTTTCCCAAAATCAGCATCTCTACATGTATGACAGCCATTCCTTTCCAGTGTCAGTGAAATTTGGAAGAAATGTTGTCAGTAGTTTACAGAATTATTAATTACATTATTATATGACAGTAAATGCACACTCCTGATCAGTTAGGCAGAGAAGCAAGTAGTTGTCCTGTTAGGCTTGTATAAAAAATGTAAAAATATACTACAAAAAAGACAGGATTTTCTTCCCAGTTAACAATATAGATTGCCAATTAATTTTCTATATTGTTTCCATTTTTATTAGGGGTCTGTCTTATAGTTATTATGGTCCAGCCCAGAGGCTGTGATTACGTGGCAGGATCAGATTATGTATTTGGTAGCAAATGAGCATAAGTAGTGCATAACGCTGCTTCACCAAAGCTGCCGTGTTGCATTGTTACTCATGAACCACAATGGTGACTGGGTGGCAGCTGGTACAAAACAATTAACTCACTGAACAAAGTAATGACTTCGATTTTTGTGTTATTGGTTGCGTGTTTCCTATCAGGCACTCAGAAGAAAGCAAACATACAGCCACTCAGTCATTTCATTGTTTCTGCTGTACATTATCACTGAAAGATCCCATCTGAATATGCATGACCTGACCTACTTACAGTTGAATAAAAAAAAAATCTTTGGGCGGGTTTACTTGGCAGATATTGATTGTGCCAGGAGGAGAATGTTTGCATCTGATGATGTCTACTGGAGTGGAGTGCAGTGGAGTGGAGTGGAAGGGGTAGCAATAGAAATTTAGTCTACCTAATACCCAGGTATACACTGTATAACCACCTAAAAAGCTATTTTGTGTATATCCACCAAATTAGATGTGAAGATACATATCAACAGGTTTGTGGCATAGGTGTGCTCGTGGTTGTGTATATAGGGAGCGATCATCATGTACACAAAAGTGATGTCATGGACCACCAGACTCCAAAACAGCTTTTTCCACCAGGCGATAAGAGTGATGAACACAACCTAAAGACACCCTTTGCACTACAACACTTTTTTTCTCTTCCCCCTTTCTCTCTCTCTCTCTCTGCCTCTCTCTCTCTCTCTCCCTCACACACACACACACACACACACACACACACACACACACACACACACACACACACAGACACACTTCACTTACTATTTATTTATTTATCATTTATTTTTTGAGGAGCAAAAAACACAAAGAGTTTTACTCTCTTATACAAGTATAATGAGATGTAATAATAAAATAATCTTAAATCTTGAATCTTGAATTACTTGCGTGATTCATTAGTGACACTGTAATATGAGATGTGTGGCTTGAGGAAGTCAAACAGCTCGTATGCAAGTGATGCGGGGACTGTAAACCAGGCCAGTGAAATACCCCTATTCTATGTTTGAGAGGGAGTGGCACGCTTTATAAAGAAGGCCAAATGTTCCTGCACGTCCAAAACACACAACTTCAGCATATCTCCTCATGTCCACCATGAGAGGGACACGTAATATCTTAAGTGGAGTGCTCATCACAGCACTTTTGCTTCACTCCTCAGGTAAGACCTGGCTTATTTAAACTTTCTGAGCAATAACTGAATTTATTCCAGGAGTAAAATCGTGCAAAATCATACTATATGCCATGATGTACAAACTTTAATTTAAAAATGTACAGACCAAGTTTACGCACTAATGTTTAATTGCCTATGATGGAAGGAAACAACACTTGTGGTATAAGATCATTTGTTGAAATTCCACTTAACAAAGAACTTGAGACATTTAGTAAAAACACTGCAAAAGCATCCCTAATCAGGTTGAAGACTCAGGAGACAGCTCAAGTAAGGACAGGATGTGGTAAATCATCTTCACATAGCCTAGCCTGTATGCTTCACTAATCAAGTTGCTTGAAAAGAGGATTCTTCATTCATTCATACATTCATTCAGCTATATCACTTTGAGCCAGGCCATCTGACTGAAGTATATAAATGGTAATGACCTGGCTTAGACTAGTAGTTTTTTTTTTTTAACATTTATGTAAAGTCTTTAATATTAGTAATTTTTTACATTTATGTATAACGTCTTCTCATTTTTTGTAATGCAAGAATAGAAAACAGTTTGTCTCCCTCTCTATGAAAAAGTATCTTTTAAAATTACATATTAAGTGACTCAGGACTGGCACCATTCCGTTGAATACACCGCTGTCATTCCAGTGATATGAGGATAGTGTTATGAAGGCGCAATCGAAGATAAAAAGCCAGGGTCAAAAGTTCACAATAGCGTATGTTTAAAGTTTAATGAATCTAGGATTGGGTTTGTGATGACGATGTCAAAGACCACGGTGTTGGCACGACTGAGAGTGTCTCTATGTTCAGAGGGATGGCTGCTAGAACAGATGGTGAACAGGAGGGAGTATGAGGTGGTACGCCCGGTAAGACTGCATCGTCGGTACAACAGAGAAACAAAGGTGACCTTTTTACGCCGAGCCCACGTCTTCACAACCATATTTGGAATTTTGGATAAGTTATGCCACAGTAGCATAATCATAATCAAACACTTCTTGCTACAACTCCACAGTTGGGACCAGACGAAATGAAGTACAGACTAACACTGAATGGGAAAGACGTTAAGATTGACTTGAAGAGGAACGGGTGAGTGAGGGAGCGTGCTCTTGCTGAAGTGCACGCAATAATGTATCCACACAAATATTAACAGTGACGCAAATTCCTCACATACACACGGCACGATGTATATTGTTATCCAAATGTATTATAGCCGACAGGCTTCCATACCGAAGACGACATAAGGCTCATAGCCCCGTGAGATCAAGTAGGCCTACCTACACAGACAAAGTATGTCAACTCTCCCATCCTCCTCAGAGACCTGATAACCCAAGACTACTCGGAGACGCACTACACCAGCGAGGGAATAAGGGTAACAACTCCGAACACTTTGGAAAAGGTGAGCAACATTTTGCCTCTGTGACTCTCATGGCTAATTTGGGTGAGGATGCCATGCACATATCAACCTAAACATTCTGTGTTACTTTTTTCATTTTAGAGTCAGTGCTATTACCTTGGAAAGATTGTTGGCGATAGTCATTCGGCTGCCAGTCTCAACACCTGCCGCGGCCTCAGGTGTGTTAAACACGTTTTCTTTCTGTCGCTGGAGTGGCAATAAACTAGTTCAGCAGGTTCCTATATATTTGTGGTTAATTGGTTGTCGTGTTGTATCAGTGGATTCATCAGGGCTGCAGGGCAGGAATACGTGATTGAGCCGTTGGCGGGAAGTGACACTGGCGACCACGCAATGGTGAAGTACAGCAACCTGCGTCAGGTTCCGTGGCACTGCGGCGTCAACACGTCCATGAATGTGATACGTGGTCATCCGAGTTTTTCCGTTAGAGGGCGCTCCGGAACCAAAGTAAGAATGGCGAAATAGATATTTGCTACAACAGGCATCATTGTACAGTTTCAAAAATGGAGATGTCAGCCTCTTTCAGTGATTTTTAATGCAAATGTTTTGCAGTCTCCTTTGGATATACAGAAATACATAGAGATGTTCCTGGTAGTGGACCACAGGGAGGTGAGGGGAAATTCAATAATCTAAACATACATACATACATAGATACATACATACATAGATACATACATACATACATACATACATACATACATACATACATGCATACATACATACATACATACATACATACATACATAGAAACGAAATAAAAATAATGAGAAAATCATTTTGCTGTAGTACCTTAACATACAAGAAGACATCGACAAAACCAGGGAGAGGATGTTTCAGTTAATGAATTTTGTTAACATGGTAAGTGATTTCTGTGTGACTTTATCAGTGCTTAGTTAACTTCATCTATGAATGCATATCTAAGTTAGACTTGGTTAAGTTTAGTCATTCATACCTTAATGTCATCACCAGGTATACAGACCCTTAAGAACTGCAGTTGTGCTTGTGGGTCTAGACATATGGACAGACAGTGACAAAATCCCTGTTGAGAAAGACTCTGAGAAGACTCTGGAAGCATTTACAGCATGGAGAAACGATGTCCTAATGAAAATCAAGAAACATGACAGTGCGCAGCTAGTAACGTACGTTTATTACCGGTAATTACAGTTCCCGTGCAGTTCCCCCTTTGTACTTAACCTCGACAACATTTTTTTCTATATTATTTGTATTTCAGGGCGTTGCAGTTTAATGCAGGAGTTGTTGGTTCTGCCTACATAGGCAGTATGTGTTCTGCCCATGCCACTGGCGTAGTGCAGGTACGAAAATCTAATCATCCAGTCATCTTTTTTCCATCTTAGTAACAGTCTACTTCCAGGTAAAATCTAATATAATAAAGTTTGCAAATGCAAAAAGTTGACAGGGCTCAAAAGTTTCAGCAAGAGTGCTAATAGTAATGCCAGTAGTTTAGAGTGCCTGGAATAAGAGTTGAAGAGGCCGTGTTTTGACACATATATGGTGTAACAGCATTACAACGTACATGATCAGCTATGATCACAGCTCCAACTGTATGGCCCCAGATCCCAGATCGGTCTTAGAATCCAAGAAAAGAATTACAGAAGAGTTTAACATTTAATTAGATTTGTAATGCATCATCATTAAGCACTGCTGTCAATCATGCAGGATCACAGCAAGAGTGTCATCCCCACTGCGTCAACCTTCGCTCACGAGCTGGGACACAATCTGGGGATGGAGCATGATGAGGGCGAGCACTGTGCCTGTGTGGACCCTGAGTGCATCATGACCAAGACCCTCGGGTAGGAGCTTAGCATGATGAGCCCTATGAAATAATGTTATATTGTCCCGTCCCTTCCCACAAAACAAACACAGACAGACAGACAGACAGACAGACAGACAGACAGACAGACAGACAGACCTACAGACAGACCTACAGACAGACAGACACACACAGATGTTAGTCGTTGTGTTATATGACGGTACCCCTGTCAGTATTAGACCCTTGGAATAATCCCAGCTTTCCACCCACCTCATGACACCCCTGTGACAAGTGGGGACAAGTGGAGGAAGCACAGAGATAAAGAGGCAATTAGCTTAGCATCCCCAAATACATACATTACATTACACTTAGTTGACACTCTTATCCAGAGCAACTTAGTTATTTTAGGTACAGGGTACAGTTCCTGGAGCAATGTGGGGTTAGATGCCTTGCTGAAGGGCACTTTGGACATGGATGAGGGTGCAGGAGAGCACTAGTTATTTACTTCTCCACCCACATTCTTCCTACTGGTGTGGGATTCGAACGTGCGACCCTCCGATTCCAAGACATACACATTTTAGTATTTAGCTCAACACTGTAAACAGTGCTTGCTGCATGAATCTTTTTTTTAACATTGATTTTAATTTGCTCTGTTTACATTGGTTTACCGAACATAATTATGTGCATGACGCTTGAAAAAGAGTTCAAGTTAAGCCAACTTAAAAGGTCCATGTCAAAGATCAGGTTCAAAGATCCACGTCGCCTACATATTTTTGAAAAATCACTTCTAAGCAGCACTTTTTTTACGTTAAAAAACAGCCATTAGCTTACAATGCTCTAATACAGTACACATTTTAGTATGTCGCTCAAAGCACCCATCTGTCTGCAGTGACTCATCTCCGAGGCACTTCAGCAGCTGCAGTGTGGCTGATTACACCTCCTACCTGCAGAGCTCCAACGCCATGGCCTGCCTCACCGTCAACCCCCTGCACAAGGCCCTCATCCCCGTTTGTGGCAACGCCATCCTGGAGGAGGGGGAGCAGTGCGACTGCGGCTCTCCAGAGGTAAATTCTAAGTACGCTGTATAGAATATAGTATTGCATTTCCTGTCTGCATGCATTTTGTAGAAGACAGTACAGTAAGTAGTATAAGTATATAAGTAAATAATAAGTACATTGCATAGAATGTTTGAAAAGCATTTGAAATTGAAAAAAAGAAGCCAACCTGTTTCTGCAGTGTGTTGTTATTCACTAATTACGCGATTTACTCATTAACCACTTGAAGCAGCACTATGCAACTTTTTTAAGTTAATTAATCATCTTCATAAAGATTAAATGAGACTTTCTCGACCGCCCCCCACAGGATCACGTTAAATTCTGAAGAAATTCTGACTTTACTTACCTCAGTGGACATGATTATTTTGATATTCACCGGTTGCTCTGATCAGTTGAGTTGAAAACACATGCACAGGGTGAGGGGAAAAGGAAAACAGACCATTTGTAAGAGAGTATTTCTTAAATTGACACCTACATGTACGATTGACACCTGTACATGTTGATCGTACATGTACAAAGTTGCGTAGCATCTATTTAATCGACACCTGCACTTACCCTGTAGTCTCTTTTGTTAACTTAGCTTGAGAGTTTTGCTTCATACTAAGTCACTTGTGTGTATGTAAATGAATGCAATATCCTATAAGAGGAGATGCAAATGCCTGTGTCTATACTCTCTGCAGGAGTGCACAAGCACATGCTGTCGTGCTGTGGATTGCAAGGTAATGTAACACAATGGTGCACCCTAATGGTTAATAAACAAGGCCTTTATTTATTCATCAGCGTGACGTCTGTTATGTTTATGTTTCCCCTGCAGTTCGTTCAGTCCACCAAACAGTGCAGGGCCCAAGGGGGCGAATGCGACCTCCCGGAGTACTGCACAGGCTCCTCGGCTGACTGTCCAGAAGATACCTTTGTGCAAAATGGCAGCCCCTGTTCAGGCAACAAGGGCTACTGCTTCAACAGCCAATGCCCCACCAGAGACAGTCAGTGCATGGCTGAGTGGGGAAAGGGTAAGCCCTCTGTTAAAGTAGAAACAACAACCAGAGAGGAACAGCCCAGGTTTAGAAAGTAAAAGTCCTGTACTTGTTCCAGCCAATTAACTGTCCAGCTCATCCTCATTAGCACAGCTCCTCATCCAGTTGTATGAGCTGATTAGGGAAATAACCTGTGTTAAGAGGAGAAGAAGGAATACATGGCAGGACTTGTGCTTTCTGGAGACTGTTTGTCCACATCTGGTAACAGCAGTCAGGGAAAGGTTTAGTATGAAGGAAAATTATGCGCAGGAACTACATGGCAGCAAGACAAAACATATTAATTTATATTTACAAACATTTATATTTACTTATAAAGCATTATATTTACTTTACTCACATATATCTACTTAACTTACTACTTAAGTACAAACCCTGCCATGTATTCCTTCAGGTGATTTCACAAATTAGCTGATCTATCTGTCTGATGATTTGTGTGCTAGTTTAGATCAGCTTTTTCAGAAACTGTTTGGATGAAATATGCGGCAGTAATGTTATTTTCTGAAGCTCAGATAGACACTTCTGATAATGTGTGAATGTTTTTTTTTTTGTGATGTCCTGGTTATGGTTAGCTTATCACACACTATGTCTGTCACTTACTGGTCAATGAAAGGGAATTTCACTGTTGCTAAGGAACTACAATTCTCTGTCACAACAGATAACAGAAAACTTGACCCCCTCTCTGACACACACACACACACACACACACACACACACACACACACACACACACACACACACACACACACACACAGTTATAGAGGAAGCAGAAACATGCTACAATTTTTGTGGTGTTACTTTGCAGATGCACAGGAGGCTGAGGATCAGTGCTATAAGTCAGACTCTACAAGGTAGGCTATTAACAAACGGAATAGTGTCACATTTGAAAGTCGCAACTGATTAGTTCACACAATACTCTATTCATGGCAGTTCTACAGAGCAACCTTTGGATTTTAAGCATCTTGGTCCCTATGAAATTATGATATATTGCCATCCCCTCGGAAAGACAAACACACACTGAGATTTTAGTCATGTTTGTCACATTAGTCACAACTACTTCAACACTTACTACAGTACACAGTACTCTATTCATGCCAAATTTAAAAAAGCCACCTTTGGTTTTCTTTTAGTGATGCAATGTGTGAAATGTTACTGTGCATCACTGGAAACAAGGATCAGAACTCCAACTCTGGTCACATGTGCACAGATGTCACTTCAAAAAACGAGGTTTTAAATGGCACCAGATGTAGTGAAGGAAAGGTAAGTACCACTGCAAAACCCAGCTGACCCAAAGTAAAGAAAGATATATAAGGCAAAGCTTTGGATATATTTTAACGGTACTGTGATGTCCTTTCCTGTAGGTTTGCATGGGTAAGCGGTGTGTAGAGCTGGGAGAAGCATATGAAGTGAATTATTGCCAACAAAATTGTACAGGGCATAAGGTAAAGAAATGGACTGTGCATATCATATTTCAGTGTATTAAAAATCAGAACTTATTGTATCCAGACCTGTTGAAGAAGTATGGGGATAGTTTTGTCTCAATACTATCAAATAAATATCACACCATTCAGAAATATATTACTTGAGTCAGCAACAAATGTAACAAGATTCACAAATAAAATTCATGTCTTGCAAATAAATGTGACACCATTCACACAAGAAATGCATTTGTGAATGGTGTCACATTTATTTGTAAATCATGAATTATATTTGTGGATGTCGTTACATTTGTTGCTGAATCAAGAATATTTGATAATATTGAGGCAAAACTCTCTTCATAATGATGTGTATGTATCTGTAATAGCATAATCAGAGATGGGCAAGCTGGATTCAGAAGCTACCTATGTAGCAAAGGGGAGGAGAAGTCACCCCACCCGGCTTCGAGCCCGGGTCTCCGGGGTACCAAACGTGGGCTCTGAACTGCAATGTCAAAGAGCCAGGCTCGTTGGGATGGTAGTCAGAGCACACCCACAACTCTAGTGATGTTCACTCCATCACAATCTAGTACCACATATTTTACCTGGTTCTACCTGTTAGACTCCTTAACTCCTTTTTCTTGCTTAGGAGTTGTACTAGACTCAGTTGATGTAGTGAATGGCTGAAACATATATATACTCTCAGAGATATGGGGACAGTAGGGGTACACATCTGTATCTTAAGGTACAGTCAGTATTAATGTACCCCCAAAGGCTAATATTTGGACCTTAAGGTACAAATGTGTACCTAATCAGCTCTGGAGAAGATACAAACTAGTTGTAAAACAGTCGTTAAAAGGTACAATTATGTGCCTTTGAGGGTACTGTTGGCGTGACAGGCTTTGTATCCCTAAAAGTAGAATTCTGTATCTTCTTTTATGAGAGTGTTTGGTTCTGTGGTGTAGCTTCTGAAGCCAGGTTGGCCATCCATCACTACACAGCCATGTCAGAACCATCTGTACTGCCTGCTGTCTTTTTACTCTGCGGTGAATAATATGTGATTTGAGCATTCAGTCACCTCCACTTAAGAGAGTGGACAATGTGTTGCACTTGCACTTTCAACAGTGTGGGGGTGGTTCAAGGCTGAACAAGTAAAAGTGCATTTGTGTGAGGGAGAAAAAACTCAGACAGTTTGTCCGAGATTTATAATAGACAGTGTCAGTGAATGGTCCTTTCTATCGGTGAGTCATGCATAGAACCAATAGCATAAGCTGAGGTACATGTACATCAAAAGATTGTCACAAAGGTGTTTTCAATGCTATTGAATGCTGTATTTTTACCCATAGTTACAAATACAGGATGTACTGGGGGATACAGTAGCCCCCAAAGACACAAATAGCAGGGTTGGGGGTACTGGCATTAATATCATGAATGTAAAACATAAGAGGCACCACCTCCTAATTATGGAGGGGCAATACTAACTTTGTTACCCCATATTCAAAGGTGTGCAACAATAAACGGGAGTGTCAGTGCGAAGCTGGCTGGATGCCCCCTCACTGTGACATAAAGTATGAAGGGGGTCTGGATTTTACCCTAGGTGAGCATTATAACTGCACAATTATAACCGCATATTATAAATGCACTACACCAGCATTTTCCCATACAACTATCTCATTTATTTACTTTTAAGGTCATAGAGGCCCTTTGTTTAAAAGTATTAATCCTTTACTGCAAAACATGAGCAGTCACAGTTACTGTGATGGGAATTTCCACATCCATGTTTTCTTGTGCCTGCAGGTAAGGCCTCAGGACTCGGAGCAGGTGAGAATATTAAGTTTACTTATGCAACCTTCTCCCATGAGGTGCTACCTTGTCATACTCCCCACCAAGTCTTAAGCTGCTCTGTAGATTGATCGTATTCAATACTTTGTGTGTGTTAATCAATCACCAACAGTCAATCAATTCAGAGCGTCTCTGTGAAGCTCTCATCCTGACAGGCTCGTTTATCCTCCTTTCAGGAGCAGTCATTGCTATCGTGGTTGTCATAGCAGTGGCTGTTTTGACGTTGGTAGCACTGGCCTTGGTCAAGGCCGTGTGTTACTGCAGGGATAATAAGAAAAAGATCAGCAAGCACAGGTTGGTACCTTGCACACTGCATCATTACTGACATATTGAACCCGATGTCAATAGTGCCATTACAACACTGGGCCACATAAACCAGCAGAGATCTTACTATTGCCTTACTTATGGTTAGAAATGGAAATTCACTTTGTGACCACATGCTGTGGACTTACATAGTCATTAAAATCCCTTGATAAAATCAGTTAAATTGCATTTCGGCAGCCCTACAGCACAATTAAATGTGCTTGCACACTGCTCCAACAAACACCAACTGTTGGGTCAGTCTGTATTTGTTCTTTTTGGATAGTATCTAGCTGAAAAAGTCTCCTTTGTCAGTTACGGTCTTGGCACTGCAGTGTGGAACTGGCAGTTGATTGACAGAACATTAAGACTGCCACCTGCCAACTTCAGAATGCTGTTGTTGTTTGAGGCAGTATGTAGAATTTTAACCTCTTTCTTTTATGAATGACACATGAGCAGTTGTCATAATTTGTATCGTCAAAGTAGATAGGATTGAAATACGTTAAAAGTGTTGTTTAACTTGAACTTAGTCTTTGTAAGGTAACTGGTGCTTTGACATGGGTGTCTCTTTACCCAGCCACACGTCAAGCACCCCACATCTGGGGTTGGACAACTCTGCCTTAGAAAAGGAAGAAGAAAATGTGTATGAAATTTACATAAACGCCAATCAGGTATGCCCATTTCAGCACCTCCCAAACAAAAGAATTAGTTTTAAATTGTACATAATTCTTTTTTTTCCACATGGTCTTGAGCTACATGCTAATGTGATTTAACCCTTAGGTCCCACCAAAGGGTCCCCACCCTTCTGCCTGAGCTGTAGATGAAACTAGAGTTGGTGTGGACAGTTATGAAGATACTCTTCGCCTCCTCTTTTGGGCTGAAAGGCGAGAAACACTGCTATGCTCTGGTCAGCAGCTAAGGGCACCGCTTCAATCATTCTGTCCACAGCAGTCTGCCCGTAGACACAATTGCAGTCTAGACCTGCTCTGCGAGGTGCTTACATTAGTCATATGTTTTAAATGTAGACACCTACTGTCTTTCCTGAGCACAAAACGTACAGTTTGGATTTCTGTGGTCATACCGGTATAGTTTAAGTACTGTACAGTTTAAATGAACTCTCACAATGAGTGTTAGTGCCTGCAGGAGACCTTTGTAAGCCTGTGTATAAGTACAGATAAGTGTTCTCTTGTTGCTCGGCAACAGTAGCCATGAAATGGCATTTACTCTGCAAGACTTCTGTTTTCAGAATGAACCTTGGGAAAGAATGAGCTCTCAATTTTTTTCCATCCACTTACATGAACAGTTATATAACGAGTTGTTGTAATAAAGTTTAATTTCAGATGTTTTTTGAGCCAGTGTTATGACTGAAATGTATGTAGCTACACTGTAATTTCTGAAACAAAGAATACATTATTAGTAATACCTCTGTAAGGAGAATAATCTGTAAAATGAAAATACATCTCGTCTTCAACGCAAGAGGTCTTGCTATGAAGACCACAAAATTATAATGCTATGCAAGATGATCAAAAACATTTCAAAGGAGGACCAGCCATTTTCTTTACTGGTGCACCCAAGCCCACCACTGTAAGCACGCTATAGACACATAACAACCAAGGTAAGTATTGTTAAACCCAGGCTGGCTTAAAACCATATTTAACCAGATTGACAGAACAGAAGACACATCATATTTTTTTTTGACTTTGTACTTCTTTTAGTTTTTTTTTTTTTTTTAATGGAGTGATACATCTACAGAAATTCAGATTTATAGAGGCCTCGCAATACAAGTACTTGACAAAAAGTTTTTTTTTCCGTTTTTCAGCTATTAAGAAAATCTTAATAAACAATTTCTGTACATTCTGCAAGATGTGTGTTCAAAATCGTAACAGAAGTCAGAAATGAAGCATCGCCCCACAGTACTCGCTTTCCCAGAGGCCTCTGTGTTGCCCTTTTACACATCCAAACACAAAGCCCTGACCCCAAGTAACGCCCTCCCACACCCCACACCCCAACCCCACCCCACCCCAGTCCCACCCCACCAACCGCTAGCTATCTTTCACACCACAGCAGAATTTTAACTTAAGCATGGAGGAATAACAAAAACATAAAAAAACAGAACAGAAAAAAATGAATAAAAATAAACAAACAAAAACAAAAAACTTTGGAGTCTCTTCACAGAGAGAGAGAGAGAGACCACACGGCCAGCCAGGAACAAAGAAACATTCAGAAATAGAAAGCTAATACAAACAAAAGTAAGGGGGAAAATCATGATCCAGGTGAACTCTTGGGACCTGATTGCAGACGCGAGTTGAAACAAGCCTCTAGGCAGCGCCTTTGTAATATATTTTATTGTATTTATATATATATATAGTTTTTTTTCTTTAGAACACAAAAAATAAAAAGTACAATATAATTCAAGAGCTGAAAATGCATTATCTTACTCATGATTACACAAATCTACAGGACTGATTTTTAGTGCTCTTCCTCCAAGAGCACTGACATTGGATTTTTTTTTTTTAAATATAGCTCATCTATTGATGGTACAGACTTTACAGTATAGTACAAATGAAAAAAAAAAAAAAAAACACTGACTTATTTTCTTTGGATGAGAAACATTCCTAAACAAAGTTCTGCGATGAGACCCAGGAAGCACCCCTCTTAAGCGGTGCGGTGTTGCGTTTTAGTACGGGGCTCCCCGTGGTCGACTAACAGAACTGACCCAAACGATGTTCTCTCAGCGTTGCAGTGGTCTGAGAGGCCCTTACTGGTCTCGTAGTACAGAGGAGGATGCCCTGGGCTGGGTGCTGCCAGCATAGCAGAGAAGAGACTGCATGAGACAAGGGGGGTTTGGCATCTGCGAGGTCCCCTCCACATCACAGACACACACACACACAGACACACACACACAGACACACACACACACACACACACACACTGCTGCTGGAGCTGGGTGCATGCGGCGGATAACCTCTGTGGGGTGATTTAACTTGGGGAGGGGAGGGTCTGTGTGTTTTCTCTCTCTCTCTCTCTCTCTCTCTCTCTCTCTCAAGGTGACCTTCTGGCACAGTGAGTTTAGAAGTGGCGGAACAGCTGTTAGGTATATACAGGGATATACGGCACTAGGGCCGGATGCCTTGCAGACGAGAGAGGAATACTCTGCTCAATCCCAACCACCTCAACACGCTCACCAGTTTGGTGTTTTACATAGTTGCCTGTCAAAAGAGAGAAAAATAAGCATAATAATAATACTAATAATGGGCTAATGAGGACTAAAGACATTTTCCCCTGTAATTCTTTACAGCTAGGTTAAGTATCGTTAGTACCAGAGTGGCTAGACGCGCGTTTAGTCAGCCTGTTTGGTGTATAGCACGGTTGCCTGACACAAAAAAGAGAGAGAGAGAGAAATGGTGGCACACTAATGAAGACTAACGATATTTTCCCCTGTAACTTTTTTGGTGCCAGCAGTAAATCCTCTGCACAATATCACCACCATGTATGTGTGAGGGGTCCACAGGCCTTCACTATGCCAGACAGACAGCCAGCAGACTCCAGCAGCAACCCCCCAGAGCTCCCCAATAAAAGGCATCTCCACATACAGAGCCAGCCACAGAGTTCTGACTGACTGGAGAACAGTTGTGGCGGTTGACCAAAACGTCGTTCCCATTACATGAATATATATAAAAAAGCTTACACTAATTATTGTCTAAAAGCGCAGTTTTGCTTGCCTGTCGGTACCTAACCGGGGTGTGGGGGTGGGGATGGGTTTTTTTTTTTTTTTTTTATCTTGGACTCAAAGTAAAAAATAACAAAAATAAACAAAAAATGACAAGAAATAAACAAAAAAACTGAGAGAAACATCACATCTGAGTAAGGGAACGCTTAAAAATATACAAATACATGAAACACGTGTCAACAGATGCTTCAGTTTTGCTCCCCCTATCAGCTATTGATTGGCATCATCCTTCTCCTCTTCTGGTTAAATGTTAACGTGTAAAGTGAGAGATTCTTTTTTTTTTTTTTTCTCGTTTCCTTAACGTTTTTCCAGCCATCGAGGCTGGCCAGACGTGTAGGTTTCTAGAGATGTGACTGGGCCAACGGTTCCCTGCCCAAGAGCGAGACAACATAGGAGAAACTCTGCTGAACTAGTCTGGGGTTTGATAAAGAGAGGAACAAAAATCGCAGATTGTTACCAACCAAAAGTTATAAAATGGATTCTCTCGCGATGATTATTCAGGCTGTGCTGACCTTGACCCAACCTGACTTTTTTCTCTTTTTGTAATATATGTCTGTATGTCTATATCTATATACTGCATTTTATATACATTTTTGAGAATACAATGTATTTATGCATTCATGTTTATTCTTAATTATTACATATTGGTATTAATCTTCCTTTATTGGATCAATAAATAAATAAAACCATGATTTTTTTTCGTTTTGTCTGGTCTATTCTCTCTGGTCATGGTGTTTTTTGTTGTGCAATTTCCCCCATTCCCTCCCAAATCTGTACTATGGCAGTTAGCCTGCGGAGAGCGCTACACCCACCCAGGAGGGAGTGAGGGGCAGGAGAGAGATGGGGCATTTTTTTTGGTGAGGTGGGATGGGGGGTAGCAGAGCAGGTTGGGTGGGTGGATGGGTGGATGAGTGAGTGAGTGAGTGGGCACTACTATGCTTGTGCGTTGGTGCCATTTTTGTCTGGGGAGTTGGCGGCGTTGATGGAGTTGGCAGTGCCGTCCGGCTGCTTGCCATCCTTGCGTGGCGGCATTCTCTCGTTTATCCGGTCCAAGCCGCGGGCCTCCTCGAAGCTCTGGATCTTGTGCTGAGGGCTGAAGCCTTGGATGGCTGCGAGTGTGGGGAGGGGAGAGAGAGAAAGACGAGAGAGAGAGAGAGAGAGAGAGAGAGAGAGACACAGAGAGAGAGAGAGAGAGAGAGAGAGAGAGAGAGAGAGAGAGAGAGAGAGAGAGAGAGAGAGAGAGAGAGCGAGAGAGAGAGAGAGAAGGACAAGGAAAGAGGAGGGCAGAGAGGGGGGAACATGAGCCTGGTGGCAAAGAACCTGGCCTTGTGGCTGGGCCACACACGAACACAAACCATTTCTACACAGCTGTGCTTGGCAATCATTACAACTCTACTGTATTCTTAAAATATCCAACACACATTTTTTTTGTGTTTAATAGATGAAAGAATTAACATAAACGAGACTAAAGAAATACAGTATGGACTTACTGGGTAGGGAGCAGGGGGGCATAATACAAAACCAGAAAAAAGTACAGGTTAGTTTATTAGCTGACCACTGGTGTTCGTAATGGCATTTGGCAATTTCATTTTGCGGATAACAAGAACACAAATATTAAATTCTGCTAATAATTTTATAACATTCCGGCACACATACACACACAATGGTGTGTGTGAACGTGGTACTGCTTCCACATACACACACACACACCATATCAGACTATCGCAGGTATCTGATGCAGTAAAAAAACAAGTCTTGAGAGAGATAGGGTACGCAGGATTAAGGAAGTCTTGGTTTGCAAGGTCAATAAGATACAGTAAAAAGATGATGTGAAACCCCTGAACTGGAGGCAACTTCTTGTTTTTTTGTTTTGTTTTTTGCTCTATTTTCCAACCCTAATGGCTCTTCACTTTGTCCTTGTAAGACATGTAGCATCAGCTGCAACTAATCACAACCTTTCTGTAAGCCACTGGAGAAGGAGAAAAAAAAATTCTCCCCTTTCTACAGGAAACTAGGCTGCTTGAAAAGCAAGGTTTGGTCACAACTGCCTTTGCAGCCAACCTTGAGCATTTCTATTCAACTTGGATACCGAAGGAAGCATCATCAGTCTACACATAGGCCTTGGAGCAGGCAAAAAGGATTTTATGATGAATACACTACTGGAGGAGGACTTTGACAAAATGTACACAATTAACCACTAGGCTACATCGGGCACGGAAGTGGTTTGCAGAGCAAAATTACAGTTTTGGAGACTTTGCCTATTTTTTTTCTTTTCCAATTGATTATAGTGTAATCTACTGTTACAGTGTCGTCCCTTCCACCTCTCACAGACCTGCTGTAGCTTCAGCTTTACACTAAATTTGTACTAAACTATGGCCCTGTTGTTGCCCAAGTCCATAACGATTCAATCACCAGATGAATTTCTCACACAATTCCAACTTCGTGTCAATTTCTAATTGTGTGTCAATTGTTAAATCCAGTTAGTTGACCGATGTAAGACCACAGGTGTTACACATTACAGACAACAATGTCACACAGAGGACAAGACAATTCCTACACAACACAGGTGGTCAACGAGGACTGTTAAACACACACACACACACACACATCCAAACACACACACACACACAGCACTACAGACAGACAGACAGAGAGGGGAAGGGAGAGAGAACGGTTTGCGTACCTCGTGCCTCCGCAGCTTCTACGGTGGCTGTGTAAGCGTGAGTAGTAGTGCCATGCCCAAAAAAACGACGGGAAGAGAGTGAGTCAAGTTATCAATGCAAATCAACGTTCAGTCAAACACCCCCACCCCTCCACCCCAATCCCACCGCCTCCCCCCACCCCCCACATAACTGCCCCCCACCCCCACTGAACATTCACACAGACCTTTGGGGGTTAGTGTACTACACAACAATGAATGTACACATGGGGCGGGCAAGGGGGGGACAACTCATGCAAGAAAATACACCCCCCCACCCCACCCCACCCTCTGCATCATATGGAAAATAAACACACAGAGCATGTTAGACAGTTTTAGATAGGATTGCATGTTTGGTTACAGTTAGCTGACTTGGCAGTGCAAGGTGACATTACAAGCTGACCAACACATAGCTACAGTTTTCTACATGCTACAAGACTTATATCTTACTGAGGGCAGAACAGCCTCCAGAAATAGCCTCTCATTTTCAACAAATATTTTTCATTAGTGCACAGGCACTCTAACATAGAGTCACATGTCACTGGCCCTTCAATATGTTAGCATAAGGAATGTTATGTTAGAACAGCCCACTGAGTAAGTTAGCATATTAACAGCAATGAATTGTGGATCTGGTAGATTAATATCTAAATATCAGTGCCCTGTGGATGTTAACTAGCCCGGTAAACCAGCCCCTCGTACTTCATTTCATTTTGTACAGAGGGTCTGGACCAGACATGGTCAGAAACAATTTCTTCCTGGAGGTGTGGACTCTGCCGAAGTTTAAAACAAGCCTCTGCCTTTACCCAATCACTAACGCCTGGTCGTCACGTATGCAATTAGCCTACCTATGCACTACAATTCAAATGTAGCACACAAGGTCAACGTCATGGCTAACGAACACATCCTCTGTTCGCTGACTGGATCGGTCTTGCTGGGGCCGACTAAATGACCCTCAAGAGATTCCGGTCCAGACCCTCTGTACAAAATGAAATTAAGTACGAGGGGCTGGTTTACCAGGCTAACATCCACAGGGTACTGATATTTAGATATTAATCTACCAGATCCACAATTCATTGCTGTTTATATGTTAACTTACTCAGTGGGCTGTTCTAACATAACATTCCTTATGCTAACATATTGAAGGGCTAGATGCTAACTGGTCCAAATACATTTCTGTAGAGGACGTGACATTTGTTTACCATGGGGGGTTAAATTAACTAAATCAAAAAGACACAGTGACATGAGACGAGCCATGACGTGCTGCAGTCAGACTTTCTCTAAGTGGACCCGTTTAAGAGGCATGTCTCGCAGCGCTAAGCATAAACAATATGCACTGATGAGTTCTGAGGAAAAACCACAGGTGCACTTAACATTTCAGACTCATCTCGCTTGTCATCTGCGTGTCTATCAGTGGGCCATGCCGCTCTCTATGTAAGATGGAGACAGACCAAGATAGAGCGAGAGGCGCGTTTCCTGTAGTGCAAACCTCTTTGGAAAGGCGGCTTTAGATAAAAGCCTCTGCTAATCGTGTGCATTTTAGTGGAAATGCCAATTTAGGGCCTTCAGAAACCTGATTAAGGCTGGTGAATAACGCAACCAGATACCAAAGGACATGGCAAATGGCCTCTAATTGCCTGGAACTCATGGACACCCATGACACTGACTAAGGGATCCTATTACAAACACTAAGCCTGGGTGAATCTAGTGAGTACTGTGTACTTATGTAAAGTGCTCCAAGTCCTGACATCAAAAGATTTAAGAAACATCACAGACTTCAGAGTTTGGATACGAACCGTATGACTACACGTGTGTTTGCTTTACATATTGGCACACACATATCTAGACTTTTAGCCTTTTTTCTAGGTGAAAAAGAGGGCCAAAGCTAATAGTGTCCGTCAGGGCCCATCCTGTTGTTGGTTAGTTAGTGAGAGAGGGGGGGGGGGGGGGGGGGGGGGTTAGTGGTTGAGCGGCGAGATGCAGCAGGCTGGCAAGTTGAGCTCCTCTGAGGGCTGGGAGGAGGAAGAGGAGAAGCGTGGCATGCTGACACACAAGGCAAAAAAACTGGGTCACGTTGCGTCACAAGAGCGTCCTCGAGAGCCACCACAGCGCACCCTGGCCGACGTCACCTGGCTTGGCACTGATTTTTTGTTTTTTTAACCCTTTAAATGTCAGGCTGGAAAATCCCAAAGCAGTGGCCAACCCAACCCTCACTGCTAATCATAAAAATTAGTTGTGTTATATTCTTACAGGGTCAATGGTGAAAGGTGGACTCATGGTGTCTGCTATATGTAACCCGATTTTGTTTTGGTAAATAATGCATTTCCCAAACAACAAAAGAAAACTTTTCTACACATTATTTACAGGTCAAGATGCTCCATACTGGGTTTCCGTTAATGAATGTATGACATTAATATTACAAACCTGGGTTACACTGTTAAAAGTAGTAACAGGGTAGTGGGATGAAGTTTTATTTGTGCCTGTCTGGAGTTAATGCAGGAACTCTGTCACTGACATGGGAATGTGTCTGCAATGTTCTGTAACTGACATGGGAATGTGTCTGTAATGTTCTGTAACTGACATGGGAATGTGTCTGTAATGTTCTGTAACTGACATGGGAGTGTGTCTGAAGGTGATGTGGTAATTCTGTTCTGGTTTGGTTGGGAGCTGAGAAATTCAGGAAGACAGCGAGAGAGAATAAAACAAATGAAGAGATGGGGGGAATAAAAGGAGAGCGGGGACAGCAAAGCGGAGAGCCAGGAGGAGCATGGAGGAGAGCAGAGAAGATAGGAGAGGAGAGGAGAGGAGAGGAGGGGGGGGGTGAAGGGGGTGGGGGGTGGTGGAGGTGTAGGGGGGCAGGGAGGTTTTGGTGGGCTGGATGAAAGCAGTGGGGGGAGGGGTGGGGGGGAGACAGACAGTGGGAGAGACAGAGAGAGAAAAAGAGGGAGAGAGAGAGAGCGTGAGCAAGGATGAGGGCAAGGTTGTAGGGGGGGCACTTACCGCTCTCTAGGGTCTGCCGTCCTCCCGACAGGACACCCAGTGGCAATGTGCCAGTCGGGGTTAGTCCCTTCAGTGTTAACACACTCTCATTCTCCTCTCTGGACACACACACACACACACACACAAAAAGACACAGAAGTTATTCCTGAATCAGCGGTACCAACAGAGCCTAAAGCAATAAAATCATACGATGTGTTTGGCATACATTAGCCTCTTGTTGAACCCTTAGTTCAAATATTTGAGTTGTAAATTTTTTAGACGAGGTGGGGTGGGCTGGAGGGTGGGGGGTGGGAGGGGAATGGGGAATAGAGGGTTTGGCTCACCTGAGTACAGAGAAAACGCGAGCCATCTTGCCAATGGCACGGATCTTATTTCTGATCACCTCTTTACGCACAGCTGGAGCTCCACCTACACACACACACACACAGACAAATGTCACCAAATTAACCATTTCCCACCAGAGAAAAATCATGCACTTAACTAAAGTGAGCCAGAACCCATGTCTCCTCAAATGAGCGATGCTTCAAAACGCAAATTTCAAATGCACGGGGGGAATTGTAAACAGATCGCTTTTATTGTGCCTCTGAGTGGAACTGGTGTAATTGCGTTTCGGTGCCATTACGGGCCGCTCCCAGCGGGCCTTGACACAATGGCATTAAGGCAAAGGGCTCGGTGAAGTCGCTCGTCAATCATCGCGCGCGCGACTGTGACAGGGAGCTCGCAGCGCTGCATGCTGTTGGGCGGATCGATGGCCAGCGTCTGCGTAGCGTGTGGCTGGGGCTTTGGGAGGAAGAGGGAGAGGGAGAGAGAGAGCGCGAGAGAGAGAAAGCGCAAGAGACAGGGAGAGAGCGAGAGAGAGAGCGAGAGCGAGAGCGAGAGAGACAGGGAGAGAAGCAGAGACACAAGACAGGCAGAGAGAGACAGAGAGACAAAGACAGAAAGAGAGAGAAAGAGAGGCAGAGACAAAAGGTAGAGAAGTAGAGGTAAAGAGACAGGAACAGAAAGCAAGAGAAAGAGAGAGAGAAAGAAACAGAAAGAGAGGTAAAGAGAGATGGGTAGAGAGAGAGGGAGAGAGAGCGAGAGGTAGTGGTAGGTGTAGAGAGAGGGAGCACATAAAAGACAGATAGAGAGAGAGGGAGAGAGAGAGCGCGAGAGAGAGAGAGAGAGCGAGAGAGAGAGAGAGAGAGAGAGAGAGAGAGAGAGAGAGAGAGAGAGAGAGAGAGAAGCCCACTCTGCCTGCTGCGCTCCAGCCAATCCTCTAGGGGGTGGTGTGGGGTGGGGTGGGGGGGGGGGGGCACCGAGGGCCCCAGCCGACGCGGTGGTGGATCTGTGTCAGGCCAAGTTAAATTTATGCGCCGCACGGAGAGAAAGAGGGACAGCTCCCACGTCCACGGCGACGGGCCTGCAAATGGGACACTCAATTCCTGCTTGACAGCAGCTGAGATGGCGCTGGAGCGCTGAGCGAGGGGGGTGGGGGGAGGGGCTTCTTGATCAGGCTCCTGGGAGCAGCAGGAGTAGGAGGAGGAGGAGGAGGAGGGAACGCAAGAAGAGGAGGAGGAGAGGAGAGGCAGGAGGAGGAGGAGGAGGAGGAGGAGGAGGAGGAGGAGGAGGAGGGAACGCAAGAAGAGGAGGAGGAGAGGAGAGGCAGGAGGAGGAGGAGGAGGAGGAGGAGGAGAGCAGCGTCTGCTGGGTGAGGGGACAGGAGGGAGGAGGAGAAGGAGCCAGAGAGCGTGATGAGAGCCACCTGCACCAGGGCCAGCAGACGAGGAGCACACAGAATGGGTCTTCAGAGCGCCTCTAAGAATCCCCCGAACCCGTGTGTCTCTCCTGCTGCTGATCGAGCTCGTTCCAGTTTCAGATGGGATTGGGAAGTGACGGGTAGGAGTCACTAGCCTGGTAAATTCCTTCAATTCTTTTTGTACAGAGGGTTTGGCAGTGCTGTATTGAGAAACGATTTCTTCCTGGAGGTGTGGACTCTGCTCTAGCTTAAAACAAGTGGCTCTGCCTTTACCCAATCGCTAACATCGTCATGTATGTAATTAGCCTGCCTACAATCCAAATGTAGCACACAAAGTCAACGTCATTGCTCACGAACACTCCGTCTGTTCACTGATTGGCTAGGATTGGCTGGCACATAATACAGCAATGTCAATGGCAGCACGGTCAGACCCTCTGTAGAACATGAAATGAAGTACGAGGGACTGGTTTACCCATAAATGCAGCACAACTGACTTCATGTTACTTAAATGTAAGGCAAAAAAGAGGTCAAAGCAGTACTGCCCGCCTTAAAAAAGAACTTTTGCACACTGTTCATTACTACATGTCCTAATTTAAAATATTAGCAGAGCAAGGCAAATATACTGGCTGGAAATCCAAAAATAAGTATATAAACCTTTGAAATATATATATATATATATATATATATATATATATATATATATATATATTTATAACATAAAACAAACACCATTCCTGGTCTTTCTTTTCATAGATTCATCTTTCAGAAAATAGACACAAAAGTTCAAGATTCCACCACAAAAATATAAAATAAACCTTTTAACATCTTAGCACCCAGCATGTTTAGAGCTGCATTTTGAGACTGGCAGTTCATCTTCGACAAGTCAGAAATGGAAGACAAAATTTAGTCATTTAAAAATAACACATCCCAGTGGCTAAATCCCCCTATATGGAGCCCTGGTGAAATAGGTCAGCAACGTCTTATAAAGGAAGGTCTTCCTTCCAACATGGAGCTGAGGCTCTCAGATGCACTCTTCTCTGACCCTTAAGCATACATTCAAGGTCAAATGCAAGCTTCACCTTCTATGCAGTAATACTGTGATGTGTGTGGTGGTGGCAATAAGCATTCAGGCAAAATGACTGTCAACACACATTCAACGATCACAATGAAAACTGAACAGTTATCAATAAGCTAATAAAGTGCTTAACAAAGCTGAAGTGTTATAAAGACATGTGCAAAGTGTTAAATGTAAACATAGCGAAACCTGATACCTGAGAAGAACTATCATATATGTATATAGTTTTACTGCATAATTTGCAGACAACATTTGTCTGACTACGATGAGATTTGTAAACTCCAAAAAACCTCCCATACTGGTGAGCAGACCTTTCTGTTCTTAGGGCTCATTCACACCAAACACTCACACACACACTGCGTATTCAGCGCGTGGCCGTTTTCTGTCCGTATTCGTTTAGAATGCATGTTAACAAATTAGACTCTTCACACCGCACGCGTGATCTGAGCGTATTCTGTCCCTATGCAAACATATTGTATACTGATACGCGCTGTACACGCTCAAGTTGGTGTGAATGAGCCCTTATCCACCTTTTCCTCGCTCGTCGCAGTGGCACTCATCTTCCTTTCTTGACCATGCTGTTTCTGGAAAAAAACACAACTACGAGACAAGAGATGGCGCAACCCAGGCTCTGGCGCAACCAAACCCGATACTGTGACATGATTGGCTATTAGCGTGTCACTACCCATACGTTGCTAGGCTACAGAGGACGAGTGCCTTTGCTCATGCAACCAAGCTTGCTTCGCAACAAAGATTTAAAGCGGAGCTAAATCAGAGAGGGCTCTGACTAAACTTACGTTGTTTTCTTTAAAAAAAAAAAAAAAACATTCTATCGAAACATTCTATCGAACACATTTTCTATTGTTATCGAGTAGGTGTCTATCGAGATACATATCGTTATCGTGTTATCGCCCAGCTCTAGGTGGTGGGATTTAAAAGTTCTGTGATGATTTAATCTTTGTGTGTAGTATGAGGCAGGAATGTACCAATTATGAAATTCTTGACCCAGTATTGACACTGATGTTTAAAATCAGAAATTGGCTGATATTTTTTATAACCGTTTAGCTTTGTTTTTGAAAACTAAAATATGCAGTAAAATAACTGAGCTATTTACAAGTCCCTCAGCATTTCACAGCATTATACTATCAAGATGCCACATAACACAGGATGTATATTGCGCAGAACTGATGAACAGATTTTGGCATTTGGCAGTTATGGTGGCATATCACCACATTATTTGCCAATATTGAAAAGTGTACTTCCATCATGTTATCATTAATTTTGCGGTGGTCTCTAGTATTAATGAATGCCCTGTGAGCTGGTTTTGGTGAAAAAAATGCTTTAGTGCTTCTGTTTCAGGCTGTTCTAGTTTGGCGAAGGAGATGGAGCACGGAGAATGACAGGTTCTTAGCTATGTTAGTCACAGGCTACAATCATTCGAAGCCCATTCGGTCATAGCAAACCAAATAGAAGATGTAAACGTTCTACACAAACACACATACTTGCCTATACTTCGCTAAGTGAATGTGTGCTGCAACAAAACTTCTCCAGTAACCACAACTGTGGCATAGCTTTTTCTAATTTACAAACTTACGTCACTTTGTTGGCCTTTTTCTTATTCACTCGTTTTTCAACCTACTTTCTTTCACTGAGTAATGGAGGCAATCGGGTTAGAAAAAAAATTTCACGTGCAGCATGCAACTTGGGGTGACTCCTTGAACATAAATCAGGGGGCAATAATCTGCAACACCGATGTTGGTAGCTATATCGGTGCTTCCCTAGTGTTGAGCCAAGCACACAGAGTGGTGGTAAATGCAATTTGGTTGCAATGGGCTCGTACCTTCACAGGTGTCGTCTCCCTCGGACATGAGCTCGTCGTCGGAGCAGATGTTCAGCACGTTCACCAGCATCTCCGTAACTGCAGACACAGACAGAGAGCAGAGTCCAGTTAGGGCTATGATACACGATGCAACTTTTTCAGCAATGTTGCTGGGCAACAACATGATTGGCTCGTAATTGTCAGATAGGATGATCACCAAAAATTGTCTGCTGCTAATCTAAGCTCACCTGATAAAAACGTGTTGCCTAATATGAGTGATAAAGTGCTCAAATTATATGCGTTCATACCGTTGCCCGGCAACATTGCTCAAAAAGTTGCCCAGTGTATCATCATCATCTTAAGGCATTATACAGAGTGGGCAGGAGGAACGGACAACCCAGAAGAACAACAGAAGTATGCAGAAGGTCAAGGCCTCCACACAGCCGCTTCGACACACTGCAGCATGCTTTGGCTGCAACATTATATTCGTTCATTGTTGTCAACGGAGCCCTGTATGCCCGTGTCAGACTGCTGCTAACATTGTGTCAATTATGATTCAGGGACATTTCTTTTAGTACCACTCAAAAAAAAAAGGTGTTTATTATAACTGTAGATAAAATTCTTGGAAATGACTATGATGCTTGTTGCAAGGCCGCTGTGCGGCGGAAAACAAATGTGTTGAATTGGAAAGTGTGCCACAATAACGTTGAAGAGGCCTTGAAGCAGAAAAGACGAAGATCGGTGGCGAGAAGATCGGAACTCACCTTTCTCTCCCACGAACGGCAGTGACCACGTGAACACGTCCATGAAGTTGGGCAGCCAGTAGGGATGCGGGGAGCAGTTGAACTGTCGGATGTTCATGACATTGTTCTCGTATTTCAACACAGCAGCTAGTGGACAGAGATTTGAACCCAGTGATGGTGTGAGATGCAGAAAGTACACAAGATATATCCTATAGCAGAACTGAGCAACAGCTGTACATATCTAATACTCAAGATGTATACACTAGGGATGCGCAATATTTGAGAAATGTGCAATATGTGGCAACATCACAATATGTTCTACGACCAATAAACAAATATTTAAATATAGTTTTAACATCTTTCAGCTTAAACTTCACTGCTAGGTTCTAGACATTGTGCAGCCTATGGGGGAGGGTATCAAGGGCAGTAGGACTCCATTTCATTTCCCAAAAATCTTCATATGTGGAGTGTGAAACAGCTTATAGTTGTGTCCCATTTGCTCCAGCTAAGCAATGCTTTACCAAATGTTTAATACGATATTGAATGTTGCGATATCGCAATATTTTGGATATATTGTGCAGCCCTAGTATGCACATGTACACTAATGGGTGCTTGTCAAAGCAATTCGGACCAAATTCGGACTGCAGTTGGCCACTCTGCCTGCGCCTCTCACCTTTGTTGTTGTACACGTCTAAGTAGTTTGGTGCAGAGAAGATTGTGATTAATGAAGGAAAGCCTGTCGTCTGGCTTTTTCTGTACATTCGGTACCTGAGAGGGGTGGACAGGAGAATTTAGCCCATCAATCAAGCAAAACAGGCAGACACAACATCACAGACAGACAGAGACGGTCAATAAAAAGTGCAGTGTTTTAAAATCAGACACAGAAGCAGCGCAGTAGAAGGACACTCACCCGGCATCCTGGGCTTCGTGTGCTCTTATGATGGACAACAGGTTGTTATTCATCAGGAAGTCACAGACCGCAGGGTAACTAAGACCAGGGAGAGAAAAGGGCTATTAAAAGGACTATACCGACATACATAGTGACACATGCTGGCCATTTTAACCCAAAATTCCTAATTGTCCTGAGTGAGTCAATAGCAGCAATCACAACAACATTGACTTGGTTATTAGGAAAAGACATCTGGACCTCTGTAACTTATGGGAGATTATGGAGACAAAATGGAAAGGGCAGGAGATGGGTCTGAAATACTGGAGAAATCCCAGGAAGGAAAAACAAAACAAAAGTTGGCAGCTATGCTGTACCTGTAGAAGTAAGAACAGCCACGGACGCTGTTGTGACAGAAGTGCTCGGCGGTTTTCTCGCTGCCGTAGTCCTCGCCAGGGTCCGACCACAGCAGGTCACACATGGGCCCGAAGGCCGGGGGCTCTTTGAATCGGTCTAACTGCAGAGGTCAACACAAGAAAGAGTTACAGAAGCACACATACGCTGCCTAGAAAACATCACACACAGAACTGTGTGGTTTATAGGATCATTTTTTACTTTGTTAACCGATGTTCACATTCAAGTCAGACACATTCTACACCTACTGCTTTTCACTACATAATTATAATGGATGCACCATCCAGAAAGGGCAAAATGAAGTAATATCTGGGACAGATTGATGCAGGCCTGATAACACTAAAACATCTCAACTTTAACAAAATTATACAGTTGTGCTCATAAAGTTTACATACCCTGGCAGAACCGATGATTTCTTTCAGTGGATGACATTTTTCAGTGGATATGAATGATAACACAAGAACTTTTTCCCCCCACTCATGGTTAGTGACTGGCTCAAACCATTCATATTCAATACCTGTGTTTACTTTTTTAAATCATAATGACAACAGAAACTACCCAAATGATTCTCTTGAAAATGGTTAAGAAATTATCAAATCTGCCAGGGTATGTAAACTTATGAGCACAACTGTATCTTCCAATAGGTTTGCTGAAAAGTCCAGGATCATGTAGCTTAAATGAAACTTCAGCCTTCACACTGACATTTAAGTCAAGGCAGAGACTCGAAAAATCGCCAAATAAATGGCGAGGACAAAGTCCTTGGGGGGTACCTGAGTTTTGGTGGGACCTTGGGTGGGCCCTTTGTAGGGACTAGCCCACCCTCCACCCCCCTCGTCCCTCTTTTTAGCCTTACCCTTCGGATGTCATCCAGGCAGGTGATCTCGGGGGACAGGCCTCCATGCACGCACAGGAACTGCTGGTTGAGCAGCGCAGCCAGAGGCAGGCAGTCGAAAGCTTCCATGCAGGCGTCATACACGCGCTCCGAGTATTTAATCTTACCTGAGAGGGGGGGAAGAGAAGGGGGAGCAGCACACAGAAGAAGGGGTGGGGGTGGGGTTTGGGGGGGGCAGAAGAGGTCACACTCGCTCGTCAGTGGCTCGGGGCTGGGGACTGGAGTCAGCGGAGAATGGGGGGTTAAGGTAACACGTCTGCTCGACGTGCTGCCGGAGATGCTTGGCTGGAGAAGGCCACACCCAGAAGACATCTTCTTGAGTCGGACTTCTCGAGCAAGCCCCTCCAAAACTAGACGAGGGAGGGAGCGAGGAAGGTATTGGGGGGGTGGGCACCTACCTGCTTAGAGGACTCGCGCTCTACACAGTTTTACCAGACACACGTGCTAACAGGCAAGGCCTACGGATCAAGGCAAGAAGGGTGGGGGTTCTTTTTGCAGTCAGCTACAGGCTAGAAAACCAATTGAAGCATGGCACATAACATGGACTAGAGTACCTCTCACACACACACACACACACACACACACACAAGTCAGCGCAGTTTGACGTCAGCCACAGCCCACTCTGTACTGTACACAAAGACGAGATCGTCTCTTCACTTAGAGCCCAGATGACTTGGATTGGGCACTGTAAGCCTATATTTCCACTTGCATTTGCCAATCGACCCCTAAACACGACCTCCTAATCCAGCCACATTCAAGCTAAACATATACAAAGTTTAACAGGAGCTAAGCTGAACACAATTAGGGAAGAACAGACTTACAATGCCTGCCCAGACTAGTGCATTGTCTTAATGCTGTAATTGTGTCTTACATACATATCTAGGCAGGAAGTGAAGGACAGCAAAGTGTGTGGTGATGGTGGTGGTGGTGGTGGTGGGCGGCTTCTGTGGCGGTTTTAAACACCCGTCACAGGGACTGGCCGTGACGCCAAACGGCTGGCTGAGCGAAGCCCAGAGGAAGGGACACGACAGTAGCGGCGCTACTACCCAAACACGGTACTCAAGCTGGAGCTCGTCATCACCTCGTCGCCAACACGGCCTCCGTCATACGCGACTTTAACGCCAGGAAACAACAAGCACTCCGAAGCCTTGTGCGACAAACACAGAGCAAACACATAAACACACAAACACACACACATAGACATGAAAACACACACACACACAAACAGATACACACACACACAGTGTCAGTCAGGGTTAGGTAGGAACATTCTTTAACAAGGGCCAGGGGCTGCTTTTCCAAAACATGTTCACATTCGAGAGAGAGCGTGAGACTAGAGATGCCTGGGTGGTATATAATTGGGTTGCTTGCCATCCAGGGGAAAACAAAACAGGATTGTGTTTTGGAGAGTTTTACTCCACAACATTCTGTTGCTTCGGGACGGAGGGAAAAAAAAAAAAAAAAAAAAGATCACTGCTGCACCTCCAGCTACCCGAGAGAAGATGTTGCCCAGCGGAAAGCAGAGCGGTCTTAATGAAAGGAAGTTCTGTGTCAACACGAACTTTATTGTGCCACAATGGCCGCAGTGTCTTCCACTGTGTAAAACGCAACATACGAGCGAAACTAACAACAATGGGTAGTCGAAACCACAACATGCATTGTATACTATTGTACACAACTGCAACACTATTGCATTCTGGAGCCAAAGTTTTATCTCCAGTATCCAGCATTACTTGTCACTAAGCCACAAAGACCTTGACATGGTCTAAATTAGGACAGTGGTTAAGAGTGTGGTAGGTACTGACCACTGACTGTAGACTGCCTAATTATCAGTACCTCGTTAGCACCATTGACTGTTTTTTTGTTTTTTTGTTTTTGGAGGGACGAGGCATGACATGTATATCTGGAGATTGTACAGAATGATGCGTTAACAAACAGGTTTGTGTTTTAGAGATTTTTACTCCACAACATTCTGTTGCTTCGGGATGGAGGAAGGGGGAAAAAAAAAGCATCGGCGCTGCACCTCCAGCTGCCCGAGATGAGATGTTGCCCAGGACGTGTCGCTTAGCGAGCGAGAGCGAGAGCAGAGCGGTCTGATGGCGCCAGCTAAGAGGGTCTCTGCTGGCATCCGCCCACTCAGCTGTTAGCTCACAAGGACACGACGGCCGCCACCGCAGCTCTCGCTGTTCTATAGAGTGCGGGAGGAGGAGGAGGAGGAGGAGGGCTGGGGGGGCTGGGGGGGGAGAGAAAGCTCGCCGTTGCTACGGTTTCCTGTGGCCGGTAACTAGGCAATGCTTGTGGAGTTTCCGCCGGGGCTCAATTTAGTCCAACCTGTCGTCAGACATGCACATGTGCCCCACCCCCAACCCTCCACCCCCCCCTTTCCCCGGTTGCCTCTACCTGTGGAACGCAGACCTCCGCCAGCCTTGAGTCATTTGGCAAACACTCTTTAATCTCTGTGCCCCTTACAGTGCCACGCCGCCATTCGCTTCTCTCTCTCTCGGTGGAGACCGAACCCTTCAATGCTGCAGTGAGCATTTCAATACTTGCACTGTTCCATATCAGTGAAAGTGATCATGTACAGGATGCAAGAACAACAATAACAATAATAACAATAATAATAACAATAATAATAATAATAGCTGTGCATGCCGTGTTCTGCGTCATATCAATTAAAATGATAATGGATAGGAAGTAATAAGAATACTACCAAAAACAAGAATGACAGTCATAATTAGTAAAGTACATCAAAGGGTTCAAATGTCTGTGGACGAGCAGTTTCCAAACCCAAAGGCTGGGCATCTGTGTGCAGGACTTACACTCCTGTTTGAAGGTGAAGTACTCTGTGAGATGCCGACACTCGTGATTGCCTCTAAGGAGGAAGAGAGTGGTGGGGTGGTTGATCTTCAGGCACCACAGAAACAGCACACACTGTAGACACATGAAAAAAAGTACAGAGCATAAATATAGAGAAAAGATGCAGACGTTAAAGAACACCCAACAGTTGCCATGTTTTCATGAAAATGATTCACGTACATCACAGCACATAACGGACTGAACAGATTGGAGGTTGGAAGAAAAACAGATCAATACAGTGAATTATCGCAATATTTCTCAGCTAAACATTATACATCGACACACAACAGGATTACGCATCACAATATTCATTATTTATAATGCTTTTCTTTTCTTTCTGGTACATCAGTAAAGTCTGATAACATTCGGTCTCTGAAGACCACAACATGACGCAACGTGTGTGTGTGTGTGTGTGTGTGTGTGTGTGTGTGTGTGTGTGTGTGTGTGTGTGTGTGTGTGTACTTGTTTTTCTATCCCGGTGGGGACTCTAACATGACTGCACACCAACACGGTCGGGACTCCATGAGCGGTGGGAACCTGAATCTTAGTCCCCAGAGGCACAACCATTGCACATGATAGAAAACGCCATTTTAACATGTCTGGTGGGGTTCCCCTGAAAATGCCCCTAGGTCCCGACGGGGTACATTTCACCGGACAAAAAAGTGTGTGTGTGTGTGGAGTGTGTTTCAGAGTGCGCCCCCTTGTGGTCAGTACTGGGACAAGTGTGTGTGAGCTGTGTGTTGACCAGACACATCAGGTCCCCACCACACTTACCACGCCCCCATAAACAAAAGACACCTCCCACAAACAATACACCATGTGTCGGTTTCCTGTATCCAGAAGATGTTTATAGCATTGTGTGTTTACCTGACATGTAAGGTCCCCACCGTGACTATCTCCCCATCCCCCAATCCACCCACTAATAAAACCATCTTACCATCTGAAGGCGTGATGTATAGAGAAGATTCCAGCACTGTGTGCTAACTCCTGACCTGACATATCAGGTCCCCACCCCAACCACACATCTTCCAAAGAACTGTTTGAGATGTGTGTTTTCACCTGACATATGTCCCCACCACAACCACCTATAAACCACTAACAACAGATGACCTACAGTCCTGCTGAATATAAAGAAGGTTTCAAGTAGCGTACTCTATGTGCATGCGACATGTAAGGTCCCCATCGCATTTACCCCTCCCCCACTGATAAAGTGTACAGGTTGATGACGGGAATGGTGAGATATGTGTTTTCACCTGACATATGAGGTCCCCACCCCAACCACACATCTTCCAAGGAACTGTTTGAGATGTGTGTTTTGACCTGACATATCAGGTCCCCACCCCAACCACACATCTTCCAATGAACTGTTTGAGATGTGTGTTTCCACCTGACATATGTCCCCACCACAACCACCTATAAACCACTAACAGATAACCTACAGTCCTGCTGAATTTGAAAAAGGTTTCAAGTAGCGTATTCTATGTGCACGCGACATGTAAGGTCCCCATCGCATTTATCCCTCCCCCACTGGTAAAGTGTACAGGTTGATGATGGGAATGGTGAGATGTGTGTTTTGACCTGACATATCAGGTCCCCACCCCAACCACACATCTGCCAAGGAACTGTTTGAGATGTGTGTTTTCACCTGACATAATAGGTCCCCACCACAACCACCCATCCCCCACTGACAACAGACCACCTAATAGCTTGATAAATCTAGAATAGATTTCATGTAGCGTACTGTGTGTGCACTTTACATGTAGGGTCCCCACCCCATCTACCTCTCCCCCATTGATAAAGTGTACAGGAAACAATTCTTACATTTAGTAGTTTGCAGTTGTTTCTCGTCGCTGCCATGATGAAAGTCCAAACAAGTTGATTGTACTACCTCTCCTCCCATTGTTCCAGCTGGTTTATAAAGGATAAACTATGCTCAATCCCCAAAATGTGCCTAGCAGTTACACACAAGCTAGTCATTCAGCAATGTTCCCGACAGGTAATGCTACATGCTAATCGCAACAGAAATCAGTACACTAACATCAACTAAATACTTGGCTGTAACTTCACTATCTGCACAAATATTCCAAAATATATACTTAACATGACTTAAACTGATACAAAGGTAAACTTACATTGCTCATTTTACGCCCACATAATGAGGATTGGGTTGGATTTCTTGGCAAACTACAAAACTTTGGTGAGTCACACGTCATACTATGAACACTGATTATAGTCCATATTTGATGATGTCATAACCCCACGCCAACTGCGTCAGAATAAAAGTGCCTTAGCCCAAAAAAGGGGACATTATCCCATTAAACAGCATAGCAGAAAGGAACACCAAGGAACTGTTTGAGATGTGTGTTTTGACCTGATATATCAGGTCCCCACCCCAACCACACATCTTCCAATGAACTATTTGAGATGTGTGTTTCCACCTGACATATGTCCCCACCACAACCACCTATAAACCACTAACAACAGAAGACCTACAGTCCTGCTGAATTTGAAAAAGGTTTCAAGTAGCGCATTGTATGTGCAGGCGACATGTAAGGTCCCCATCGCATTTACCCCTCCCCCACTGGTAAAGTGTACTGGTTGATGATGGGAATGGTGAGATGTGTGTTTTCACCTGACATATCAGGTCCCCACCCCAACCACACATCTGCCAAGGAACTGTTTGAGATGTGTGTTTTCACCTGACATATTAGGTCCCCACCACAACCACCCATCCCCCACTGACTTAAGTTTAGTCTAAGGGCGCCTACCACTTCCATTGTTAGGTCCCCACTGGTAGCCTTTGAAACACACAGTGATGTAATGTTTTGATATGCAAATTGATGACATCATAGGTCCCCACCAGCACCCCTTTCAAACACACACAATATTAATTTGCATATCATTTTAATATAACGTCACAAGTCCCCAGGAGAGTCATCTACCTGACATGTCCCCAGCAGTTGGTGAAAAGTCAGGTCAGTCTTCTGTGGGTCTTGCTTAAACTTTCAAGTGATAGCTGTTCTGACAGAAGCAGATGGAGTGTGAATCAGTTTCTGCCTTGTCTGTAAACCATTCAGAAAGGGTGGTTCCCACCAGGCTGCATCCTGTCATGTGTCCCTACCAGGTAGCAAAGACCTGTATGTGTGTGTGTGTGTGTGTGTGTGTGTGTAAAATGATCTTTTGTATCGTGCCGGAAACTGTAAAGGAAGTTCAGTGTCAACATGTCATTTATTGCGTCAAAATGGCCGCAGTGTCTTCCACCATGAAAAAACGCAACATATGAGCCAAACAAACCACAATGGGTAGTCAAAATCGAAAGCACAACACACACTGTACAGTACTGTACCACAACTACAACACAGTTGCATTCTGGACCAAATGTAGCAATCATTTTTTCTGCATTGCCTCTATGGCAATATTTATCTCCAATATCCAGCATTACTTGTCACTGAGCCACAGAGACCTCGATATGGTTTAAATTAGGACAGTGGTTAAGGGTGTGGTATATACTGACGAGTGACTGCAGACTGCATAATAAACAGCCAATGGTGCTGACGAGGTACTGAAGCAGATCTCTTTTTTTTTGGAGGGACGAGGTGTAGCCTAACGCATATATCTGGAGAGTGTACAAAATAATGTGTTACGGCCCGGTGGTTCAACATTCAAAGTTTTAATGTGATAGTTACCGCACAAGATGTGGTTTACATAACGCACTCTAATTACAGCCACTGGTGAGAGAGACCATGACAACCTGCACAAAACATGACCGCATCTGTCACGACAGCAGCAGCATAGGAGGGGGCTGAAGTGGCGCTCAGCCATCAAGGATCTTTGGCGTTAAGCATTAAGGGCGTTCGATTTTGATCATTCTGCATTCTACAATAATGTAAGATTCTAAAATTCCTTCCAAACATTTTTGTACTGCCCTAAAAAGGCAAAGTCCCTATAATGTTATTATACTGCCTTGTCAAACATGTACATATAATAGTGGTGATGCTTTTATCTACTTCCTTAATAGCAAGAAGCAAGAGATTTAGTGACAAGACAAAAGAGGTGTTAGAAACTTCATTTGACAAAACATGTAGTTACTGCGTTTTGGCTTTGTAGGGCAGTCTAAACCCTTAAAGGTAGAAGTGTCGACGAGAACTGCAGCAGGTCTCTAAGCGTGGCCGCCAGAGCTGGTTAGCGCCTCTGTCGTTCCTCGCGCTTCTTTAGCAGGGGGGCCGCCGAAAGAGGAGCACCCCCCTCCCCTCTCCCCCACTCCGCTCCCTCTCCTCTTTTCTATTTCCAGACGCTCCTAAGCCCTGACAAACCCCAAGACTTGCGAACAGGGGATGAACTCAAATGTCAGTTAAAATAAACTGATGTGGAGAAATGCTCGCACTGTACAGCTAACAGATACTGCCTCGCCATTTCACTAACATATATAACAGACTACGTGTTGCTTTACAACAGCTGCTTAACGTGTTGCTTTGCTTAAAGAAAAGAAAAAACATCCACACGTGAAAAAAACCTGTGTGTGCGAGATATATCACAGGAAATGCAAAAGCAGGACCTAGCCTATAGCAGTAACCTGGTAACAGAAAGGCATGTCCAATCATCTTCAGAGCAGCTACTGCCCTCACAGTGGGCATGGCTTAGAAATGGGAAACGTCTAAGACTAAGGGCGAATCCAAAAATGTTCTCTTGCTGTACTATGTAGGGAACAGAACAATGCAACTCGCACCCTTTTTACAGTACACCAGATAAGAAACAAAATGGTGTAACTTATACCCCATACACTGCACTGTATGTAGTGAACAAGTCAATGTTTTAGGCACGACATAAGAGAAAAGAGAGCACAGGAGTGGTTGGGTGCGTTCAGTGGCCCCACTGTGCCTGCCTGCCTGCCTGCCTCTCTCCCCCCCACACACACACACGATCTGCATAACACTCGGTTAGCTAATGTCCTGTGTGACAGAGGCTGAGGACCCTGCAGCAGACACGAGCTCACCCACGCCACTGCTGCCCACGCATGGCTTTGTCATCTGATAGAGAACTCGTGCGAGAGTTCGGAGAAAGCCTTCACCATTTCCTGTTTGTCTGCTGGTGTTTGGCCATCGTTGCGTTTTGGGTCAACCACCCCCCCACCCCCTCCAGGTGTTAGTTATTTCCATCAGCTTTGTCATGTGGCCAAAATGAAAGCCATCACTACTACAAAAGCATTTCACTCTCAACCGCGTACTATGCCTACGGATGTGCAAGACACTCACTTTTCACAGCAAGAGTGCCTGTATCGCTCAAGTCTGTAATGCACGTTTGGTTACAAATTTTAATGAAATTCACATAAAAATGTGGGACTGAAGTGCTACACTTCTTGCCCATGCTCAGGTCTCTGTCACAAGCATGGCACAAATGCCCAAACATCCAGCACCCACAGCTGCTGTCCATAGCATAAATCTGGGGACCTTGTGTTGGAGTCCAACCCGAGAAAAATTCTCTAACCCACACCATCTCTAGCCTGGTAAACATTTTGTACAGAGGGTCTGGCAGTGCTTCCATTGACATTTATGTCTTAGGCAGAATTTTGCCTCACCAATCAGCAAACAGAGGGCATGTTTGTGAGCGACGATATTGACTGTGTGCTACATTTGAATTGTACTGCATAGGCAGACTACCTCACACACGACGAACAGAAGTTAGCGACTGGGTTAAGGCAGAGCCAGACGTTTTGAGCTTCAGCAGAGTCCACACCTCCAGGAAGAAATCGTTTCTCAATACAGCATTGTCAGACTATCTGTACAAAATGAAATGAAGTATGAGAAGCATGAGGGGTTGGTCTACCAGGCTTCCCCATCTCTCCATCCCACTCATTGCTTGCCAATCTCTCTGCCATCTTGTAAAATCCAAAGCGAAAAAAAGGTACACCCCTATCCAAAAAAGAAAAAAAGAAAAGCCTGACAGGGATGTGGTTAAAGTGCACCTGATCCCTTCCCTTTGTGAGGCCCCTGGATCAGGACTGAATGGCCAGGCACAAGGTGCAGGGCCACAGAGGGACAGGGCTGGGTGAGACCTTCCTGAAGTTCAGATTTCAGCATGCAGGGGAGGTGGATGGTGGATAGTGGATGGTGGGGGTGGGGGCGCCGCCTGTGATGTACTAGAATTGCTCATGAGCTGTGGAGGCGTGAGCCCTTTGTTGTGGTCAGACCACAAACTCTCAGCCACTCTCAGACAGACAGCTCCGCGTGAGCTCAACGCCCCATCGACAGAATATCTGCCCACCCCATCCCCACCAAGTTGACAAGGGACGCCTCTTTGAACTGTGACATTTCAGCCTAGGTGCCTGAACTTTGCCTGAAGGAGACCACAGTGAAAGTTAAAACAGAGAGGTGGGCAAATGCCCTTTTCAACACGGCCGTGCGCACACACACAACCACCCAATTTCAGTCCAAAGCGGTTAACAACCCTCTGAAACTGAACAGGCCCGGAACAGCAAAGCTCAAAACGCAAGAGCTTTCTGTCTCTGCACCTGCTAAATGTACTGAAATCCAGAAACACAGGACGTTTAAGACATCCCTCACCTTAAAGCCTGCTCTGCGATGAGTAATCGCTCACTTTTATAGGGGCACCAAAGGAAGGGACTCTGTACTACCCCCACCACCCCCAACCCTCCCGCCACCTCGGTCCGGAGCTTTCCCATTCGTCAGGCCACGCCTAATTCATTTCGCGGAGCTCCGCTAAGCACTCCGTGACGGCGGATGCTTCTCCCTGGAGACGGCGGCAATAAACATCTCTGTGGGAGTTTACAAGCGCCGCAGTCAGAAAAAATCCATGCGGTGACACACGGTCGTGTTTGTGAATGGTGTGCGTTGGGAGGCCAGAGGAAGAGAAGAGAGGAGAAGAGTCTTCTTTTAGAACACCAGAGAGAGAGAGAGAGAGGGGACATAAAACTCTGAAGCTACGTGACTGGTGCTGGGCTTCCTGATTGTATAGAGAGCTGTGCGCAAAATATCAATATTAATAAATATCATGTCATACTCCTGTGTTGATGTGTATAGATGTAGTTGCTGCTATACTGATACAACATCAAAAATCAAAAGCATAAAAGACAACTTAAAAGTAAAATACTGTCAGAACTAAAACTGATTTTTTTTTACATAAAATGAACATTAGTATTTAAGATCTTCGAGGGTCTTAACTGAAGTACTGTTTAAGTTGTGCAACACTTTTGACTTTGATGTCATCTAGAATAAGAACAGGAAGAGACAATTCGGCTTTGGACATGGTCATTATTCAAAATCAACATGCATTGAGATAATCATCACATCGTGGCCTATGTATTTTGACACATATCATCTGCAGGAAATACTCGGCCCTAGTTGCACAGCAACTTAATGTGTACAAAACGAGATAACCATCACAGAGCCACTGGTGAGAAATGATTTGCTAAAGTGATAAACCTACACGTCTAAACGGACTGAATGACGCATTACTAGCCAAGACACGTCTTTGTTTTGATAGCTCATGTGCATAGCGGTATCGAAAGCTGTATGACCAAGCATGCAGCCCTCTGCCATCTCAAGCAATGAAGCTATTTATTTGGAATAATGGCTTTGTTCTACCTGGCATGACAGCCAATTTCCCTGAGGCTACAATAATAACATAATAAAACAGACCCCCAACTTTCATATGCTTTTCATAAGCCTGGCGAAGCCTAATCAACCACCTGCGAAGCTCACCTCAAAAGGAGGCGCGACAACAAACTTCATACCGGGCAAGAACACAACATGCTCAGAAGTTTTTTTTCCCCCTTCGCGAACGCCTGCAGGGCATTCCTGAGATAAGCCCACAGTGAAGGCCTTTTGGAGAGAAACCGCAGGGGAGGACCTGTGCGAACAAACTCAACCTGCAGATTATAGACGCAGTGTTGCATACTACAGGACTGATTATAGTCCCAGCGTTGCATACCATAGGACAGTGGGCAATGAAAGACGGTAGCAAATGAGGGAACAGTCCATAACGGGTAATTATGTAAGGACAAAGAGTCCTTGCGACAAAACTTGGCTAAGGGGAGTAAAAAGACAGGGTACTTGTGATAGACTCCCTTTTTGTTTTTTTAAATAGGCACTCTGTATTCTCACTCCCTGGAACAAATGCCCCAGAGCTGCCCTGACAAAGGCATGTAGCCAATATTTAAAAACAGCTTTTTATACTGTTAATAGAAGTGCCTCAAAGTTCCTTTTTTTTTTTTTTTTTTAAACACAAATGCGGGTAATTATTTGAACAGTGGGAGCTACAAATCACATTGAGCACAGGGGTTTGAAAGTGTACGTGCAGGGGCGGACCTGGGGGTTGGGGGAATTCAGCAACTACCAAAAAAAAAAAACTGAACAATCCAGAATTTCTTGCACACCCCTCTGCAGTGCATGCACAAGTGTAAACTATGCAGCTGGCAAAGTGGTAAATACCAGTACAGTAACCCGAGCGTAACATGAGGAACTACCCCACTCCAACCAGTTTCCTCTTCTACAAGAAACTGACAGACTGCACATGCACAAGTCTCTTCATGGTGCTCCATCACAGTGCACACACACAACATGAATAAAACTGATAATCAGTGAAGACTTTTTTGTTTTATATGTATTTATTTTTTTTGGTTGCTCAGTTTGTTGGGCTATCCACCTGTAATAAGATATTTTATATGATTCTCAAATGTCATTTCTATGTCACAATTACATGTAGATTGACAACTTCACTGGCCAACGTAAACCAAAATAATCTTTAAAAGGGGTGCTAACGGCAACAGCAGCGCCTGCTTTAAAGTGAAAGCAAAAGAGCAATTGTGATGTCTGTTACGGCTGAGCCAACACCGGTATTAAGCAGTGTCATTTCTGCCCGCAGAGAGACAGGGAGGGAAAAGAGAGAGAGAGAGAGATAGAAGAGAGGAAAAAAAAGAAACTTCCACCACCCCCCCCTCCCCTGTGGAGGCCTCACCATAGCATGGCGGTGAAATTGAGATGACACACCTATTAGTCAGACAAGGAGAGCGCAGCCAGCGTGTCTCTCTCGCTCTGTCTCTCTCGCTCTGTCTCTCTCGCTCTGTGTCTCTCGCTCTGTGTCTCTCGCTCTGTGTCTCTCGCTCTGTGTCTCTCGCTCTGTGTCTCTCGCTCTGTGTCTCTCGCTCTGTGTCTCTCGCTCTGTGTCTCTCGCTCTGTGTCTCTCGCTCTGTGTCTCTCGCTCTGTGTGTCTCTCTCTGTGTGTCTCTCTCTGTGTGTCTCTCTCTGTGTGTCTCTCTCTCTGTGTGTCTCTCTCTCTGTGTGTCTCTCTCTCTGTGTGTCTCTCTCTCTGTGTGTGTCTCTCTCTCTGTGTGTGTCTCTCTCTCTGTGTGTGTCTCTCTCTCTCTCTCTCTGTGTCTCTCTCTCTCTCTGTGTCTCTCTCTCTCTCTGTGTCTCTCTCTCTCTCTGTGTCTCTCTCTCTGTGTGTGTGTCTCTCTCTCTCTGTGTGTCTCTCTCTCTCTCTCTCTCTCTCTCTGTCTGTCTCTCTTGGCATCGCCTCCCTGTTCCTTTCACCCTCTCCCATGTGTGTCCATCTGCCCATCCAAAGCATTCTCCAGCACGCTTAAATCCACTTATTTATTTGGTGGCCGCCCGCTTCTCTGCTAACTTTAATGACAGGAACGAGGGCTAGAGATAGCAATAGGAAACACAGCTAAGCTTTGATGTGCTTTCATGTGTGTTGCTTCTTGTACGCTGTGTGTGTGTGTGTATGTGTGTGTGTGTGTGTGTGTGTGTGTGTGTGTGTGTACATGTGTGTGTGTCTTGTGGGAAGACAGCAGTGTACAAGCTCGTAATGGTGTACCTAAGACATGCGATACTCACCTCGATGCTGAAGTAGCCTCGATCCACGTAGTCCCCCAAGAAGAGATAACGCGTGTTGTTAGGGGAACCCCCCACCTCAAACAGCTTCATCAGGTCAAAGAACTGGCCATGAACATCCCCACACACTGCACATGCAGAAAAAAAACACACACACACATATAGACAGACACATATATTAACAGGTGTGTTCTAAAAATGCATCTGTGGTGACATTTTCAGTTTGCTGATGCACACAAGGGCTAGAACGTCACGATCAACACCACAGGCCTAAGATTCAGCGAATGAGTCAATTATGGGTGCTGACAGGATGTCATAATCTGTTGATCAATGTTGACTTGCATCACCGGTGCCTGGGACAGTAGCCTGTCAGAGCAGAAGGCTGAGAACAAATCCCCCCGGCGCTGGATGCATCTACTCAAAAGATAAACTCCCCAAACCTGGTGCTTTTATAATCAGCTTAAGATTTGTGGGGGGAAAAAAACAATGACATCAAAAAGCAGCAAATAAATAAATAAATGAGGAGCAGTTGGTCTAACATCAACAAGGCTGCTGCTGCTACACACACACACACACAAAAAAAAAAAAAGTGGTGGTGCGACCTCGCAGGATGTGGACAAACCGTCTCAAATTCAGAAGCGTGTGGTGAGCAAACATTGTTAATTACAGACTCTGCCTGAGGATGCTAAGGCCCCCCCCAACCCCTACACCCACCCCCACATTGCCCCCCAGCCCCCTCCCCCTCCCTCGTCTATCTGTGCCGCAAGCCAGGGGAGCCGAGTGGCAAAACTGCAACAACTAATTATGAACACAGACTCCCACGAGAGGAAACAAATGATGATGTTTGTCGTTCTGCAAAAGTGGTCGGGGTTGGTCTGACGCAAGCCGGAGGAGGGGACACAAGTGGAAAGGGAGCCATTTTTACCCCTGCACCTGTTAGCGTGCACAAAGGTCTCAGGGGGGCAGAACGGGGGGGGTGGGGGGGCAGGGGCTGGGGGGCTGGTGGGCTAGATAGAGGGGGGTTTCCTGTGGTCTTCACAGGAGGATGCCAAATCCCCCCCCCCAGCATGTGTGGCGGAGCCAAGGACGACGAGATTCCATGGGGGGTGACCTTTTGCTGCCAGGCCAAATGCAGCTCAGCGAGGGCCACGTAAAGGTCCGCTCTCTGGCAGGGGTGGGTACGGGCAAGGACTTTACGACACGATACATATCACGATACATTTGTCGCGATGCGATTCGATCACGATGCATTGCGACACTGATGTCTAAATCGATGTAGTATATTGCGACAACTATCACGATAGCGATATTTTTGCACACCCCTACTCTCTGGAGACTGAAAAACACAGTGCCTTTCAGCATCAGCTTCCCACAGTAATATTATCAGCGGGCAATTATAAAGCAAGCTCTTGGTCATTCAAAAAACGCTTTTGCTCTGCTCTGCTTGTTGGTTATTGCATCCAATGGGGAGCATGATGTCACAGCTCTTGTTATGGGGTTTATGCAGCTGTCTGGGTGTAGCATACGCAGCGTATAGCTGTGCAGAGATGCACATACACAGCACAATGGGAGAGGGGCATCATTAGCGCATGGTGAAAACATCAATGCATCATGCTTAGGTTCACCGAAAGACACTAGTCCGGTCCAGTGAATGCAACTGCTAACCTGACTGTTGTGTTTCTTGTTCCTAGCAGAGGCATCAATCCCAGCTTCAGTACATACAACCGCTCTGTCATGCATTTCTTCTGCATGGGCACTTAACACAGGTGACTTCGCTAATTAGCCAATCTACCCTGTCTGATGAGTTGGATGCTCTTTAGGATCAGCTGGTTCAGAAAATGGTTTTGATGAAATAGGTGGTGGAATTTTTAATTTCTGGAGCAGGGAATGACTAACCTGGTAAGCCAGCCCCTCATACTTCCTTTTATTTTATACAGACCGTCTGGCAGTGCTGCATTAAGAAACGATTTCTTCCTGGAGGTGTGGGCTCTGCTGATGTTTAAAACAAGCGTCTCTGCCTTTACCCAATCGCTAACGTCTGGTTGTGGCATATGCAATTTGCCTACCTACACACAACAATTCAAATGTTGCACACAAAGTCAACGTCAACGCTCACGAACACTCCCTCTATTCGCCGATTGGCTAGCAGCAATGATAATGAAAGCACTGCCAGACAACTCTGTACTAAATGAAATGAAGTAGGATGGGCTGGCTTACCAGGCTAGGGATTGACACCTCTGGTGCTTAAACAGGAGCAGGTGAAGGCATGGACGCCTCCACTGAGCATGTGCATCATCAGGAACAGAACATACGGCCTGCTGTTTCTCTGGTGACCAGAGAGAATTGGTGCAATCTGATTAATATGCAGCGGAGCATGAGTTACTGCTTTCCCAGCGCTGCAGAAGCAGATACGGTGTGTTTGGGGTGGGAATATTGGCGTGCTGTTTTTGGTGTGTCTGCAGACGCAAGTACGAGCATGTCGGTCAAGGCAGCCAACACCCTGTGTCAGTGTTTCCCATGGGGAATTCGTTCATTAAGGTGGGGGTTGCCTGGGAAGGTACAGGTTAACGGTTGAGGAGTAAATCACCCCAACATTATTCAAATTAATTTCTTTTGCGCCACGCTTCTTTCAAGCTTTTCAGCTTCAAGCTGTTGTTTCAAGCTTTTCTTTTCCTACAAGAAGTTTTTATTCCTATACTTTTATTACCTAATTTTAAGATCAAGTCTAATTTTAGCGCTGCATTGGGACAACATACTGGAGGGGTATTAAATGTGTTGTGAAGGTGACCTTGCCTTAACTAACCAAGTATACTTGTTCAGGCATAAGCCCTTCATCAGACATTGGCTTGTGTTACCTGTGATGGGTTTCTACAAGTTAGTTAAGGTGGAATGTGTTGATAAGGTGGCTGCCTTGACTACAAAGACAGGTTGGGACAACTTAGTTAAGGTGGATTGGATGTGTTGCTAAGGAGGCATTACCTGTGGTGGGTTAGGACAACTTTTTTTTAAGGTGGAATGGATGTCTTGTTAAGGTGGCATTACTTTTGATGGGTTTAGACAACCTTGTTAAAAGTGCCATTGCAAGTTTTTGTTACTAATTTTGTGGTGGTTTCTAGTACTAACGAATGGCCTGTGATCCGGTTTCAGGTTGTTCTAGTTTGGTGGAGGAGGTGGGACGGGTACAACAGCAGGATTTCGGCTATGCTAGTTACAGGCTACCATCATCCAAAACCCATTCAGTCATAGCACACCAAATAGAAGATCTAAACGTTCTGAACAAACACACCTACTTGCCTATATTCTGCTAGGTGAATGTGTACTGCAGCGAGACACCTATGATAATCACAACTATACTATAGGTTTTTGTAATTCACAAACTTACATCACTTTGTTTGCCTTTTTCTTATCCACTCATTATTCCGCCTATTTTCTTTCATTGACTGATTGGAGGCATCCAAAAAAGGCATCCAAAAAACATTTTCACATGCAGCACGTATATGCAACTCAAAGTGACCTATGTATTTTAAAAAGAGCAAGTACTAAATGGTTTCTCGGGGAATGACACTTTAGGTGGAATAAATGTTTTGCGAAGGTGAGATTACCCGTCATAGGGTTAGGAAAAGTGGAATGGCTGTGCTGTTAAGGTGGGATTAGCTGTGATGGGTTAGGAAACCTTATTTAAGGTGGAATGGCTGTGCTGTTAAGGCCGTATTACCTGTGATGGGTTAGGAAACCTTATTTAAGGTGGAATGGCTGTGCTGTTAAGGCGGTATTACCTGTGATGGGCGCCTCCACCTCCAGCATGCACTTCTCCTGGCGCAGGATGGCGGCGCCGTCGTTGATGATGCGCAGAGCCGCCTCCTCCTCCAGACGGCCCTCCTTCACCAGGTGGCTCTTCAGCAGCTCCACCTTGGGCTTGCCATCCTCGTACAGCTCCTTCATGGACAGGCGCGTCGTGGGGGGGTACGGCACCGCTACAGGGGGAGAGAGAGAGAGAGTGAGAGAGAGGGAGAGGAGAGAGAGAGAGAGAGAGAGAGAGAGAGAGGGAAGGAAGGAGAGAGAGAGAGAGAGAGAGGGAAGGAGAGAGAGAGAGAGAGGGATAAAAGTGAGAGAGCAAGAGTGGGAGACAGAAAGAGGAAGAGAGAGTGACAGAGAGAGTGAGAGGAAGGGAATGAGAGAGAGTGTAAGTTGGAGACAGAAAGAGAGAGGGAGAGAAAGAGAGGGGGAAACGTCATGTCATGTCGATGAACCGAGAGAGAGAAGGATGTGAAATCCATGGGGTTTAACCAACACAGATCTCAGAGCATGTAGATCCACCACCCAGTGATATTTTTTTCTGCTTCTGGTACATACTTTTCAAAAGTGGGCCACTGCCATCAAAGGATTGGCCAAACTCATTACAGTGAATATTTATATGTGACTCACAGAAGATGCAGTGTCTCTGAAGTAGAGCGTTTTCTCTGAGGGCCGATAAAGGCCGCACTTTCACAGCCTGCCTCCCCGGTGCCACTACACGCATTACTAGTATTACGGCCTAATCCATCACAACCGAACCACAGGATGCCAAAACACAGAAAACCCGGTGGACAGAGTGTGGGGCGCCATGACACCTTCTCTGGTCGTAGAACAGATTCTGACACGTGTGTGTGTGTTTGTGTGTGTTTAAAACTATGCACAAGATGTCTAGAGTCTACAGTCTTTTTAGTGGAATTGGTGGTCTTCAAGCAACAGCCAAAGCAAAAGGTTTTTAAACCTTACAATAATGTTTCCAAAATCATTTCAGTGGTTCAACTAAGTAAGTTTGGAGGAGCAGACCGTCTCTCAGTAGATCTCTATGAGAGACAATTCTGCTTCCAAACTGTAGGGCAATTGAAGACGAAGACATGTTCATTCTGTGCTTTCTAACTGAATGAGGACACTGCTGAAAGCCATGACTCCAATCCGTGCTATTAGATTAAAACGAGACGAGAATCTAATTCACTGCCACAGTATCGTGACACAATGTTGGGACTTGGGACAGCTCATGTCCTGAAACTGTACAAGACTTCCAAATGTCAGAACAACCCTCGGACTAGTCACGGACACCACGACCTCCATAGAGCTGCGCAATATGCTGTGCTTCACGACCGAGTCCCTGAAGTGGTTTTCTTAGGACAGAAATACCGAGTGACCGCTCATCCTGGGCCAGCGGGGGGGGGGGGTGGGGGATGGCCGGACCAGCTGCTGAAGGCAGGGCCTGGGGTGGGATGGAGGGGTTATGATGTCAGTTATCGACACACATATGGCCACCACAGCAGCATCCACAACCCCCACTGGCCATAAGCACACAGTGCGGGCATGGGCATCTGTACGGAGTGGGGTGGGGGGGGGGGGGGTAGGGGTTAGGCAGTGGTGATGGGTGGGGGTAGGGGGGGCTGATGCTGTTGTTGCTGGGCCTTATGGACGAGAGGAGCGGTGTATAAATAAAACCCCGGCGATATCCTGGGGGCTAGCTTGGGCCGACCATGGGAAGAGGTTGTAAGCTGTGCTACGCGAGCGCTAAGAAGCAGGGATTAGGCAAAGCCTCTATTAGCCTGGGAGAGCAGGTTCAGACATTGTTTAATGCATTGCAGCAGCAGAGCAGATAGCCTGTGGGCTCTAGCATGTATATGGTAAAGAGACTGTGAGTGTCCACATACAAGCAGGCAGCACATTTGTGCACATCTGTACACCACACATGGATGTGTGAACCAGCACGCACTCAAGCGGACTCTCTCACTCACACACACACACACACGCAATCACAATCTCTCACACACACCCACCCACCAGCAGTCACACACCCTGGGACGTGGGGGTTTATTCTGAACAGCGGGAATCGGAGAACAAATGTAGGTGAGGCATTCCACCACAGCAAGGGACGCCAGCTGACAGTGAGGAGGGGGAATTACCGACCACCAGGGTCCCGGGTCCCACCGTCAACACGGAGGAGTGGGAGTGAGGGAGAAATGCAGGACTGGACCGTGGCCATAGTGCTACCACCAACTGCCAGCCGAAGCTGCCCAGGAGATGATGATAACGATGATGATGCAGGAAGGCTGCATGTTGGAAGGAAGATCTCACAAAGAAGAAAATGGAAAAAAAAAAAAAAAAAAAAAAAAAAAAAACGGGTCTTTCAGACCCAACCTGCTCCCAGGAACATTAAGACCCAGCGAATGATTGACGGTTGGACTGAACTGAGGTGACAGCGCGCATACGAGAGCGCGCAAGAGCAGGTGGCTGGTTGGTGTGTGGTCGGAGCGCCCCCTCCATCTCTCCCTCTCGCCCCATCCTTCCTTCCCTCCCTCTATCTTTCTCTTTTCATCTCTCTCTCCCTCCCCGCCTCTCTCTCCAACTCTCTCTCTCTACATTTCCATCGCTCGCTCTCCATTTCTATATTTCTCCCATCTCTCTCTTTCTCTCTCTCTATTTCCATCTCCCTCCATCTCTCTCTCTCTGTGGTGTGTGTGTGCGCGCGCTGTCTTGTCAGTGCCAGCACAATGGAGAGGCTGTTTGCCGCAACAGGGGGAAGTGAAAGGGCCAGCCTACCATAACGCCTGAGGGGCTGTGACCAGGCAGCACACCTGCTCATTTGCTTTCTCCACACACACACACACACACACACATACATACGCACGCACGCGCACACACACACACACAAGTGCACACACACGCACAGACACACACACGACCATCATCTGGCTACAGGTCGGAGCACAGCGATGGCGAATGGAAGCTCCTCTCATCTTTAAACTGGGGGCCTTGATTTGCATGCGTGCACCGAGCTGCTTCTTCACGGAAGAGGGCAGATTTTACTACCAAATGGGCAGCTATCCAACACTCAGCCAGTGCCATTCAAAGCCAGCCCGACTGACTGCCACCCCTCCACACACACACACACACACACGCAGTGCTGTGCTGCCACTTCCTTTGACAGCTCAATCTCATCCTTACCGGCCTAAGAATGATGTCTCTCTCTCTAGCCCAGACAAAACATCTGCAGTCCACTGCAGACAAACAATACCGAGTGCAAGCCCACACAGGCACATACCCCCAGACGAAAAAAGGCATCCATGAGTCCTTTCTCGATTTTCTCTGAAAAGGGCACACAGGTAGCAGGGCATAATACATAATTTATCATTTTATGCCTGAAATTATAGAAACGTTTAAAAGTTTTTGTGACTATTTACTAGCAGATGTTAAATGTACTCCACTGCTGTCAAATGCCTGATTTGAGGCACCATGCTTGAGGTCTCTCAGCGCTGAGGTAGGCAGTGGAGCACAGCTGTACATCTTCGAAACAGGCTCCTGTGCAGCCACAGCGAAGCCAATAAGTGTGTGTGTAAGTGTGTGTGTGTGTGTGTGTGTGTGTGTTGTGGGACCTACAGCAGGTGCTGACTGATTAGGTGTACATCTCCACCACCTGACAGACGTCAGACAGCAGCTGATCTAGGGACGTTACAGCAGCAGCGCTATTGATCACCCCCACACCCTTACACACACACACACCACCACACCACACCCCCTACACACCTTACTGTCTCTCGTCAGCCTCCCCCAATCCACCCCCCACCCATCCGCTTCTCAGCCACCAAGTCCTCCACCACCCCAGCCAGCCAGAGACAGACAGAACTCCCACTTTAATCAATCTTCTTTGCGGGGGCTTGCCATGAAACGATCTCGGTCTCTCTCTCTCTCTCTCTCTCTCTCGCTGTCTTTGACATGCCTCAAACAAAAGCAGGTCAGGAGGATTCAGGCGACTGTGCTGGCCCCCAGAGAAGCGCTGAACTGGTTCAATTCTCTCTTTTATGACATGCATCAACTCATTCTGGAAATCTCCAGATTCCTGTAAACTGGAGAAGAATGAAATGCATGACCTTGTGATTAGTTTTTGGCAATAAGCCCAAATGAAATGCAGCAGACTTGGCGGGGGGGGGGGAGCATTCTTAAATCATAATACAGTATAAGCACAGCAAAACAATACATTCCAAATGGACCAGTGTTTGAAAGGCTTCTTTTAGGCTGTGCAACTGGGTCTGTGGTATTTTTAACAGAGTAGGGGAGAAAACAGAGTGGTGGTGCATCTACACCACAACGACTCCAGCATGTCAACACTCATACACACGCACACACAGACACAGGCACGCACGCACGCACGCACACACGCACGCACGCACACACGCACGCACGCACATACGCACACACGCACGGTAGAATAAACCGTACATGTGAACCCTCCAAAACTAAAATATTAATACCCTAATGGCAAGTCTTTCAGTACTCATGCTTTTAGGGCTATTTTGATCTAAAGGGTGTACCGATTCAGAGCCCAATCAAAACCACAAGCTTACCAGCGCCAGGGTTAGTAACTTCTTTCTCACACTACGCCTGAAAGCTTGTTTTTGAGTTCAGAGACTGGATATTATCTAGTTGAAATAGTTGCTAGAAGTCTGCACTCCAAAATGCCAGAATAAAAGAAAACCAAAAATACTTAAAAGATAAAACAGTACACAGGATTAAAAAAGGCAGTCAAAGTCTAAACGCTAGTAGCCTAATTCATACCTCTGGTTCAACAAATTCTGCCTGAAGCTGCCCAACCTAAGCTGGGTTCGCCAGATGTTTGCAGAATTGGCTCACTTTGTGACCACAGATGTGGCAGACAGAACAGGCCTAAAGGGGATCTACTCTCTGGGCATCTGCAGTGAGCATCCTGAATAGGCAAAACCTCTGAACAAACAAGAGCAGCATATTTGCATTTGTCACATTAATTCTAAAACGAGAAGTGTACGATTAGTTATTTTCATCTGCATTCTGGTCTGGTTGTAGGCCTTACTGTACTTGTCTGCTAAAACAGACATGCCTCTATCATGATCAACCAATAATTTTATTGCAGCCATTTGAAGAAATACAATTAAAGCCTTTAATTGTATTCTGCTAAAGTGAAGGATCTTCAGGGGAGTCTAGGTCATGGTGACCTACAAGCACATCAGTGAAAGCCTCTGAAAACTATGGTGCAAAAACAGGAACAGCTTTGACTGAAGTCAGCTCCAGATGGTCCTGAGGGTTGTCAGGCTTGAGGGGGTCGGGTGGGTGGATGGGGCCAATGCTTCTGAGTGGCAGCCCAGAGAGGTGACACTCATCAGGGATGGTGGGGACCAGGGCTCCCCGATCGGGGCAGTGCGGAGCCTGAATCATGCATGAGGGCCGAGTAATTACACCACTAGCTGGGGTGGTGCTGCACCAGCGTCTCCAGTTACCATCTGTAAATAAGCCAAAAGGTCAGAAAACACCAGAATTCACACTAGGGAACTGACGTGGCGCCACTGTCGTCACTCAACATTTAGACTAGACGAGCAATGCTGCATTCACCGACAGGGCTGACAGCATGGACGCATAAATGGAAAACGCCTTGAGCCATAGGCTCTGGCACGCTGGCTATTTGTAGAGATTCGTCGTTCACACTGGAAGTTACAATGGGAAGGACAGGACTGGCAGGCGACGCAGAAGGAATCTGGACGGTGGGAGGATTACTGCCTGTTCCCTTGCCTGTGAGGCCGACACATGCTAGGCCACCCGCACTGTGTAGCATGCTTAGCTCACAGCAGTAATAACCTTTACTTGTACAGCACATTAGGGCTGGGCAATTACATCGATATTATTGTAATATCGATATATTTTTGAAGGAGATGTGCATGACACTATATCGATATATTTTTTTCAATGCTGCAATACCAAAACCATATCTATATCCAAACCATAACCAAAACTATATCAAAACCATTTATTCTAATGTGTTCACACTGTTCAGAAAGCCGGAGCTTTCTCAGATCGCTCAGCTGTGCCCCTGCGTTACTGTTTACTTTTTCATTTGCACAGCTCTTTTAGAGCAGTCTTAACTTAACATGAAAGACTTCGCTCATTCTGTTTTTGAAATATCGATATATATATCATATATCTCCAGTTAGCCCAGAAATATCGTGATATCAGTTTTGGTCCATATCCCCCAGCCCTACAGCACGTTGCATACTAGGGATGTCGCTCAAAGTGCTTTAACAGTTAGGCAAAGGAACACAGGACAGAGATACACATTGAAAGCTTTGTTATAGTCCAAAAGCCAGAGCGCCAGAGAAATCCAGCAGCGAGCCCCTTTTATGGATTAAGCACCTGTACAAAAATGTTGTGTGTCATGGAGGTCTTTGCCCTATAGTTTCATAGCCTGATTCATACATTCTTTGAAATGGTAATGCACATAGAACAAATTAATCGTGACACTACAGTAGAAAAATAGAAAAAAAAAAAGAATGAGTCATGTCGAGAAACTGGCAGATTTGAAAGGCATTTAACAGCACTTAAAGCGACCGAGTGGACCGCGAGTAGGAGACTAGGGCTCTTCTTGCGCACGACAGCACCAGGGATCTCTGCTCTCTCGCCGCTCAGCACTACAGGACTCATCTGCATGCGGCTTCTCTGAAAGGATCCAACTCCCCCACTGAATATCAATCCCACAATTAGTCACTGACAGCAGTCTATGTGCAGCAACTCCCATCTGACACCACCCACCTCTGTATTGGGAGAACAAACTCTGGTGACCTGAGGCTGTTCCTTTAGGTTCGTGGAATTCTGGCGCTGGAATGCCTGAAGGTGTGGCTGCAGATCCCAGCATGTGCATGCAATGCTCACGAGCTCAATCACAGCAGGAAATTAATCACCATCATGCCCAGAATCGTGTCCACGATAATGAAAAATTCCATAGACACTGACACTAATGTTTATTTATTAAAGCTGAATATTGTTTGCAATGTAACACCTTGGATTTGGATATGGTCTCCATGTAACTAGCTCCAACAGGTCAGAACCCGTCAGGACCCGTCCACAGCCCGTTGGCCTTGAGGAGCATCTTTAAAGGTGTCATTGCACCTTTTTTTTTTTCTCATTAATTTTGCAGTGGTTTGTAGTATTAATGAATGCCCTAGGAGCCAGTTTTGGTGAAAAAAATGCTTTAGTGCTCCTGTTTCAGGCTGTTCTAGTTTGGTGGAGAAGATGGAGCGGGGAGAATGACAGGTTCTCAGCTATGCTAGTCATCATAGTGCACCAAATACAAGATTTAAACATTCTAAACACGCACACCTACTTACCTATATTTTGTTAGGTGAACACATACTGCAATGAGACTCCTCCGGTAATCACAACTTTGGCATGGCTTTTTCTAATTAACAAACTTGCGTCACTTCATTTGCGCTACTTTTCGCATTCGCTCGTTTTTTCACGTATTTTCTTTCATTGACTGATGGAAGCAATCAGGGCAGAAAAACATTTTCACATGCAGCATGCATATGCAATTTGGAGTGACCTATTGTATTTCAAAAAGAGCAAGTACTAAACGGTTTCTCAGGGGATGACACCTTTAGATGTAGATATGTGCATCAACCCCCTACCACTTAATCAATACATTAAATTTTAATAATCAATATCAACGGCATCTTTCCATGTCCCTTGGGTAGCAATATTAACATGGGCTGCGACAGGCCTTGTGCCTAGATTTCCCTAAAGACTCGTTGTAATGACAGACAAATCCCCCATGACATTTGCATTGCATTGGTTTCTGGAAGCTACACGCGGCAGCATATCAAAATGGCACATCCGCAGCGCATCACTTAGCCCCAGTTTATTAGGCATGCAGCTTATCCAGCCTGGTGAATTCTCAAACGAGAAATGAATTGCAGACAGCCCTGCCCTCTGCAACCATATGTGCCAACTAGTGTCCGAGCCTCCATACTGCAAGCAAACCACAAAGCTCAGCTCATTAATGAATCAATTATGCTCTTAGCGAACGAGAGAGAGAGAGAGAGAGAGAAAGAGACAGACACAGACAGAGAGAGAGAGAGAGGGAAAGACAGAGAGAGAGAGAGAGAGAGAGAGACAGACAGAGAGAGAGAGAGACAGAGACAGACAGACAGAGAAGACTGGTGTGGGACTCTGGGAGCCTGGCTGGCCTGGTGCCAAAGAATGGGCCAGCTTTAATCAAAAAGAGCCCTGACTCCCATGTTCCTTTTTACACCTCCACCACCTCAGATGTAACAATCCAATTAGGGATCCAGGAGCCATGGCTCATCCCTTGGGCTAGGGGAAGTTTCACTCAGGTCCCAGTTAACGATGCCCTCCCTCCGTCCATTTACAAGTCAGAGGCTAAATGTCAGCCTGCATACTGAGAGGCATGTGTGAGTTTATTCTGTTTAACAAGACCACAAAACAAATGGGAGTTTTGAGGGGGATACATATCCTAAGGCTATCTGGCAACAGTAAAACATTCATTTTTTTTTGACTCACTATGCACTAATACTAATATCCTACAGTAATGTGCTACAGTATTTAAACAACATTCTGAGATTATGAGGTAAAACACGTCTACCTACAAGGATTCATAACAAGTTCTTAATGGAGAAATATATACACCTTGCCGACACTTCAAAGAACAAATGGTTGAAATGAGAGAACAAGCACCTCAACAACACTCCAGCAGGTGCAAAAAGTATAATTATTGCAAAAATACGTAATCAGCAACATGGATAAAACCCAGCTGCTGATACATTGTACTGTACTTGAACGACTGTATGCTAATTAATTAAGGTACTTGTTGGATGCAAATGAATGCACAGCAAAGGTACCTGCAGATCAGTGACGTTGCATTTACAGGTCAATGTATCTGACGTTGGAATGCATTTAACATTGCAACGTCAAGACGGCTTTTCAATCGTTTTTTCTACACCTTTTCATTTGAACAGTCCGTGGAATTCGGACGGAGACGGAGAGATGACATTGACCATGCGTACAGTTCGTTTCGGACAACGACGGATAAGGACACACGTTGAAGCTAACCAAACTACATAAGCCATCTTGTCCAAGTCTGCAAATCAAGACACAACCCCGTTGTACCGCGAAAGGCGGTTAAAATGAAATATCAAGAAGGTTCCCAGATAACAATAAATTCATGAGTTCAAGGCGCTGGCTAGCCAGCCGGGGAGGGATAACTTTAACTCTGAACTGACTACCAAAGCAGGCGCGTATTTCATGATGTAGCTAGTCAGACAGCTACCTAGCTAACTAGCATCTTTCTGTTGAGGAAATGAGGAGATGCAATTCAGGCTACTTGGCTAATTTACACAAAACCATGATCCAAACAAAAATCGTCTCCATTGATGTCAGAACTGAACAGATTAGAAGGCGCCACAAAGGGATCACAAGGCACCCTGCACTACGGAGGATGGGCACTCGGTCAACTGATGATTTGCCTCGGTAGCCAATTAGCCAACGATAGCTAACTTACTGCGGTCAGCTAGCTGTCTGGCTTCAAGTGTCACATATGCTAGCTAGTTTGAGGTTAGCTAATATGCAAAATAAAATGCATCTCACAAAAATGTTCGTTCATGGAAAAAACAACGCAAGGCAAACTTACCTTTGACGAGCCTTTCGGTGGTGGACTGTTTGTTCTGCTCTTTTCCAGACATCGTGCAATTTCCTCTGGTTCGAAAAATTAATTCCTCCGTGTAGCTAGCTAGCGATAGCTAGTTAAATCAGCTAGCAACCTCTGCTAGCTACGTTTTGCTATTACCAATGTGACTAATATTCGTTGCCGGACACAGGACAGCCCAAAATGGGATGCGATGTCTATATTGCATTTAACAGTTTAACTCTGAAAAGGGGAGGGGAAAGGGGAGCCCGCTTTAACCCTAAAATTGTGTTTTCCTTCCGTATCTGTCCTTCGTTTGCTAGTTGCCCAGCTGCTGTCAATTTTCTGTCAGGGATGAATCAACGAAGCAAGGAAATACAAGAAAAATCTTCTTGCAAGATGTTTAAAGACAAGACTATTTTCCCCAAATCAAGGCTATTACTTTTACGGCACAAAGCCCTCATCTGTGACTATAGTCTATTTTTTGCTCCAGTTAAATGCCTCTTGGCTTTCTATTTTCTCTCTCTCTCTTTCTTCCAGTTTGGACGTGACCCGTTGTATCGTCCAGACTCTCTCCCTCTTCTCTCGGATTAAATTCTAATCCACGAACAAGCGGATTTCCTAGAACATGGCGGAACTTGGTGACCGCAATGTTTCACGGGTAATGTAGTTTTGCAATTTCCTCATTAGCAAGGACCCGTGTTCTCATACAATATCACAATTCATAACAACAATGTTTTATTATTTATGTATGTATTAAGGACGATTTTGTTTAAATACATATATTGATAAAAAATCGTTACATATGTGAAAATACTGCTTAATTACGACCAGGTAAAATCAAGTAGTTTTGTATATAGGGTATTGTAAAAGTATCCCGTTAGTGCCGCTCTGTGGCCAAATGGATGGCTACCATGTAAAGGCGAACGGTTTATGGCAAGATTCATATAAATTGTCAATGTTTTTGATTAAAAACATACTGTGGTGTTGACTAAAAGTTATGGCAGTTCCACTGTCATATGCAGTATTTTTTAACAGATTTGGTCATGATTCACACGTAGGTCCACACAGACCATAATAATTTCAGTTAGGCCTGCATGTTCTTTGTGGGTTACCATTCCTCACACAGGACAAAATCCTGTGATTTAAAGCACTTATTCCTTTGTTTATAAAAGTTGTTATTATTAAAATTCAAATTATGAAAATTGTTATTACGAAAATAGGGTTACTGATTATATTGTATATTGTATAGTGTATAGTGGTTCGAACACATTCACCTGAGGCTGAATATAACCAAGACCAGAGAGATGGTGATAGACTTCAGGATGAAGAAAATGCCTTCACAGCCACTATAGATTGGCTGGAGGAGGTGGAGGATTACGAGTACTTGGGAGTGGTTACCAATAACAGACTGAACTGGAAATCCAATACCGAGGCTGTATATAAGAAGGAAATAAGCAGACTATATAAGCTGAGATCCTTCAGTGTGTGCACCAAGATGTTTGGAAATCTTTTACCAGGCTGTTGCTGCTAGCAGCACTATCTTCTTTGACGTTGTGTGTTGGGGCAGTAGCATTGGAGCCAGCGACACTAACAGACTGCATAAGATCATTAGGAAGGCTGACTCGGTACTAGGCCTCTGTACTCTTTAGAGACTTTGGTGGAGAGGAGAATGCTGAATAAAATGTTGACACCTGAGGAAGGGTGAGGAAGCCCGAAACGTCACACTGTATTTAATTTAAAAAAAAAGCTTGGGAGCATAAATCTGGTTGAGTGGACTTTTCCTTTCCACTTATGTCGACTGCCCCAGTGTTTATTATCGATGTGTGTGCTTTGACTGAACTCTTGAATAAAATGTTGGACCATCATGGACAATGATAAGCACCCTCTTCATCACACTGTGGACAGACAGCGGCGTAGTGTCTTCTTTCACAGACTGCTCAAACTCCACTGTCGTAGGGACAGATACAGTAAATCTTTCCTGCCATGTGCCATTACAGAAAGGAAGAGAGGCAGGCCAAGGAACAGCTGGTGGTGTGACCTGGATGCAGATGTGAAAAGGTCTGGCCATACATTGAGACAAACAAGTCGGCCCAGGACCGAGATGACTGGAGAGCATTTGTTTGTGGTCTATGCCCAAAGTCGGGCGGTAGGCGTAACTAAATAAGCAATTACACTGTACAGTGACAGCTATATCTCAGGTCAAGACACACTTAATGTCTCCTCGCACTTTATGTGGTACATTGTACATGGTCTACTGCAACTTGTCTGTTCACTGTGCCTTGTCCATTCACTGCAGCTTAGTCGTTCATTGCACCTTCTTTCTGTAATGCGCTACAATCAGTGCTGCTTATTTATACTTTTGTATTCATTTTTATTGCATTTTATAGTGTATATTGCTTTATCATGTCTAGTTTGTGCTCTTTTCTTTACTGTGTTGTTTTCTATTTCTATCTATCTATCTATCTATCTATCTATCTATCTATCTATCTATCTATCTATCTATCTATCTATCTATCTATCTATCTATCTATCTATCTATCTATCTATCTATCTATCTATCTATCTATCTATCTATCTATCTATCTATCTATCTATCTATCTATCTATCTATCTATCTATCTATCTATCTATCTATGAAGTGAAGCAGTTCTTAAAACACAAATTTTGTGTCACAGCCAAAACGTATGGAACTGCTAAGAATAATAATCTAATAGCCTATAATAATACATGCTACATGAAACACTGCAGAGGCATTTCAGCAATCTGATTGAATATTCTAGGTATGGGGGCAATGTCCTTGTTGGGAATTTTTAGGCACACCCATGTTAGCTTAGGCTAGTTGTTTTCAAACTGGTGTGAGTACCTGCATCGATTCTAGGGGGTGCGCAGAATAAAATGTAGGCTATGAATGGGCTCTAGGCTGTCGCCAGCATAAAAATAAAGTTCTGGAACAAACTTAATGATGAAACAAACATCTTACATTCAAACTATCCTCAATTTAACCCAATTGGCACTAAATTATATCGAAATACTTATTATTCACATTTCGTTAATGCAGAAAAAAGTATGCAAAAATATTCCTAGCAAGCTGTCCATGGAGTAGGGTAAGCTATTCAGTAAGAGTAAGAGTGCCTCAGGGGATATGTGATGTAAAAGCTCAAAAGACAGTCAAAAGCTAAATATAGACAGTAACAGCAGTAACCATAGCATGTGACCTGTTTTCTGGTGTGGTACTTTTGATTTCCTTCGATTTCTTTTAATTTTCTGGCAACACCATAAGAAAGTCTCTGACCCCATCAAATGCAAATGAAAAATGACACAAGTAATGCACTCACCAGGACATTCTGCTTTCAGCAAGTTTCTCCCGCGTAGGCATGGTCTATCAACAAAGTCTTCAAAACCTGTACAGCTTTCTAAATCCACATTCTACATTTACAAGTTCTATCAATTTAATTCTGACCTGCTGTTAGGTGGACAAAAAATGGTTTGTTGAACTTAGATAGATTACTAAGTAAAGGTAGATTTTCTTTGTTTTCAGTTTGTCAGACTTCTTAAATTGAGGTAGAAACTCAGTAATAGTAGTAGTTGTAGCAAATGTGTTTTTATGCTAATCACATGAATCATTTTTTAGAGTACAGTTACTTTTTTAAACAGATTCCAAAATCATCAACACTTACACAACATTGAGATGTTGTTTAGTCATTATAAGGCTTAAAAACAATTAGGGAAACTTTGAAAACACATTTCCTTAAAAAACCCACTTGCTAGTAAGTTGATTAGTTGATTATCATGGCCTATTCTGTTTACAAATGTTGCATGTCAGGATAGAGATTAACAATGTCTTTGTTCTACCAGAAGTTGAAAGACATTTCTAAAAAAGACATTAGGAATACCAGTAAGTTGTCTTCACATGCAAACAGTTGTTTACAATGTAATTAGAATTCACAGTTTTATCATGAAACAAATCAGTAGACTATCATGCTTAATGCTGAAAGAATGTGAACTTGCTGGTAGACTTTACTCTGAGGTGGAGAACATCTGCAGACATGACTCTGACATCATACCTTTGTTAAACAAGATCAACTACTGGTTACAACAGCTACCCTGACAGTTGGCACAAGTATGTTCTTAGTTACTATTTTTTTTAATGTATTCCTGCTCTTCCCAAGCCATTTAAATTACAACAATGTCTCATTCTGCCAAGTACTTTTAGCTGGTCAGTCAGTCAGTCAGTCTGCCAGTCCGTTTCTGGATTAAGGGGGCATCCAGATCCCCACTCTTACATCCCAACTTGTGAGATATGACAGTTGGTGTCAGTAGAGGTCTGCCCTCTGTGAAATTACTGTTGGTGAGCCATGGACATAATCAAACCTATTTATAAGACACATAGTAATTTCTATTTTGCAGAATGGAAAAAAATCTTAACTTACATTAGTTTGTGACTAACAAACCAGTTAGTAATTGTATTTATACTAGCCTCACCATTTACGACAAGTAGATACTGTCTTTATGTGCATTTAACCAAAGGACATGTCCATGTCCTTTTGTTAAATGCACATAATTACGCGACGAGTGGTTGACTTCTGACCCTTTGGTGTAAAAAGTACTAAGTTTGCTGTATTTTTGCATTTCCAAATCATACATTACTCATATTATAATAAAACAAATCACTTGTATTTTAGCAGACTAAGGTACAGTATTCCATGTTTTTTTATCTATTTGCATCTGTCTCTGAGTATTATAATTATGGCCCACGCATTTTCATTTGTTTCCACAGGAGGGCGTTTTGCTCACATTGGAATCAGTGCAGTCTATGACTTTGTTGCTCCTTAAACGATACTACAGTATAGCTTTCTGTCTTGCTCCACTTTTGCTTTTGAGATATCACCATGACACCAATTTATGGACACTTTAGGTAAGATCAGTGGCCTCTAATGCCTTGATCAGACTTAGGCAACAGTCCACAGTTCCTCAAGCGTTGTATACCGCCATCTCTATATTGGACAATGACCAACACCCCCTACACACCATCTTCATCAATCAGAGGAGTTTGATCAGCGACAGACTCCGGTCCCTCTCAGGCAGACAGGCTTCGGAGGTCCTTTGTCCCCAGGGCCATACAGCTGTACAACAGCACACAGAAGGAGCTGAGCATAATGGACTGGACTGCTTGAGCACACACACACACACACACACACACACACACACACACACACACACACACACACACACACACACACACACACACACACACACACACACTTATCTGCTGTCCCTGGTGGTGACTCCTATACTACCATGGACAACATATATACTGCACTACCCTGATAACTACTGCACTAAAGGACTCTTCCATAAAACTGGACAAATCTTACTAGGACACTTTCATTTATCTACTTAGATTACTGCAAGGCACCTTATCATGACACTTCTCTGCCTCGTGGATTTTTTATTATCATTACCTTTTTTCCCAGTTCAGTGAATGTTGTATGAATGCTGAAGTGTGCAATATGTTTGATTTGTTTTGCAATGTGTATTATGTGTGTGCTGCTGGACACCTTCATTTTCTTCGGGATCAATAAAGTAACTCTACTCTACTACTCCTATATCTGTCTCTCGCAAGGAGCACTTAGGCCAAGTGGAGCAAGTGAGGTAAAACAGATAAAGGAGCAATAAGAAATAATAATGCAACTTCATCTGCAACTTGCTTGATTTTGTTCAAAATAATTGTATACACATACAAGCACGTTTGCCCATTACGTGTGTTGCAAATAGCTTGTTTATTTAAATTAGTTGAAAATATGTTATATTTAATGTTTTTGTAAATGTATCACAATACTCACACAAGACCTTACTTCAAATTATAAGTTGTGTTGGGGTTACAGAAAGCAACATATCCACCAGTTCACATGCTTTCCCAAGACGTTGCACAATGTGCAAAATACAGTTAAATATAATTAAATAAAAATGTTAATATTCATGCGTCTAATGGACCAAGCCAGCTGAGGTAAAGTGTGCAACTTTAGTCATATGCATCACTGTTCTTGTAACAATATAAACCAAAGCAAACACCAGTGTGTAATTTGACCGTAGTAAAATGTCATAGTTGGCAATAAGTGGCATTTGTTTTAACAAGCGCCTTTGTTTTCGCTTAAATTAGATGCACAGGATCGTAGTGGTTCAGTAGGTTTGAAAAACATTTGCATAACGTTGTGGTTGACTCGTTTTAGTATGGGGTTCACTAGAGATGCACTTGTGCCTCCATTCATTCACTGGACTACGTTTTGGAGCAGGCGGTTATGCGTGAACCGGTGGGGTATCCAGCGCACCACAGTTATTTGCGAAAATGCAGACTATAGTACGTTCATGAAAAAGTCTTCACCTGTGCCACGACCTGTAAAAGCATAATGTTCACCTCGCCAAGTGCCGGACTCGTATTTGACCATTGTGAAAACGGCGTTGAAGTTAGGAACGGCACTAAAGAACCGTTAACTACCTTTATGGAGGAACCGTCAAGAAATATTTCATGTGGGGAGCAGACGTTTGACCTGAGCACAGTAGAGTCAGTTATTATTGGGATTACTTTGTCCATCATCACTGCGGTCACTGTTATGGGGAACACACTTGTAGTTATAGCGGTTTGTGTGGTCAAAAAACTTCGTCAGCCTTCGAACTACCTACTTGTGTCTTTAGCTGTTGCAGATCTTTCTGTGGCGCTGGTCGTAATGCCCTTTGTTATTGTAACCGATCTGACTGGAGGTATTTGGCTATTTGGAGAGGTTTTCTGCAACATCTTCATTAGCATGGATGTCATGTGTTGCACGGCATCAATAATGACATTATGTGTCATCAGCGTAGACAGGTAAGTTTCCCATCTTTAAATTAAACACTGATGTACAAAGAAGTGCTAAGTTTATATTTGTTCTTTTTATTTTATTTCGATGCAAAATGTTAGATGTCACAGTTTTGCAAGTGAGAGGCTTTTGCTATATATATTTGTAGTAGTGTTTTTTTTATTCTAGAATTCAAATCTTTACTAAGATCCAGACTTCATAAGTGAAAAATCAGCAACCCAGTGTCCTCATGAACAATGGAGTCTACTGGTCCACGGGGGGTTAGGAGAGGTTCAACTTGGCAGGGGAAACTATGTTGGATGCTGTGAGTGTAGTGGGTCTAGCAGTTATCAATTCTACCCTTCTTGACCTTTGATGTGATTACAGATTGACTTCTCCAGAGTGACAGAGCAGTGGTTGGTTGTAGCAAAAGGGTTATCTGAGGAGCAAGTGCTTCTTGCACGAATCACCATCAAGCCCCCCTGGTTCCATTGTCCTCTGGGAGTCAGAGGTAAAGTGAAAGGAAATGTATGGAAAAAAAGCCGTTGGGGATTTGTGGAAGCCAGAATTTCCAATTACTCGTAGATCTTTTGTGATGGACTTGGAATGAGGGATGACCGGGATAAAGGTTGAAGGGTGCTCACTGAATTAGATGCTGATCCAACCCATTTTATTTGGTGTCACAGGTTTGCACCCAGTGCACTGTGGTGTGATGAAGGGATGCCAGGAGTGTGTGTGTGTGTGTGTGTGTGTGTGTGTGTGTGTGTGTGTGTGTGTGTGTGTGTGTGTGTGTGTGTGTGTGTGTGTGTGTGTGTGTGTGTGTGTCTGTGTGTGTGTGTGTCTGTGTGTGTGTGATACTGAGCCACAGATCAGATTCTATTTTGAGAGTGACGAGTCAATGTCTCTTCCTGTCACAGAATGCATTATTGAGAGTCTCGTCAGGTTGACATGAAATTACTTAGATGAGACCACCAGGTGTGCCACCAGGTGTGTGTGTGTGTGTGTGTGTTGTGTGTGTGTGTGTGTGTGTGTGGGAGGGGGTGCATGTGATGAAAGCTGGCTAGTATAATTGGTATAGTTAGTATAATTTCTGATATAAAGTTCATTGTAACTGCTTCAAATACTTCTGATATAGAGTGACCACCAACATGAAAGCCTTTGAAGCTGTATTTAGTTGTTACCGGACTCTGTTTCATGTACAGTTTTGTAAAATGTACATTATTCTGCATGTTTAAACATGCAGATTAACATTCCCTTCCATATTGAAATGTGTAAACTTGACAAAAGTCATGTAGTGTGTGGTAGTGGTTTGTGTTGATTTGGTAGCATTTGTTTGGAAACAGCTGTGTAGGTCAGGATAAAAGTCCTGTTATTATCAGCTGTGTAGTAAATATATGCATATACAGAGCGGAATAATACAATTTCCATGACCGTGTCGTAACAAAAGCCAGACTTCCTCAGCAGAAATGAATCAATGAATGTCTCTTTGAAATGTGGGTCAACGCTCAATGCCATTATGGACAGCAGAGAAATTTGCCCACAGGATCTGGGCTCCAAACCTCTTAGCAAGAGGACTTTGCTCCTCTTTTAGGTTGTAGTACGCCTCAGTTTCAGTTCAAGATGTACTATTTCAAGCTGTTCACAGCAAGACAGCTGTTATATTTCAGCATTTGTCGTGTGATGCAGTAAATTGTAAATCTTTTAAGTGAGGTGCATGAATAATGTAAGATCAGGGCATGAAGAAGTCCATCTCATTTTGAAAGAAGCACCCTATCAAAACAGTTCCTGTTTCCTGACAAACAGTTAGTCTTATACATGATGTAGCAGGCAAATTGTGAGTTATTGTCTTTACCATAGTATCTGCCTTACAGTTGCGTTTCCCAGTTTGATTTTAAGATTACACAATGCAATAGATGCTGAGTATGATTCTGCCACAATGAGTTCCTGTGATCTTTTGCCAAACGAATCTCCTGGGATCAAATATTACAAGCGTAATAAGGTCTGTGTCATGACTAAAGAGCACAACAGAACAAATTTTGGTATTGGCCTTTACGAAATAGCCATTGAGCATATGTACTGTAAACATTAAATGTGTAAATGTATGTGATGCCTTTTGAAAATATGTTTAAAATGGGCTGTCCATTTTGTCAGAAAAATATTGGAAGGATCTCAGCCCCTCACTACTTGCAGCCACATAATACACTGAGCAAAACTGTTGAATATGTAACACCAAAATATATAGAATTAAATTGTAATGTATTTAGGACCACAAGTAATTTCAGTATCAATCTTATGACAACAGATCTCAAACTTAGAAAGTATGTTAAGAGTCTTGTATATTTTTTTGTGTTAGGAGTACATTCCCTAAAGTTTTTTCTTCTGAAAGCATTGCCTCTGTTTCAGCTAAGGGCCAACAAAGCCTCAAGATAGGTGGAAATATCTTGAATGCAGGGCTTCATGTGCTGATGTGTGTTAACAAATACCTGTAATGTCTGTGCACTGTGGCTTGAAACTTAGTATTTTCTTTACGTATTATGTTAATCTGATCCCTTAACAGATACTACTATATGATACCTCCCAGATCAGGAATTATTTTTTATTTTATTTTAAATAATATTACTTTACCAGCTGCCAAATCTCTCATTTTCCCTGCATTTCTCCCATATTTCAGACCCATCTTCGACCCCCTCTAGTTTTGACCTGTAATCTCCTGTTATGTACAAGGTCCAAACTTGCACATTTATTAATAACTGAATCAGTATGTCTGACCACCATCGATTACATTGGTATTCAGCTATTGCAGGTATGCTCTTGACCCAAACCGACCTGAGATCCAATGTTGCAAAATCTTAAGTGTAATTACTGTATCAGGTTCAAAACTGACCATTGGTGTTGTGTTACCACACTGCTGTGGTCCAGGATAGGAAGAAAGCCTTTCATTTTTACTCTCTTTGCTTTCATCTCTGACAAAGATGTGCCAGCATAAAACTGCTGAGTTGTTACAACATGACCATGATCAAGTAAGAATGACTTGCTGAAGGAGAACATCCTTTAGACACACTGATTGTTTTCAGTACAATCATCAAATATGCCCATTGTGTACTGCCCTACAAAGCCAGAAGACAGTAACCGCAGAATCTGTCAAACTGAGGTTAGACTGGAAATTGACTTCATACCAATTCTTTTGTGTTGTTGCTTCTTCCTATTAAGAAAGTACATAAAAAAGCATCACCACTAATATACCTACAACATGTTGGACTGGTCAGTGTGACAACTTAAAAAAAAATCTTTCTATGTTCACATAGTTACTGCACTTTGCCATTGTAGGGCAGCATAACTGTTGAAGATTACAATTTCAAGTGTCATCTTTACACAAACTACTTACACAATATGTACAGCATAATGTTGCAGTCAAGAAAAAGCAGATGGTATATTATACTATTTTGTCCAGTAAAATGCAAATGTATAGGTGTTATTTTATGTAGCCTGGCATGTACAGCAGTAACGCTTCTCTGAAGGGGGATATTGATTTCTAAGAATATAAAGTAAATTTACTGTTCTACAATAAACATAAATGAAATATATAAGATTCTTGTACACGATAGCCTTGAAGAAGTGGCTAAAGCTGGCCCTTTACGACTGTATGACTGTGGTGTAGCATGAGGCTTTTTTTCACCAGGCATAAACTCCAAAGGTTTATTTTCATAGACCCACAGCCTTGTAAAAAAAAAACAAATATAAAGACACGTCTAGCTTAATGCACCCCTCAAAATGTGACTGCTTTGAGAAGTGAGCAGTTATTGTTGACAGCTTTGTTTACGTAACATAAAAAAATGCCTGCAGGCAGTTCTTCGCTTTCTAGACATTTTGTGTCTTTGTATTTTGTGTTCTTTTCTCCTACTCTGAGCTTTTAGCCAATGCTTATTATGGCACACAGAGATTATACAGAAACCTGTGGGTTTATGTAAGTTTTGCACATAGGATTTTCAAAAGCATTGAGCAGTGGTGGACTTCTGTTAATAAATGTAGTCTGATCAGTGTGCATTGCCATTTACCTTAATTTTTCCCAGTTGTATGTAACTGTACATGTACGATGGTACAATTGTAGCCTACATCTGGATAATGTTTAATTTACTTATTAGTGTTGTGTGTAATTGATGTAAAGACAGTGCAGTTTAGAAGCAGCAACATTAGGTGTTTCTAAACCCTAAGGTGTTTTTAGATGTTCTTCTGCTTTTTCCAAATGTCTCAATTGTGCACAGACAGGCAGTGTTGCTAAAACATGTGGAAGTATACACAAGGCATTTCTATATGGTGTGAAATACCTCATGTGCCATGAGCAAAGCAGGAAATTGGCCTAGCAATAACACAACACAAATATAATATCTATCATGGTAGCTCTTCAAGCTATGTGGAGACCAGAGGAACATCATGTATGAAGTGTAAATAAAAATCATAATAGACAATTGAAGGGAAAAGAGTTTACCTTTTTCATATTTTTCTTAAAATCCTATTTTTAACTTACATAAATTGCTCTAAAACATGAAAACATGAAAACCAAGTCAAATTTAATTAATACTCTTTTCTCAAATATGATTGTTTAATATTATGGTTTCGTGTGATTGGACATGAGCTGTAAAATGACTATTCTGACTGGTATGGTTCCCCACACAGTGGGCTATGTGCCAGACATCATATTATTTGTGTTGTAGGCTACATCTCCAGCCTCAGACTTATCTGTTGTTGTTGTGCTCTTCTCCTCTCACCTGTTCTCCCCGTGCTGTCAGTTTGTGTTACATGGGACGAGTCCCAGCCACGTGAGACCCCTCACATGTCATCTGTATTCATGGAGAATGTTCACTCATGACATTCTGGAGGGAGTGACAAAAAATCTGAAGGACATCTTCAAAAAGCATTGGTGAACTTAGAGGACATGCTCTTTGGAACAGACATACACCACGTGTTACCTTTCCTAGTCTTTACCTTGCTGAAATTGCGCAGGTTGATAATTCTAGGAAATACAGCCACTAATACATGGGTTAAATCTACTGCAAAAAAAACCCTGTTGTATGTAGGATGATCTAAAAGACACATAGTGAACTCAAAAAGTTATGTATGGATATTGATGACAGTTTCAGGGTAGGTCAAAAATGGGCTAACTTAAAAGTGATTCGATTTTGGTGGTGATCTGAGCTGCCCTGGCGGAGGTCTGCACTCTCTAAGTGCTTTTCTAGTTCTTATTTGAAAATGTGTTTTGGGTTAGAGAACCCAACTCATTCCCTGCGAAACATTGCTCATTCCCTGCTAAAGCCAACTGCATCTGTACCTTGGCAGATTGCCATTACAAAGCATTGTCCAAAAGTCAAACAAGAACATTTGATCTGCTCATGCATGAGGTCAAGTTCAAGGTCAAGATGTCTTTATTGGTAAAAGCGCATGAACAAATAATTAGTGATGGTCAAAAATGAATTCAGAAACTACAGTCCAATACCATATATTCCAAGTCATCTGGTTCTATCTATGCAGGTTATTTCAATAATTAACTCCTCCATGTGGCTGAAGATTTGTACTAAATAGCATCAGCTGATTTAGTGAATGGCTGGAAATAATACTGGACTGTAGCTATTAGCCAGGTTGCCTATCACTGTTCAGGCTTTGCAGTCTTTCTTGAGCATCTCCAACTCAGCATCACACCTCATATGTTCTGTAATGTGTCCTAATTCATGTCTAAGACACATTTTTGGTACACGCAACACACAGCATGGTGTGGAGACAAATGAAAACCTTGCAAGGGCTGTATTGTAATTGCTCCCCTCTCCCTTGACTTATCCAAACAGCTGAAGCCCATTTTCAACAGTCCAGACATTTTCTCTATTACAGTGTATGCTTTCATGTGTTTCCAATCGAACGAAACACAATGTTGTAGGCATGATATATGAAGAGCTATTGTCTCCTGGGCGGTGGAGTTGGATCTTTAAAGTTCGCTTAATATACTATATGTCACTGAGCAACCCAACATTCACCAAAACAGCCAATTTTCCAGCTCTCTCAGTGATGGGCAACCTGGATTCTGAAGCTACAGTACAATATCACATACCCCAAGTCACCTGGTTCTACCTTTGCACTTAATACAGGGTGATTTCACCAGTTAACTCCTCTACCTGGCTGAAGATTTCTGTTAGAATAGGCTGACTAAGTGATTGGCTGAATCAAAATATATGTTACTGGATTGTTGCTTCCAAGTAGTGGATTTAATTAGTGAAATAATTTGTATTACCAGTGCAGGTAAAACTAGGTGATTTGAAATATGTGGCACTGGATGGCAGCTTCTGAATCCAGGTTGCCCATCATTGGATAGGTGCAAAAACACCTTCTTCTTAGAGAAGGCCTATTGAGAAAATGGAATATGAATTGGTGTCAAAATAGCACAGACAGTTGCATTATGCCATGTACTGTACATTGTTGCACTGGGCCCACGATAGTGCCCTCATTTTGTTTCCTCAGACCCAAGTGAAAAACATGCTGTTTCTGCATGTTCTTTTCCCACTTAGCAGTGGTGGAGCAGTGTCTGCTGACTTGGGTTTTGTAACCTGTCTTAGTGTCCTTTTCTGACACAGTCTGGAAACTGCATGCAACACTACTCTGTTTATAGACTAGCAGGCTTCCCAAATTCATATAAGTGACCACTTAAAACTATTACTTAGCAGGAACAATTAGAAAGTCTGTTCATGTCAAGTAGCTCAAAACTATCCAGTCTGGCAAATCCATTGATGGTTTCTTTCCTTTTCAACTTCTTTGAGAGTCAGGGTGCAAAGCTGGTACAATCCATTATGGAACATTTTCATTAGGAGCTCCCTTCTGATCTCAAGTGTTTGGTTTCCCCCGAAATGTTGTGTCCAAGTTGTAATGTAATGTAATAAGTGAAAAAATGTTGTAGTAGTTGGTAAATGTAGCAGGATCATTTTTTTTGTCCCTCAAGTTTTAGCAAGAGGTGCTCCTTTGTAGAAACGTTGTACTAACTCGCACGCATTACTGTTTTGCTCTGTTCTCCAAGGTACCTGGGCATCACGCGGCCTCTGACTTACCCGGCGAGGCAAAACGGGCAGCTGATGGCCAAGATGATCGTGGGGGTGTGGCTGGCCTCGGCCTCCATCACGCTGCCCCCGTTCTGCGGCTGGGCCCAGAACATTAACGCGGCCGGCGTGTGTCTGATCAGCCAGGACGTGGGCTACACCCTCTATTCCACGGCCGTGGCCTTCTACATCCCCATGGCCGTCATGCTTATCATGTACTACAACATCTTCAGGGCCGCCCGCAAGAGTGGGGCCAAGCACCGGCTGACCACCTTGGCCCCTTGCACTTGGCCGGAGCCACCATCAGATGGTGCTGTGGTGGTGGTGGCGGCGTCCGGTGAGGGCGTCGGCCTGCAGGGCTTGTGGAGGGCACCCGGGCCAAGGCCACTGGGGGTAGGGGTGGGTATTGGCAAGGATTTTATTATACGATACATATCATGTCTACATTTGTCACAATACGATTCTTTCACGATTCTATTGCGATATTCTACATAGTTTAGTGAAAATGTAAAAGTAGAGTGATGGGGGCAGCTGTGGCCTAGTGGTGAGGGAGTTGGTCTTGCAATCGGAAGGTTGCTGGTTCGAATCCCGCCCTACCCATGGTTGAGATGCCCTTGAGCAAGGCATCTAACCCCACAATGCTCCAGGGACTGTAACTGAAACCCTGTAAATATCTGTAAGTTGCTCTGGATAAGAGTGTCAGCTAAGTGTAATGTAATGATAGAGCTGAATTATCAGTTGCTATGTACAATTCGGATAGTATAACATTTTATCAAAACTGAATTAAATCAACATAATTCAGATTAACTGAACTCAATTCAAAAATGTTTTACATTTTTTGGAGTCAGAAATTGCTAAAGTATATTATGAAAATAAGTATTACAATATATTGCGATAACGATATTTTTGCACACCCCTAGCCCGGAGACAACGAGTGGTCAGTGCTGGCGCGTCTCCTGCACCACGAGCGTCGCAACGCCTCCGTGTTCCGGCGCGAGCAGAAGGCGGCCACCACGCTGGGGGTGATCGTGGGCGTTTTCTCCGTGTGCTGGCTGCCCTTCTTCGTGTTCACCACCATGCGGCCGTTTGCGTGCGGCGTGCTGTGCAGCTGCGGCCCCGCCTGGCTGGAGCGGACGCTGGTCTGGCTGGGCTACGCCAACTCGCTCATGAACCCCTTCATCTACGCCTTCTTCAACCGCGACCTGCGCTCCACCTACCGTGACCTGCTGCGCTGCCGCTACCGCAACATCAACCGACGCCTCTCGGCCATGGGGGTGCAGGAGGCGCTCCGGGTGTGAGGAGACAGAGAGGGGGTGGACCACACCTGGCAACAACTGAGTAGCGTAATCTGGGAGATTTCAGCAGCGGTAAAACATATTAATTTCATTAAGTTTGGGCGTTGAAAATTATGGAAGGACTCCATAGGAGGTGACTGGGACAAAATTAGGGTGGGGCTTGAGAGGGGTTTGAAATACAGGAGAAACCCTGGAAAAATGGGTGGTTGTGTTGTGGCCAGTGGGTGTGTGCAGGGCATGAGCCTCCTGGGTCACTGTCTGTGTGATTGTAGCTGGTATTGGTAGCACACCCTGGTGTCTGGGATCACAGAATAGACAGTGGTTGCTCTGGCTTTCCATGCAAGTCTTTGGCATGTGCTTTACAGCTATGCCCAGAGCATTTGGTATCCATTCCTCAATGGTAGTCGCAGGGAGGGTGGGGGGCAAACCCCCTTAATCTCTCTCTGGCTTCTTCTCTCTTTCTCTCTTGCCACGGTCTGAAAATAAGTCTTATTTTCAAACATGAATATTTATACTGTGGAATTCTCTTTGATGAACATCTAAAGCTGAAGAGTGCATGTTGCTTGTGAGCTGGAAAGAGGAAAATCAGGACAGAAACACTCACAGATTCACGGGTGTTCTGTGATTAATAGGTTTAAAGTTTACAACCTGATTTTATGTCTGTTCATGTATCAGAGAATGCTTGTAACTATGTATATGAAAAAAAATGTTTGAGGACATAACTTGATGTGGTCTGTAAGGTGTTTGAGTATCAGTTGTGCTTTGTTTGGTACAGGTCTGTAAATATTCACTGAATTTGCATGACTGTTTTGTACAGACTAGCACTTCGCCACACAGTGTAATATTCACTTATTTATAAATGCTGTAAATTTGCTGTGTCCTGACAGCCAGGCCAGGTTCTGGCTTCAAAAAGTAAAAGTCGTTTGGTCTGTGTACCTAACACAGGAAATTTCACTAATTAGCTGATTTACCTATTAGATTCAAGTGCTAATTAGGACCAGCTGGCTCAGAAAATGGTTGGATCAAATATATGGTGGGGTTTTTACTTTCTGATCTCCACGTCTACTAACAAGTGATGAGACTAGACTTCATAATAAACTTTTAAAAGAGCTTTTAAAAAGCTTAAAAACATGTGGGTGCATATTAGCCAATTAGGAAATTTCCAAAGAAAGAGATATCCATGTTTACCAATGATTTTACATGTGTATCGCACATCAAAGAGCTTGATTCCAATAGAAGTTCGCAAAACTTTGCAAAAACTATGAAATCATGCACAATAATTTGTATAATTGCTGTGATAATGCTTTAGAGCTGCCTTGATACTGCACCATTCTTGCCACGATCAGTTCAGCTATTGTACAGCATTTATAATATCAATGATGTGTTCCCATTGTGCAATGTGACATTGTTTCATGTGGAAAGCCCCATTTTTGTCATTGTGATCACATGGCACAGCACACAGAATAAAATTCACCTCTGCATTTAACCCATCGCTTTCACGTGCGCAGGGGACAGCCATGACAACGGCACCCAGGGAGCAGTGCGTGGGAACGGTACCATGCTCAGGGTACCTCAGTGGCGCTGCTGGCGACCCAGAATTCGAACTTGTGGTTACAGGTCCGATACCTTAAACTGCTAGGCCACCACTGTCCCCAGGTGAAGATAAAGCTGAAAATAATCCTTCAAGACTTTTGTTCCATTGATGGCATTTTGGCTCTTCAATTTTGTCTCCATTTCAGAGCCATGACACATCTGGTTGGATGCAAATGAATGAAACAGGGATTGGAACGCTGTTGCCTTCCACCCCCTTTTCCTTTACTGAGGTTTGTGTTTGACGAAATTGAAGTCATCAATCCCCTTTATCTCTGGCTGTGTCTGGTGCCCTGTGCTGCAAAGTATTTGTTCTAGTTTCTAATGGATCCTGGGATTAGATGTGAGGTGCTGTATAGCAGACAGTGTAAATTGTGTTGTAAATCTGTAGTGGTGGTAAATGTTTATTTGTATATTTTGAAATAAACCACGATGTTCATGAATATTCTGTAAAATTTTCATGATCTTCATCAACATGCTTCCACGGAAGTGCAATGGTTCTGTTTCAAGAGGAAATGAGTCTGAATACATTAACGCTAATAATTTGTTTACTGTGTGCCTCTGTTCAACTGATCCTTCCTGCCTGTGCAACTGAGGTTTAAACATACAGCTGGATACATCTTTATATATCTAAAAATGTATGTACTCTATTTACAATATCAATACAATAATTTGTAGCCATTAATAACTTTTGTAGGCTCAGGTAATAGGCTGAGAAATACAAAGACTTTACTTGGCATCTGTTTTATGCTCATTTTGTGTATGATTTGATTATTACCTCATTATGGTAATCCTCCTTTCGCCTGCCCCCAGTATTCCTAAACACAATCGAGATAAGTTATGAAGTGGAGAATGTTATTTCATTCACATGAAGCTAAACAAATCAAATTGAACCCATAAATAAACCAACATATCTGGCTGCTAGGACTAGAATCTGATTGACCTAAAAGTAAAAAAGAAGAAAGATTAACCTGCAAAAACAATAACTTTCCGAAAACGAAATAAACTGACCCTCCACATAAGCCTCCCAAGCTTCCGGCTAAACCATAGACTTACCTCACAACCACAACACAGCACTACAGACAACAATTACACTCTTCTATAAGAAGGACATACAGGCTTATAGCCCCAGCACAAGAGAGCAGCTTGTGATGGTGTCATATTTATAGTAGTCATATAGTCATATTTTGGCACAAAGGTGCAAGCCTAGTTGGCCTTGCACTGTATTGGAATACATTTTAGGTTATACCTTTGGCTCACAACATACATTGTGAAAATAAACTGAGAAATGGTCTGAATTTAGTCTTGGATGTCGGAGTAAGTTTCTTGCAAATCTTTAATAAAACTATTCTGACACACCATTAAAAGTACATAAAATCATGCTAAGGTGAAACATCGGTGAAACATTTTGCCCATACTATTTGTCATCTCTCAGTCAGCAAGCAATTTGAAATGCACCAGAAATATTACAAAATTATCGAAATGTTTAAGAAGAGCCAAGGTTCCTCATGGCAGCTGACTATAAATATACAATTTCGTGTCTATTGATTTGTATGTCACAGAGCAGTGCAGCAAAAAGCTGCTTGATGAGAAAAGAAACACAAACTTTGGGGTCACTAGGGGGTCACCTCGACACTGTCACTGTGACTAATATTTGGCCTGTTTGCTGATGTCCTGGAGCGAGCCCTGGGGATCCTCAGTGTCAACACCTCTGCTGAAGCCCCTCACACTTATACTGCTTCCAATTACAGCGATTCAAGGCGAACCGCTCTCTTGTGAATGAGTCAAGTGCCCTTTTTCTTGCTGTGCCGCTGGGAAAGTGAGCTGTGCCAAAGGATAATGTAAGACATATAACTAAGAGTCAGCCAGATCTTTTTGAAAATGTAGCCTGATAAAACTATGTGTATGCTCATACACCTAAATACATTTTTCACTTGCATCCAAAGGGCATCGCTAGCCAGGGTAGTGTGGACTAGTGCAGTTTCACTTACCTCCAACAACTGTATCAGGGAACATGAAGATTAGTTTTGGTTTCACTCTGTCTCTGAATGTGGAGGACGGGCCATGCAAACAGATGGAACGCTAAAAAAATGATGAAGTTGAAGTTGAACTCAAGCTTTTAAATTGAAGATTTAAAGCCACAACATAAATATTATTGGTCTACTTCCTACAGGTTTTGGTAAAAGCTTTATGTAACAAGCAGTGGCGATTGTTTGAAGTGACCGTGGAGTGAACCAATGGCAATGCAGAGGTTTCAGATGCTTTGCACAAAGTGAAACGATGTGAAAGATGCTGGCTGATGCATCAGGCCAGGGCATCGCCAGGGCAGTAAGGTTAGGATGATTCTAAGGGCCCAGCACAGCACATACAGCCATTTGAGGACAATATTTATATTATTTTCATCATTAAGAGGGGCCACAAACTGTATTCTTCCATAGGGGCCAACATTTCTGTCACAGTGCATGCACACCCGGCCACAGCCTGGGTTGGGGGGAGGACGATTCTAAGGGCCCAGGACTGACAGGCGGCCCTTTGAGGACACTGGCTATTATTGTTATTAATGAGGGGGGCAACAATTGGATTCTTTCATGGGGCCAACAATTTCTTGCAGTGCTTACATGCTGTTGTTAAAACCGCGCACTTTCCTTATTTGTAGTCCACAATTTTTGGCTCAAGATTGAATTACCAAAGTTTCCGGTGAAACGACTCTGCGTCACCTCTGAACTGCCATTAGCACATCAGCTCAACGTGAAACGGCCCGAGAAATCCAATAAGTCAGCCGGGCCGACCTTTGAGTTAGCCTCCGTGCGAGACGAGAGCAGTGCATCATGGCCGCAGAATGATGTCTGCCCCCTCCGTAATGGGCTGTCTTAGGGCTCTCATACGGGATCCTCTCATTTCCCCCGTGCTCATTTGGGCATTCATCACATCGCCCCATTTCATAATCCAGACAGTCACTTGTGTGATGGAGGGCTCACCTCCACTCAGTGTACCCTGCTACACAATTCTGCTCTTCTGCAACCACACGCACACACTTGCACACACTCACACACACACAAACACACACTTTCTCTCTGTCTTTCACACACACACACACACAAGCACACACACACATACACACTCAGGCAGGCACGCACACACTTGCACACCCTCACACACACATTCACACACACACAACACACACACACACACACACACACACACACACACACACACACACACACACACACACACACACACACTCTCTCTCCCTCTCTCTCTCCCTTTCTCTCTGTCTCTCTGTCTCTCTCTCTCACACACACACACACTGCTAAAAGTAGATGCTGTCAGGACAGTGTAAATGATAGCGTAACCTGGCCAAATGGAGACCTGTGCATACCTCCAGCAAGTCATCATTGTGTAATATGGCTCATGACTTTTGGCAGGAGGTCTTTCGCCCCCGTACATTAGCACGACTGGCTGCACAGATGACTCATACAAAATTCATAGGCTGTGATGCACACTCAAGAAGTGTCTTAGTGTCACCTGATGGAAAACCCAAACTGACATCAGCTCAGGCATCTAAAGTGAAAGACTGCAGAACATCCCAACCTGCAGAAACTTATTTCAGGGAGGTCAGCAACACATCACAGCCCTGCCCTGGCTGAAACACATGAAGAAAAAAATGTTTGTCAAAAACTGAAAAGCCTAATAAAAGAGACAGGGCTTGTCTATTATGTGTGCAAAAATACTACACGGCACTGTAAGATAAGATCAGATGAACCTTTATTGTCTAATTTGTCTTGGGCAACTGAGAGAGTGTGTGATTACATAGAACATATATTAACACAATACACAAGAGACAGAAAACATGTAAAACATAAATTCACATCCATCCAAAAACACCTATAATACCAATACCCACACCACTGTCACTGTCACTCTCCCTCACTCCGCCTGTCTCCTTGTCACCTGCTGCATCTGTCACTTGTCCTAATTACCTAAAGAAATTAGAGCGAGCTGGGGGAGATTGTGTATTACTTGTGGGCGTCCAGGAGTCACTTTTCAAATGCGGGAGACTCCCAGACGTTGCGGGAGACTTGGGATGTCTGATACTGTTGCCACTTCTGATGAGCGTCAACCACTAACAAAGACACGGCTAACATCCTTCTAAGTTTTCAGCAGCGGTGTGCAATTTTGCGGTCACTGCTATTTGGGTCGAGCTGCCTGTGTCATTCCCATACCACAATATAATCCAGTCCTACATATTTCCAATCACCTGTTTTTACCTGTGCGCTTGTGCACTTCAGCAATGTACTGCTCTACCTGACTGTAGAGGTGTGATAATTAGACTTGACTGATTTGGTGAATGGGTGGAGCAAATAGCATTGTAGCTTCTGAAGTCAGGTTGTCCATTTTTGACATTACATTACACTTAGCTGACACTCTTATCCAGAGCGACTTACAGTTATTTAGGTACAGGGTACAGTTATCTCTGTTGCTTTTTGACAAGCTACGTCTCTGCTTAGCATTACATAGTACACAAATCACTGTGGAACTCCATGAAGAAAAATCTCACCGTAGTGATGTCCAGGAGTCTTAGCTCTGTTGTTTATAATCAGGGCTGCTTTACAAACATGTAAATTTAGATTTCCAAGCCACGTGCTATGCATTACCACAAGCAGGGAAGAAGAAGGCAAATATTAGGTGTTGGATGAGTTGATAAGTGTTTACATATTTTGGAAATACTCTACATGGGGAAGTAATTTTGCCTGTACAAGCTGTGGCCTCCTCAACATCATATGACATCAACGTCATATAAGCATACCACCTTTACTATTGCTTAGGGCAAACTGACAAATGCCACTGTACAGCTTTGGAAAAACATAAGAGACCACTGTAAATTATCAGTTTCTCTGATTTAACTATTTATAGGTATATGTGTGAGTTAAGTGAACATTTTTGTTTTATTCTATAAACTACTGACAACATTTCTCCCAAATTATAAATTCAACTGATGCTGGAAAGGAATGGCTGTCATACATGACAAGAGGCTGATTTTAGGAAAATTTGCAGTGGTTTCAGAGCTGTATATTACCACATATACGCTATTGACCGAATCATCAATTAAATCAACTTATATTTACAGCGAGGCTTTCAGAGAGGGTAGAGTGAAAATTAGGGGTTTCTGAAGCATGCCTCTAAGGATCCTCAGAGGACTTGTATAAGAACTCTCTGAATCACTAAATTCACGAGGCCTTTTGAACTGATTCTAGTGATTTGCTGTGGAGGAATTTTTCATCCTTGAAGTAATGAAGCAGACAGAACAACCTTGAAAATATTTCTTATTCTGAACTCAGAACTTTGTGAGAACTATATAAATTAGCAATGACCTATGCAACTCAGCCTGATGTTTAGTAGACACAGGCAGACAGCAAAGTGCAGGACTTGAGGACCTGCCTTTGTAATGCAAATACCTCTTTGCTCCCTTTCCAGTTTGTGCACTGTGACCGGATGGCCATTTTTGGAACACAGTTCTGAAGTGAAAGAGCAAACGTCCATCTCCGGCTAGTTAATAACTCGGGCATCACACAAAATGGCTTCACCTGTGGCAAAGTGCCGCCTAAGGTACAATTACAGGCAGCCTGCAGTGGATGTAATAATTCAGAGGTGAAAGACCATTTTGAGACTGGGGTCGTTTCAGGGAAGCAAACAGAAAGCTCCAACAGTAGGAGTCTAAAATGGCAACTGTGCTAATGTGCCCAAAAGGAACAATTAGTTATTTAGAACAGGCTGCAAGTATACAGTAAAACAAGTAGGACCTAATGAGGAACTGTGATAACCATGCGCACACTGATTTGGAGCTTTAAAGAGCGCACAGCAGATGGCATGTTTTATTCATGCGCACACTATGTGAACGACGAATGGCGAGCAGTGGAGAACTGTTTGTTTTGTCGGGTGATTTATGCTTTTGTTACATTTGCCCTGCAAAAACCGAGGTGCAATTAAACCCGACACCCTGATATGCCATTCAAACCAAACAAACCGTGTCTGGCTGTTTTTTTGACGACTGTGCAAGAGCCTCTATTACAGTTTTTCTCAATTGCTTAAACACATTTTCTGAAAACATGCCTCATACTCTCAGAACTCTACACACAAGTCAAAAAAACACACACACAATGGGCAAAACCCCTCACTTCCCCTGCAAAATGAAACTTTGCATTCAAAACAGTATTATTTCTTCTCAAAATGCTATTTTGTTGTCAAATGACAAACACAAACCATCATATGGATAGACATTTATAACAACCAGTTGAACCCTGATGTGCTTAATGTAAAACACTATGATAAATGGAAAACACTTCTTGTCCATTCATCATAATGATTTAGCCCTTTTTGTTCAGTGTTACACTTGCTACAGACAGTACATACATAAGTCTGTTATATTTTAGAATATTGTTTTTATACTCAGAATGCGCATATACATCGTTACAAATATATTTTATTTTTCCCACAAAAACAGTGTACACACTGTGCATCCCAATCAACACAAAGCTACACCTACAGTGGTCTACATAAAACACAACAGAAGAGTTTACTGTAGCCTATACAGTTACAAAAAAAAATTACGCTGCATCCTTTCTTCTGTTTTGGTGTGGCCACAGCACCTCATCCACATCACATGCAATGTTTTTCCTGGCCTAGCAGCAAATCCATCCTTGAAAAGCATCCATTGCTATATTTCCCCATGCGTCTTCTATAGCTTAGAGAAAGAGTACACGCATTTGTGGATTTTGGTCATACACTTTCATCTCCAGTCAAAAAAATCCTCAATTGTGTTGAGGATTGTAGAATATGGAGAGAGATACGTAAACAACTAAACAACTACTGTAAAATAATTTCATTGACCAAATGATCAACCAAAATGGCTCTGATCTCATCAGAGATTACGGTCCTCCTTCGTCCTCGTCCATGTCCTCCCCGTCCTCCTCCTCTTACTCTCACTACTCTTGCTGTGGCTCTGCCTCTTCCAAAGCTCTGATAGCTAATTGTAAAGCTGTGTGACAGGTGTTTGCCGATGTGATGAGTCAGTGTGCATAGTAGGGCAATTGACTTTAGAATTTTTAATCACTGTGTGTTCCTTGTGAAAACAAGAGATTTTTGTCATGAAAATTGTGCCAAACGCAGAGAATTGTCTATAGTGTTTTGAAAAAAGTGTGTTTTAGAACTGCAATTTGAGTGTAAAGCAGGAATTGTGTTTATAGTTTAGCAGAATCTGTTCATGGGGTTGGTGCATGAGTTACATGTTGTGGTGTTTGTGTCTGAAGTACAAGGAATTGTGTGTAAACAATTGAGAAAAACTGTAAATCAAACATAACACTTTTGCTATAACTTTGACATGACAGTCAAAAGTTCAACTATTTGGTTGAACTGAAACTGAACTTGAAAACTTCTACCTTTTGACAATTTGGAATGTCAATTTCATTCTTTGATTTACAGTTTTTTACAATTGCTTAAACTCAATTTAAAAAACTGGGCTCATTGTGTGAAAACATTACACACAATTAACACAACCATACACCCAATTCACAGAACACCCCAGATCTGTTGCAAAATGATATTCTTCTTTCAAAACTATACACTTATTTTTAAAAATGCTATTTTGTATCTATTTGTGTTTGAATGAGTTACACACTATGGCAATAAATTCTAAACACTTTGTTACATTCTGACTTTTGTAATGACATAATCTGGGTTGCATTTTGTTCAGTAAGATAAATGACATGAATACATTCACAAAACACAACACATGACTAATATTGCTCACTAAATATATTTCAATTGCTTTTTTTTTTTAACTTTCAATGCAAAATCAGTCATATGCTGAAGTGTTTCCTTGTTGCATGGTTGCACAATTTGAAAATTGAAAGACAAACATTCCTACAAAGAACCATGTTCATAGTAAACACAGTAAAACACAATAAAGTATTGTTGGAGACAAAAAGGTACTGTAAGCCTAATCTCTGTCCAATTTGGTGGCATGTCTCAACCTATGGTTTTCAAGGTAGTCAAACCAATGTCATTCGTAAGTGATCAATCTAGTCCTCGTCTTCTCTGTCCATGCTTCCCACCCATTATACCTTGCAGTGACAGTATTTATGTCTGTCTTTTGTTACCCCTCACTCTCTCTCATCTTCACTGTCCCTGTTTCGCTTGCTCTTGCTACAACACTGTCTTACATTTCTATTCAAGTCAGGGTAACTCCCCGATTTTACAGTGTTTAAGCCTGATTGCTGAGTTTTGCATTTTGGCCCTTAGTGTTCTGGCACCTGACAACTGCCGACAGTTGGCTGCAAAGGTGTGGTCAATTGATAGCTAGTGTTTAGAAATTGAAAGAATGTGACATTACAATATAATCACGTGTGTAAGGCATATAAGTGTGTTTAATGTTTTGCAAATCACTGTTTGCACTGTTTGCAGCCGATGTTTTCTTGTTTGAGTTTTAGGTTTTGCTAATTGTGGGAAACTTTACATTTTAGTGTCTAAGCAAACTTAAAAAACTGTAAAAGTTCAACAGCGATACAAGGATACAAAGATATTTATTGTCACCCTATAGGTAGAGTAAGACATGCAGTAAAACTGCTGAAGTAGAATGAACTGGACAACCCTTAAATATACAAGGTTTTTCATTCAAACTTTGCCAGAGCATACATCTAACTCATATACTCCCCTACAGCCTCTGAATTCTGAGAAAAAAACAGCAGACTGCATGTCCACATCATAGCGGTCTTCACGGTGGCTAAACACACATTAATTAATCCTGTTGGGTTACTATTAGGGTTCATTTTTAGCTCGCACTTGTGAAATGGCTGGTGAGTGGATTCAGAATGATGGGGCTAGTATTGTGAGTATGATCATAAAATGGATGATCTGCTCTAAATAAGAGAAGACTCCAAAAATATCCAAACACTGAGTATTAGCATGGGACCTATGGATATTAATAAGAAGATGAGAAGTCCAGACTAACAGCGAGACACAGTGAAGTGTCTGAGCATATTCACAGCACAAAGGAATCAGCCACTGGCAGCAGTCCAGTTTGAGAGCTTTCATCCATGACTGCTCAGTAGACTACTGTAAGCCCCCATTCATTGAGACCCCAGAGAAGCATCATTTCTTAGCAAAAGTTAGGTCAGAGGGAGGTGTGTGTGTGTGTGTGTGTGTCTGTCTGTCTGTCTGTCTGTCTTTGTGTATGTATATATGTACGTGTGTGTGTGTGTGTGTGTGTGTGTGTGTGTGTGTGTGTGTGTCTGTCTGTCTGTCTGGTTGTCTGTCTGTCTCTGTGTATACATATGTGTGTGTGTGTGTGTGTGTGTGTCTGTCTGTCTGTCTGTCTGTCTGTCTGTCTGTCTGTCTCTGTGTATACATGTGTGTGTGTGTGTGTGTGTGTGTGTCTGTGTGTGTGTGTGTGTGTGTGTGTGTGTGTGTGTGTGTGTGTGTGTGTGTGTGTGTGTGTGTGTGTGTGTGTGAGGGAGAAAGGCAGAAAGTGTGCAAGTGACAGTCATTCTCATTGAGTCTGACAACACTTTCAGTGACTGGGAGCCCACAGGGACAGAGATGGAGAAGGAGAGGGGATGAAGATCCAATTGACCGAGTGTCCACTATTTTAATGACAGTTGTGTGCTGGTTTTATAATGATGTTCCAAATAAATAATTCAGTTTTTAGAGGGAGTGTGATAATTTGTCTAACAATTAGACAGAAGCCAGTTTTAAGCAGAAGAACATTTCTATCCACCAATACCTTTTGAACTTGGTTCTTAGAATTACTGATGGACCTCTGGTTCAAAATGATGTTCCAGTTACTACAAGATGTCCTTATCTAATGTTGCCTGTAATGACATTCACAGTGCACCTCTACTTATGACAGAGGCAAGCAAAATGCATTTACTTGCTTGTTTTGGTTGGCATACATTTGTCTGGCAAGCTGCGTTATGAATAGTTTACAAAGCTGAAGGGAATGAAACACAATGAAAAGCTTGTAGGTGCATTGTGAGGAGTCCACAATGCATATAGTACTGTGCAAAAGTCTTAGGCAGGTGTGAAAAAATGCTGTCAACTAGGAATGCCTTCAAAAATGGAAGTGTTAATCATTTATGTTCATCAATTAACAAAATGCAGTGACTGAACAAAAGAGAAACCTAAATCAAATCAATATTTGGTGTGACCACCCTTTGCCTTTAAAAGAGCATCACTTCTTCTAGGTCTAAGTAATTGGTTTGGTCATACACCTGAAATTAGTAATTTGGTGTAATTGGTTGATCATACACCTGACTATAATCCTGCAAAATCCCTGACTTTGTGTGTACCCCTGTGTGTGAACTGATGCTGGTTTGAAGGCACCTGCCTAAATCTTTGGACAGTACTGTATCTTTTTAGCCATCCACATGTTTAATGTTAAAACAGCCATAAGGCTGAAAGGACTTAAGGCATAAGATGGGCATAAGTTGTTTTTTGACAAGTGTTAGGCAGGTGCACACAAAGTGTACACACACAGGGGTACACACAATGTCAGGGATTTTGCAGGATTATAGTCAAGTGTATGGTCAACCAATTACATCAAATTGGTTGTATGTGTCAGGAAGCATACATCCACAGAAGATCTGTGGTAGTTCTTCATGATGTTTGATGCAAGCTATGCAATAGACCTAGAAGAAGGGATGCTCTTTTAAAGGCAAATGGTGGTCACACCAAATATTGATTTGATTTAGGTTTGTCTTTTGTTCAGTCACTGCATTTTGTTAATTGATGAACATAAATGATTAACACTTCCATTTTTGAAGGCATTCCTAGTTGACAGCATTTTTTCACATGTGCCTATGACTTTTGCACAGTACTGTATATAGTAGCTTGCTGTAAGATGGATCATGGCAAAAGCATGTTGAATTATCACCAGTAATATGTTTGTTACATCACAGCAAACTTGATCTAAATACATAAGGTACATTTTAAGGTGTTTATCAATGAGTCCAAGTGAATGTTTGTGCAAAATGTAGAGGAATTTTCAAGGACATGACATTCAAAATATTAGGTATCAAAGGACCTTGACCTTAAAATTCAATCATGTGCCTTGTGATTGACATTCACATCATCCAAATTGAATGTTGGAACCAAAATAGAGGAACATGAAATAGGCCTTACTGAAATGTTATATCCACATATGCTTGAATTCAAGGGTGCCCTTGACCTTGGATATTTGACCTCCAAAATCATATGACTTTGTCTTTAAGTCCAAATCAATATCCATAGAAGCTACAATCTAGCACCGCATATTTCAAATCAGTTAGTTCTATCTGTGCATTAAATACAGCTGATTTAAATAATTAACTCCTCTAATTAGGTGATTTAAATAATTAACTTCTGAAAAGTTGTGCTAATTAGAATCAGCTGATTAAGTAAATGGCTGGAACAAATACGAGGTACCGGTTTAATGCTTCTGAAGCCACGTTGCCCATTGCTGCTCACAAGAATGTGGCACTTGTGGTCACAATGACATTAACATTTGTCCTATGACCTCCAAAATCTGATTCTATAAGTCCTAACAAACGCACATCAAATTTGACATGTGTGCCTTTCAGGTTTTCTTATGATATTCTGTTCGTGTAGAATCAGTTAGGACAGATCAGGTAGGACAGATATAGTCACATGTGTACAGGGGGACGGACAGCTCAAAACAGAATGTCCCAGCCAGGACAAAGGCATAGGAGGGCTCTTCTCATTTCTTTAATGTATACTGTATAATGTATAATGTGTATACTGTTGCAACTGCTGCTGATACTACTATTACAGTTCATAATTGATGACAGGTAGGTGATAGTGGTTTTCACCCCATACCTGTGAAATCAAAAGACCTCAATGTGGCACTTGATCAACCACTGCTGAAAGAGACTGTCACCATATTTTTCACAACTGGCAAACTACTGACCTCTTGTGTTGAAGGAAACACATAGCATGTCTGAGGTAAACTGAAATGGTTTCTTCAAAGACCTTCAAGGTAGTCACAGTGACCTTGAAATGTGACCTCTGACCTTCAAAAGCTAATCCCCTCATTACTAGTTTGCTCACATTAGTCTTGGTGATAGTGAATGTCCTTGTGTCCAGGTGTGCTATGTGGATAGTCCTGACACCTGTAAAGGCTTCTCTCCAACCCACTCACACACCACCCCTGGGTTGTGGATTAGCACAGGACTGCCACTGGGCACTCTGCTCATCTCTATTAGTTATAGTTCCATAATTATTTTATTGTTTTTTAATCCTTTTTTTATTTTAATTTAACCCCTATCTTCTATGCATCTCTACAAGTGTATATTTTTTATTTACGAAGTCTATGTAAAGCACTTTGAACTGTCTTTGTGTACATGAAATGTGCTGTAAAGCTTGCCTTGGGAAGGCCCAGGTTTCCATCTTTACCTCCTGTCAGTTTCTCTCGCTCCCTTTCTTTTCAGTAGAAACTCTAACCACTTTTAGCCAGCGCAAGGGGCATTTGTCACAATTCTCCAGCTGCTTTCCTTAAATCTAATGCTGTCTGCTGTCTAACTGCCGGGTTGTGTCTCTGTCTGACCAGGCAAGTTTATTTGTTATTTGTATAGCACATTTCATACACAGAGGCAGTTCAATGTGCTTAAGAAAAATAAAAGCAAAGAATAATAGGTAAAATAGGTGAAAATGCTAATAAGCACAAAAGTAAAATAAATATGAGGTAAATTAAATACATATTTAATTTAAAAAGAAAGAAAAAAGCAGAACCTCCCGTGGTCACATTACGTCATCTGTGTTCTTCAGAGGCAAGGTAATTCTGTGAGAAGCCTTATGTAAGCTGTCTGAACTAAATGTCACCATGTTATTCACTGCTGAGATGATGCCCTCATAAAGGAAAAAAAACAGGTTATTGACCGTAGAAAAAAAAAGATTGATTTCTAAGTAGGTTACACAAAAATGCCAAAGCATACTCACCTTGATTTGAATCCTCCATTTGTGCTCTGTTCAACTAGCATGAAGGCTAAGGAAAAGCCACTCCAGAAAATGATATGTCACCTGATCTGTTAAGGTACAGGCTGATTTTGATAGGAAACATTGAAAATGTCAATTTTTATTTTTTATTCTTTTATGAAACAAAAGGTGTTAAAAATATCTCTTCATTTTTTATTGTCAAGATATGCAAGTGTTAAAAATTGTCTATCTGGTGTTCAATTGCACTATTGAAATATTATCAAAATGTCCAAAATATATGTGATTTTGACAGGTTTGGAAAAGACATTATCTTGACAACTGCTAAAACTGTGTCTCTCACCACCTGACATAATTTTGTCGTTTTGTCTTTTCACTGATACCAAAATCTCGATTTAGAATTTTGGGTCACTGTGACTCATTTTGCCAGATCTGGTCCCATATGACGATATCTAACTTACTGTAACAGCATCTGGAGTCGTGTTTTTATTTATTTTCATCAGTGTGTACTTCTCCTAATGTGGTACCTTCAAAGGCATCTCTTATGTTGTGTAATCATGACTGTGGGGTTATGGTTCATCAAGTGCATTTTTTTCCTTCAATAACACTTCCTGTTGACTATCATCAGTGATGGCTGATTGGCTTCCTTTTCCCTACCAAGCCAGAGGTTACATCTCTCTATCTATAGCCAGAGTGGGAGGTTTCTGTGCATCATCTGACCTTTGTGCCATTCCTCTGCCTTTGCCATCCTTCCTGTTGTGATGGCTGTTTGGAACACTCAACATTCAGACTGAAGTCGGGCGGACAAGCCCTGTCAGTTTCCATGTAGGGGCGTGCCACAAAACAGCTGTGCTGGAATATTTTGGCCACATCATTCATAGCAGGCTTCCTCAAATCCTTCCACCCAGGAGCCCTGTGAGTTTGGCTTCTGTGACATTCTGTCATAGAACTCAATACTAGACACTGACAAGCATTATAAATACGTAAGGCAGATTTGGCCTGTAAACCCTCCACCATTTGGCCAAAGCAAAGACAGCCAAGGGTCAGAGCAATGTCTTAACATGCAGTATGTGATCCATTCCCCTCAGTACAAAGTCCAGTGGTTATTTTAGCTGTGGAACAGCTTTTTAAGTAATAAATGTAGAAGTTATTGCAAATGTAATATACTGTATGTAATGGTTGTAGGTATTGGGAAAACTTGGGTTCTTAAGCTTCCAAATAGACAGATGAGTCTAAATAGACCAAAGAATTTCACTCTGATACTTCCATGGCCTTGAAACCATATCAAAACTATGTGCTTTTGTTATTCGTTTTCTTTTGAAAACAGGAAACTACATGAAAAAACACCTGCACTCAGAAAAAGGCAGTAATTTGTGTGGAATAGTTAGGCATATCTCCTCATTTAGATTTCTCTGTAATACAGCTACCTCAGGGATCATGCTGTTACCATTTCCCCTCTAATTTTAGAGAATTCATACTGATTGAAGTACAGAGTGAGAAGTGTTTCACAAACTGAGGAAAGGGGTGGGGGTGGGGTGGTGGTACAGGGGAAACTGCTCAAAATTAGGAAAGAAGCTAAGAAGCGTCTGTCAGTGTAATGAGTTTGTGAATGTAATGAGTTTTCCTCATGGTTTAACCACACATTTAAAATGTGATATGAGAAACTAATGACAGCAAGCAGTGACAATGTGGTATTTTGTGACATGCAGGGGTTGTATTAGGACCCCCTTGAAAACGAGATGCTGCATCTCAGAGGGGTTATCCTCCCTGTGAACAAATTGTTAAATTATATCAGAACTCACTGATAAAATCCTATGCTTCATACCATAAACTCTGTTTAGGTTCAAGGAACTCATTCTTTTGGTTAGTAATCTCAACCTCTTTGGGGAACACAGTTTGTGTGCTGAAACATGTTTATTTATATTTACTGAAATATATGACGCTGCTGAACGACAAGAAAAAATCAAAATACATGACATGAGCTGTAACTATTCACCATGTGTGTTCTGTTGATGTGTGGCAATAAGTCATACACAGGAAATCCAAAACTATGTTGGAGCAGCATGGATGTACAGTATTGTAGCTTGGTGGCAGTCAACAATATATTTTCTTTTTTTTAACATCCACAGTCTGCACACAGTATGAGGTGCATGCAAAATGGTCAAATGAAAAAAAAAAAAGAAAATGTAAAGGGGTACATTTCTTCATTGGAGAGGTAATTCAAAAGGAAAATAAAGATAAACATCACCAAAGACAAATCAAGGACTACACAGGAAACTATATTGTAACCTAACAAGGGTATCTCAAAAGGGAACACTACAGGTTAGTCTAATGTAGTCTTGTCCTACATTCTAAATGTCAACGATTTACAATGAGTCCAGGACACACTTAAGCAGACGTTTCTATCTGTTCAGTTGAGTAGCCTTGTTTTAGTTTGCATTCAGAAGAGACAGTGCAGTGCCCTGTTGTGCATATGAAGAGATTTGGAATACTTTATATTAGTTCATTTTTCTATTATATTTCAATGTTAGAGACACTCATTTAGACAGATCTGCAGTTTCTGTTAATGAAATTACACTTTGTCAAGAATGTGGTTAGACTATTAGGAAACATGTAGAGTTGTTTGACAGACAGTGTACATTAATGGTATAAATAACGGTAAAGCAAAGATTTGTTTCCGTAACAACAGTGCAGTACAACAGTGTTTCAGACATCACAATAAATTAGCACGATTTATGATACTCAGAGGTGCACATCTTGAGTTCAGGAAGTAAAAGTCCGCAAACATGTTTGTTCCGCCAATTCACTGAACCAGCTGATCCTACAGTAATTAGCCAGCCAGGTTAAGTCTATTGGTCTGTTCGAAGTCCATACTTCCTGCACTTACTGTACATAGTTTGGGTACGTAGAACGTTCCGATTACGATTGTGGCAAAAATAAGTGTACTGAAAGGACCCGTATGCTGCACTCATAACGGTCAAAACGGTGAGTGTGGAACAATGTACACTTTCCGCACTGAACGGCCGCCATCTTACCTACGTAGCTGCGAAAAGTGACGAATCCAAACAGACCAAACTGAAGAAGAAACGAGGAGATTACGTTGCTGACGACGTTGGCGCATTTTCCAGGAAGCTTGCAGTACTGTATTCATTTTGCAATGACTTCTCCGTTCAAAGTTGGCGGGTAATAACACACGGCGGCAGTCACCATCGGAAATTCCGGTAAGTGCATCACGGAGTATGGAATATGGAACAACACTTACCTGCTGAAATCTGTGTACTTAGTAAGTGCAGACAGTGCACTGTGGTTAAGTGTACCCACGGAAGCATGGATATCGGAACACACCACAGGTTAGATGAGCTAATTAGTGTAATAACCTGCGTTCAGTAGCCTACACGGGCGGAAGGAATACATGGCAGGACTTTTACTTTCTCAAGCCAGTTTGTCCACCTCTGATGGTACTGTACGTCTAGAGAGAAGTCATGACAATATTAGGGTGATGGTCTTGCATATCTCTATATCATTTTTTAATGACATACAGAATTAAATTTAATGAAATTTAATGGGCACTTTAACATTTGCTCTGAGAGACACTTGATATTTGCCTGTATTATTATGTCGTGATCTAAGGCAATTGGGAGCACTTTTCTTTCCAAACATTTGGCTAAAACGAGACTGTGTTTTATTCAAGGCCTTGTCGGTAAGATGCATTGCTTAAATTATGAGATCAAGTGCTCTTGGGTATTAGTATTTGGAAATACGCAAATAGTATAAGACTAACTTTATACAGAATCATGGAACTAAACAATTTAGTATATACTGCAGACCATGCTATGTTAATTGCTCAATTAGTTACTCAATAACACAAAGCCCTTACTGTAGACCATACTGAGGACAGGACAGCAGACATGACATCATAGCTTTGACTGAAGACAGGACTGGCGTTGATTCTGTAGCTTTAAATGAAGTATTGAAGTATAGCTTTCGGATAATGATATGGCTCTATTTCGTATATATGTGAATGTAAGTGTCTTCCTGCGTTTTTTTCGGTGGTATTCTCTAGTAGATCGACATTATTTGCATCCAAGAGAGGACCAAATTTGAGTCCAAAGGCCCAAAGTCTCAGTGGGAGGTGTCACCGTCATTAGAAAAGTGACACTTTTTTCTTCAGTTCGTTGCGTTTCCACAATGAAAGCCGATCGAACTCTGCAATGGACATCCCGAACAGCTCCTCAAACTCTTCTGGTGACAGGTGCCTCTGTGTGGGACCAAGCAGAGCGTACAAGTCATCAGATACAAATGATCTTTTATGGTAAATGGCCTGCATTTATACCATTTATACATTTACACAAATACAGTCCATTTACCATTCACAAATGATTGTACGAATCAACCTATCCAATTCATTCATCAAACATCATAGATACTTGTATGTTATTTGTACAGATTTCATCAGTTTTTTAGTTATTTTACTCCTTTGTTTGTGTGAGAAAAAAGTAGGAGGTAATCATCCTACTGCAAAAAAGCTGTTGTATGCGTAGTTCTTTACCTCCAGCCTGGTTCTGTCCACACCTGGTGGGAGCTTGCTGCGCCCTCTATGGGTCACAATGAGCATCTCATACGGATAAATCTGAAGAGAAGCGAGTACAACTATCAAGTGTTCAAACGCTGCTATAGTTTCCACAGAAAATCAAAGGACTGCACAGGAGGCTTTCAACCCTGTTGTCGCTGACCACTGGCCAGCATGACACCACAGTGTGATAGGACAGAGATCAGAGGTACAGTAAGAACTGTGATGGAGATGAGACTAAGGGAGGAGAGGCGAGGAGAGGAGAGGAAAGGAGTGCTCCACGCCAACTACAGCAGGGGAAACCACTTATCCAACTCTAAAAGCAGGCAGGCCTAACAGTACTTAGTGGTTGCAAACAGTCCCATAGAAGAAAGGCATGCTCAGCAAGTTTCATAAACAGAGTTGCTTGATAAGGGATGCAGCCTCCAAAGTCTCCTTTGACCCATACCATGAAGCATTAGAGCTATGCATTACTACTTCTTCTCTTCACCCTTGGAAAGTACCACCATTAAACGCTGAACTCAGAAGGGCAGGTGAATGTTAATGGTTATGCAGCTAATTGCTATCACCTAAGAGCAGAGCTGGGTAATCCCGGCTTCAGAGAGTAAAAGTCCTGCCATTTATTGGTTATTGCTCTGCACATAACCCAAGGCTTTAGTTCATCTGGTGAAAATGAAAGTCAGTCCCATGGGTCATTGTGATGACTGCACATCACGGCACACGGTGCACACAATGAAATTCAGCTTTTCTGCATTTAACCCATCACACACGTAAGCAGGGGGCAGCCATCACAACAGTGCCCGGGGAGCAGTGTGTGGGGACAGTGCCAAGCTCAGGACACCTCAGTCAGGGGTGGAGGATGGAGGAGAGCGCTGGTCAGTCACTCCCCCCACCCACCTACCTACCTATCGGTGTCGGTAAACCTGTGACCTTCAGGCTGCAAATCCAGTTCCTTAACCGCTAGCCCATGGCTACCCCTGGATGAAGAGTTGTACTGATTGGCTGGAATGAATATATGGTAGGCCTTGTACTCTCTGAGGCCGGGTTAAGCCCACTCTGGCTGGGTGTAGTCAGCTCGTGCGGCACAGTGGCTTGGAAACTTTGGAGGCGCTCAGTGAATGAGGCATATACACAGTGTATATGTTCAAGACAAACAGCAGCCCCTCACCTTCTGTTCCAGAATACTAGGCAGTGAGTTTCCTCTGTCCATTCTCCCTCTTTGTGTATCTCCATTCTAAAAAGATACCACAAAGCCCCAGACATTCCCTCAAACAGAAGAGATCGGCATCAACAAAGAATTTCATCCCAACCCTACGAGGTCTGCTATGCGGTGCAGGTTTTTGTGCGTGGTGCAAAATAAATGAGTTCAGAAAAAGCAATTTTCTCCATTACAGCGAAAGCATCAGAGCACATATTGTTCTGATGGTAAGATGAGATCATTCCTCAACGAACATGGCCAATCACTGCCAGACAGGGTAACAGCATTAATGTGTCATCGAGACAAAGGCTAAAATCCAACAAGGCAAATATGCTGACAAATAATCAAAGCCCAAGTGTATTTCAATGGCATAATTGCTTTGTTTGGATTTTGGCCAGAGTTCAAAGGTCAAATGAGTGTTAATGTGAGAACGTGATGGCTACTAGAGGAAAGCAACGTACAGTTAGACTGAGCATTAAGTCGTGCAGCCATTTCAAAAACATACAGACACACATACACATGAAACAAGCTTACCTGTACACCTGCGGAACATGAAAAGAGAGAAATTAAGTGTGTAAAATGTGAGAAAGATGGATTTTCAATCATAAACATGAAACCTGCCCTCAAACAAACAAAAAGACAGAGAATGATTGAAGAAAAGAAAATGGTTGATATATTACTGGCAAAGGACATACACACAGTACACTGTACACTGATGTACAAATGATGCATTTGCAAATTGCTTGGCACTTGTTGCAAACATCACCTATAGTGTGACAATGGGGGCAAAATTAATTGGACTAAATGGTTGCAATGTAAATATCTAGCATCTGCAGAATTTAACTGTTCAAAAGCCACCAAACTTGCCCTTCGAACACCACAGCTGTCACTGATAAATTCAGCAAGGTTGCTTAATCATATATTCTGAAGATATGTTTGTCAGTAATGTTCTGTAAAAAAATGTTTGTAAAACTTTCTAATGTTTATCACATGACAAGAGTACAGTAAGTATTTAGAAGATGGGGACGAGGTGTAAGCATTACTATGGCTTTATGGCTGCAGATGGCCTAGTATGGTACAGGCACAAAGTAGAAGTAAGCCCGAATCAAAGCTAAGCAATGTCCAGAGAATACAGCACTGAAAAGCAATGAAGCAGTGTACCAAATTCAGTGCTGCAATGAATAAAATATGCAGTGCGTAGCACCACATTCATCACAATCAAGAAAAACTATAATCAGGTTATGATTGATCTACACCAATCCTTTCCAGCAGTATAATGTACTACCATTGGATTTTAATGACTATATGAAAACGTTAGACAACCTGCAACAAATCTCATTTAAAAATATTAAGCAGTTCACATATTCTCAGAGATTTAAGTGTGAATCTTGTGACGTTTTCTAAACCGTGCTATCTATGAGAATATATTTAGCTTGGTCTGTTGACTGTAACCCAATAAATACATCATATACATTTTGAATATCAGGCCATGGCTCTCACAGCCCACAATATAAATAAGTATTTCACCATCCATATGAAAATAGGTAAAACATGTTGCTTACCTGGCCTTGCCTGAACTCCCTCTGAGGGAAAATCTGCAGACTGTAGCTGTGGACAGATTTTTAAAAGAATACAAGTAGGACAAACTAATAATTGAATCAACACACACACAACACACATCTACACCTGATTCTGACTGACCATTTCCATGGTTACTCAAGGAACAAAATGTTACCTGAGTGGGCCTACTATGTACATATGAAATACTTTTATATTTAAAATAAAATGTTTATATTTATTTACCAAGCAACACAAAAGAAGTAAAACCTCAATGTATGACTGCATAAGCCACTGCCCCCCAGTCTTACCCTAGTGAGGCCTGATCGACTGCAGACAGGTAACGAGGTGGACTTGGAGGTACTGGAGGTTCCTGAGGAGAACATGCATAACAGATCATTGTTAGCATTACTACTGTGCACGATGTTTCACAGGATAGGCATCCTGGAACATTTACATGCCCAGTGTATGAAGAAAATACTACTTTTGTTAAATAATGAGACTCATTTATTTTGATATCAATTACCAATTATTCTCACTCTCGCTCACTAACACACACATGCAGAACACACACACACAAACACACACACACACACACACACACACACACACACACACACACACACACACACACACACACACACACACACACACACACACACAAACCAAACACATTTATAAACCACTCACCAAAGTGCATGTGTGTCCTGTCTGGAAGAGACACACACACACACACAAACACACACACACACACACACACACACACACACACACACACACACACACACACAAACCAAACACATTTATAAACCTCTCACCGAAGTGCATGTGTGTCCTGTCTGGAAGAGAGCGAGTTTTCCTGCGGAACTCTGACTTCTCCATTTCCTCCTTCAGAATCAGTTTGCCCAAGTTGGACTGGATCTGAAAGACAATCAGCTCTTAAGTGTGATCACCAAAACCCCATTAGAGGCCTGTTGGCTCAGACACACCAGCACTACCCGCATGGCTGAACAATCCATTTGGGCCCCCAAAATAAGCCAACCCTGTGCTATGTCACTCAGTGCTGTAGCAGAAGCACCACCTTTGGACAAGCACTCTGGCGAGAGTGCGGTTTTAGAATCCCATTCGGTGCTGCCTGCTGTCACCGAGGTGGACGTCACACACTCCTCGCCATGATGGATGGGGCACACAGAGTTCTGCAGCGCCATGCGGCATGGTGTGTGTGTGTATGTGTGTGTGTGTGTGTGTGTATGCGTGTGTGTGCATGTGTGTATATGTGTGCATGTGTGTGTGTGCCCTGCTTACCTTGTTAAGCTCCTGTTCCTGGAGCCTCTTGGCATCCTCCGTCAGGTCCTCAAATTCATCGTCGTCCACCACCCTTCCCTCCGCCTCAGCCTTCCTTCTCCACTCAATCTCTGAGGGAAAATGATCAACGGCAGGTGATTAAAAGATGCCGTCATGCCCAATATTAATAATATTCAGTACACACTGACAAGAAGCTGCAGGACTAGAAGACCGGATGCTGCATGTAGGTGCTTCTCTGTTTCAGACTGGCTGTGATATGCAAGAGTTTTTTAAGACTAGCTGTGATATGCAAGTGTTTATTTCTTTGGAGAAAGGATGCAACCTAAGTGTCTTTTATGTCCTATAGTGTTTTTAACACATCATTGTCTTGATTGACTAAAAAAATGAAAATTAGAACAAAGACTATAATTGCTTCAGGGGCTAAGAAATAAAATGAGGAATAAAGTGAATGTTGACAATTCTGTCATATTTGTCAGAAAGCTATATCATGTTTACCACATGATAGCTGAGTTTAACCACAGATATAAGAAGCAGAATGTACCCATAGTAGCCAGTGAGGGTGGGCAAGGCCAGTATTCTGTTTCTATCTTGGAGAGCTCGTTTGGATCAGGAGCTTGGGCCGCTGGGAACTTGGAGGACTTGATTATGTTGTCCTCTGTGTTTTTACCTTGTGTAGCGTCTACAGACAAAATGGTGAAGAGTCAGAAACAATGATATGCAGTGTGTTCTTATAATAATTCACAAGAATTAACACAAGAAATCAGTATAGCTTTTTTAGTTTAATGGAAAAGAGTGTATGTAAATTACCATGTTTATAAATAGGAGGCTTTTTATAAATATTGGTTCCATTATCTGCAAAAAAGGAAACAGCACAACAAATTAGCACACACTATAGTAATCACAATTTAGAACAGAACATAGGACAAAGGAATAAACATTTTATAAAATCATTCACTATTCAAAATTAACATTTTGTTGTTAGAGCATAACAAAATCAATTACTTGGCAGTTTTATTTTGAGACAGAAATCTCCTACTAGGACAGTAACAGTAAATCATGTTAAAGCTTTGGAATGCATCGATATTTTCTTTCCCATGCAAACACTTTTGAACTAGTAAGCACTTTCCTTCCAGGCCCATTCCCCCTGTGTGTTTTGCAACCAATGCAGCACTTGTGTATTTTTTAGTGAAAAAAAAAATGCTGAAGTACCTTACAACAGCTAACTTCACAAAGGCCCTGCACATTTACCTTTTATGGATCACCAGATTTGATATGTTGCCAGGATCACACTCATTGCTATTACAGAACAGGCTGTGTTTTCCCCCATTATTTTTTGCCCAAGTACAACAGCATACTGTGGAAATTTGCCTCATCTCCCAATAATGAAGAACTCTTTAAAAAACTGGATCCAGATGGTTATCTGAATCACCACTAACCACCACCACCGGCCCTTTTCCAAACTTCACAGGAAATTTTATGCAAATCCGTTCATAACTTTCTGTGTAAAGTTGCTAACTAACAAACACACAGACAAACACACAAACAAACCAGTGCTGGCAGAAACAAAACCACCTTCGCGGCGGTAAATTATCCTTACCCTTTCTTGTGAGTTATCAAAACAGTAATACACTCAAGATACTAAGAGACTTATACACAACAAGTATTGGTGATCATGCTACTTTCAGCAAAGCATACAAGGAATACACAAGACAATGTCACCTTGAAAACATTTCAATAAGGTAAGGCTAATAACCACACCAAGTAAAACATTGAACTAATATAGCTTTTGTGTCATTTCAATGCTTTAAACACTGTGAACTGATGCTTGTTTGAAGGCACCTGCCCAAAACCTATGCACAGTACTGTATCGTTTTAGCCATCTACATGTTCAATGTTAAAACACCTATGAGGCTGGAAGGACTTGATGGGCAAAAGTTGTTTTTTGACAAAGTTTTTATGCAGGTGCCTTCAAACCAGCATCAATTCACACAAAGGGGTACACACAAAGTCAGGGATAAGATGGGCATAAGTTGTTTTTTGAAGTGTTAGGCAGGTGCAGACAAAGTGTACACACACAGGGGTACACACAATGTCAGGGATTTTGCAGGATTATAGTCAAGTGTATGATCAACCAATTACACCAAATTGGTTGCATATGTCAGGAAGCCTACAACCACAGAAGATCTGTGGTTAGTTCTTCAAGATGTCTGGAGTAAGCTACCAGCTGAGTTCCTTCAAAAACTGTATGCAAATATACCTAGAAGAATTTATGCTCTTTTGAAGGCAAAGGGTGGTCACACCAAATATTGATTAGATTTAGATTTCTCTTTTGTTCATTCACTGCTTTTTGTTGATTGATGAACATAAATGATTAACACTTCCACTTTTGAAGGCATTCCTAGTTGACAGCATTTTTTTTACATCTGCCTAAAACGTTTGCACAGTATTGTAGCTATAATAACGTGTAATCTGTGTAGCGCGTAATGTGTTGTGCTGGGACATGTAGCACACCTGGTCTGTGAAAGTGCTGTACGCTGGCGCGGGAGGAGGTGCTGATCTTGCGGAGCTGAGTGGTGGAGCCCATGTTGGAGCCTCCGGGGGAGCCCTGCTCTGGCCAGTCCCTCGGCTCCCTGCAGGACAGCTGTGTGTGTGTATGTGTGTGTGTGTGTGTGTGTGTGTGTGTGTGTGTGTGTGTGTGTGTGTGTTTGTGGTAGTGTGTGTGTGTGTGTTTGTGCGTGTGTGTGTGTTTGTGCGTGTGTGTGTGTGTTTGTGCGTGTGTGTGTATGTGTGTGTGTGTTTGTGTGTGTGTGTGTATGTGTGTGTGTGTATGTTTGTGTGTGTGTGTAGTAGTGTGTGTGTGTGTGTGTGTGTGTGTTTGTGTGTGTGTGTGTGTGTGTGTGTGTGTGTGTGTGTGTGTGTTTGTGCGTGTGTGTGTGTGTGTGTTTGTGCGTGTGTGTTTGTGCGTGTGTGTGTTTGTGTGTGTGTGTGTGTGTGTGTGTGTGAAGGGTAAAAAAAGGGTAGACCGCAAACAGGGGCTAAATCATTTCAAATTCTTGTATAACAATAAAGTGCTGAAGTCACAATACAGGACAGGCCACATATAACGCAACAGGAAACCCTGAGCCATTACAATTTGTCCCAGTTTGAAGGGTGAGGGAAGAGGCAGCAGGATTGGGATCCATCTGAGAGCCTTCTTCAGAGTCAATCTGATGATTACACAGTTCCCTTGGTACATTAAACTCGACGACAGGGTGCATTATCCAGTATGAATGACTTATTGTTCTGAAATTTCCACAGCGCTTTCCACCTTATTGTGAGCATCTGTAGATGACCTAGGGGATCATCCAAAATTTCAACATGCTTTGATTGTGCCTTTCAATTACCCACTTAATTAAACACAGTAATGTGCATTTTATAAGAAATCCTCACTTGAAATGCACATAAATCTTCACAGTCTAAAATGACTGGTGATGGGCATGTTGTTAAGCTGAATAACTATAAAAGTGCATATCTGATGTAAAGAAATTAAATGGAAACCTGACTAGTGCTAAGCAAATGATTAGGAAAGAACACTAAACTGAAATAAAATTACAGATTTTGCTAATGGCTGAATCTTTTCACAGCAAGTTGCCTCACAATGTGTTTAAATACATCTCCGCATCTCCACAGTGCAGATGGAAGTGATGTGATATAGTATTCTTTCCCTCTAAGCCCATTGTTCTATTTGCGACACGGCCATTAAAACAAAGGAGAGATGCCTTACCTCGGGAGATGGAGGTGGGGAGATGGAGTGAGGGGACATCGACCTCTAAAAGCAGGAAAGAGTCTCTTGAAACTTTCAGCAGTCATTGTGTGAGATGAGAAAACATCACCAGAGCAAAACAAAAACACTTTGATTGTCACACACAATTGCACATCCTGTCTTCTAAGAGCAGCTGCACATCCAGGTTTCTAATTATACGTCGGCGCTCTAACTGGGAGAACAATAAACATTTCTGAAAACATCTCCAACACAAAATACTCGAGAACAGCAAAAGTCTGTTGTGAGCAGGGCCATATAATTGAGTGGATGGCATGTACCCCGCAATAACCAGTAATGGCTGAACTATCCTCACCAATAAGTTGAATCCTCCCCCTAAAAGCATTCTGTCAGTGTCTAACATACAGTGTGAACATCAAGGTACAAAAACGGTTAAATCACATTCTCTACTCGAGTCCCACTTCCCAAATACTACTGCTTTCATGTTCCAACTAATATGGAAAGCCAAGCCTTACTCATGGTCGTCATGACACTGACCTCACGGCTGCTGCAGAGGCCGGATCTGCTCAGGGAGGAGACATTGAAATGGGGTTCGTACACCATCAGGTCTGGCCTCTCCACCTCCAGAATGGCTTTGTCCTTGGGAATGGCAGCCAAGTCTTTATAACCAATGACCTGGTTATCCATCCGTGCCTAGAAAAAAGAATTAATCTGTTTAAAAAGCCAGGTTCACTGGTATGGTACTAAGAACACAACGAAGGACTATTTATCATGAAAATACAAAATGTCCATAACCATTACTGCTGATAAGCATTACCAATAACTATTACTAGCAATGACTACAATGATTTTGATCTTCACATTTAAATAAAATAAATATTATAATTCAATACGTAACAAATATTGCAAAATAGCCTTCAATAGCAATAGGCATATTTGTAAAATAATGTTTTAGGAGAATTATCATTTCAGTTCTCAGTATATTCTGCTCAAAAGAGACCTTTTAAACAAGACCATGCCCAAGGCAATGTGTGGAAAAGATCAGAGCTGCCAACACCTCTCCTACTGAAACTATGGAGAACAGTGTCAGAATATTTACACATCGCTGTCAAACACTGAGTGGGCAGTTGGTCCATACTACAAAAAGAAAACTCCTCAATAGATTGTATATACTGATTCCATTTTAGTAAAAGAAAGTAAGTATATTTCATTGGCTTTTTAAGACAGAGGAAGTAATAGCCAAAAAAAAAGACAGCAGCGAAGAGACTTATATGATTATCTGGAGTTTTAAACAGTTTTTAAACTTGCCACTGACTTTCTTAGAATTAGTGTGGTGAACACATGTCTCCATTCAGATAACAGAGGCTATTTGTTATCATTTTTGCAAGCACAAGATGGTGAACAAGATGGTAAAAAGGTTAAAGTGGGCCTCACTACAAGACACAGTGTTTACCCTGGGTGTCTATATCAAGTATTTTTAACATAATAAAGTTAAGAAACAGTGTCAGGCAGGGTTATAAATAGATACTTGGAATGAATGCTGATCTTACCACAATGGAGGTGGCAGGGGACCCGGGGGCACTAGGACCTCGGGAAGAGGACACACTGCATGGGGCAGTTGCCGTCTGGAAAATAAGACAGATTATGGGGTCAAAGGTCAAAGTTCACCACATATCCACTAAATCTGAATGGAAATCTCTCAATGAGATTTAAGATGAAATTTTCAAATCAATCACTGTAAAATGTATGGAGTAATAAGAGGAAGAGACTATTAACCTTTTGCATGACGGAAAAACAGCTTGAAATCATTCACCTTGCTGATGACACCAGATGTCACTGAAAAACAATTAAAAAGAGGAGACAATTGTTTAAAGTAGGTCTCAAAGACAAGAGTCAAATAGGAAAATGAAGCACATGGTCAATAAATGTGGATGGGAAAGGAAATAAGGAGGTCATGTGATTTACTGCAATTCAATAATATAGATATTTGCAAATAGTTTCCTGGAAAATAGAACAGTACAATAAACTACACAGGTTCAGTTTTCAGGATTTCCAAGTGAATTGGCCATTGTGTAACTGCACGAGGGATATTTTCAAACTGTTTGAAATCCAGTGTCAGTCCACATCCAGTTTGGTGATTAACAGTCAGTCACAACACACTGGGAAAATGCCTCTTGCCCTGACTCCAGTGACACATCTAATTAGCCCCCCCTACTGTGCTGCTTTAACATTCCCACTAATATCAAAGGCGATCAATGAATCCCCACAGGAATACTGGCTGTATTTGATATGGATCCACAGGGAGGCTTAATGATTGGGCCTAAGCTGCTTCTACGAGTATAGCTGCTGGTGCACCTTCAACTGTGTCTGAATCTGAAATGTTAAGTCATTCACTATATAGTGGACTGTGTAGGGAACACAACAATGTAACTCACAGCCTATATAGTACACTATTTAGTGAACCAGTGAAAATTTCGCACTCTGCCTGTGACCACTGCACTATGGTTGCTTTTTTCTCTTCCACTGCTGTGGGCTTTGAGAACACACATTCTGCTGTTACTGTTGCTCCTCTTTCTATTCTATTCTATTCTATTCTATTCTATTCTATTCTATTCTATTCTATTCTATTCTATTCTATTCCATTCCATTCTATTCTATTCTATTGTACTCTATTCTATTCTATTCTATTCTATTCCATTCTATTCTATTCTATTGTACTCTATTCTATTCTATTCTATTCTATTCTATTCTATTCTATTCTATTCTATTCTAGTGATTATTACAGTGATTATTAACGCCACGGAATATTATAATTTATTTTCACTTTGTGGCTAGGTGTGCATGATTTCAAACACTGATGTGGGAAGAAAGAAAAGCTAAGCACATCCTGAAAAATAAGCACAGTAGGATGGAGGAACTATGTGCTTCTGCTCCACAAAGTCTATTTTTATGAAAATATGAGTTTATACACTGGCAAACAGATCAAAAAGCCTCAATTTGAAAACACAAATCCTTAATGTAGTGATAAAATATCAATCACATAACCAAAAACTGACACAACGGTAAGCTACAAATTATATTAAACAGACGACCTTCATATTTTTTTGCAGGTCAGTTGGGACACATGCATCTGCCAAATGAAAAAAGGCATCACTATACTGGCAGCATTTCTTGAGATGGTTTCCTGCCCTTCAAGGATATCTCTTCCTGCATGCAAATTACAGTGGCGGGGGCTGAGGCCTTGAAGTCTTGAATGGGCTGCTTAAAGGACGTTAGGATGTCCCATCGAGACGCTTAAACTGACCCAAGGGACAGGGCTGAGAGTGGACCGTTTCTCTCTCTCTCCAACTCTCATTCATCTTGGTGCCATGAGGGTTAAGCCTCTCTTACTCTCATTTAAAGCCGTGACACGACACGGAGAACCCTTATCCCTCTCTCTCCCAACTGGCCTGCCCCTGAACTTACTCCTTCAACAGGACCGCTTGGGTATCCCTTTTAAGTTGCATCTCCAATTCCAGCCCGTGGCCTAAAACAACAACAGTGCTGTCTAAGAAATGTCTATATGAACAAAATGGCCATCACTGTTTCAGAAAAAAAAAGCTGTAGTTTTTTTCCATTATCTGCTCCGACTACAGCAAGATTGCTAATTTCGGTTTCATATATGAACCCGGAAGCTGGCGTTCTGAATATTTCATGACTGACACACATTCATTAGTAAAAAAACATACCCCTGACAGCCCAAGGCCCAATGAATACATTTTCTTCAGGCAAAAAAACAGACAAATATACTCTGTGTACATGGCAGGTCTTGATTACAAATTCAGCAGAATCTGACTTTAATTTGCCACTGGCTAATTTTGTGGCTTTTATTCCTTTCCCTCGTGATGTTGTAGTCACTATAGCCCCTTAAAGGCATTCAAAGGCCTGCAAGACACAAACTGTTCAATACAAGACACAAAAAACAAGTAATCCCAATGGGGAGGCCCGCCTTTGTAATCCCTCCCCATGAAAATTCACAACCCTAAAATCTCAAAACAACATTGCCATAGCAATTAATTAAGCGCTCTTTGGATGTCTTGAAAAGTGCTATATAAATGCAATGTGTTGTTGTTGTTATAAGTCTTAGTCCACAGCTTGGTCAGGAACATCATCATTGCTAAGAGAATGAATGGCACAACAGCAATTAACTTCTCTTTGGCAGAGCTGGTAATCTCAAGCAAATGGACATGTCACAGCAGGTTATGGAAACTGGTGCTCAGTGTGGGACGAAGTCGTTGAGCCATGAAGGGCATCCAACGATCCCCAGGGCCGTGTCTTTGATGTGATTTATCACCAGCCCTGTGGACAAACCCAATGTCATTAGCAGAGCGAGAGGTCCCATCTGCATCTAACAGCCTCCAATTCAAGTTCAATTTGAAGCTCTCCATGAGGCAGCCCCCTCCTGGAGCTGAGCAGTGTTTAAGCAGGAGTGTTTAGGGATGTAATCCAGCGAATGGGGCAGCCTCCGAGGCCGATAATGAACTTCTTGCTGCTGGATTACAACAGTGATTTATAGATTTGCCATCATGACTATATTAACCTCAGTAACTAAGACTTTTGAAAGTTTGAAGTCTTCCTTAATCATGTGGCAAGTAACAGTTTAACAGTCAAAAAAGGAGCATAGGAGTTGCTCTGAATTAGAGATTCACACAATCTCTGTGTTCTGTGGTCTGAGATACTAACGATGTGTGGGCTGAATGGACAGAGCTACCCCGTCATGTTTACAGCAGTGACTGTGAGGCAAATTCAAAGCTTCATATTTCCTCAACGTCCATTTTGCCATTTGGCAACCAATGTTTATATGTGTTACACAGGATAACAAATGGATAACAAATAGGTAATCGAATTAAAAGTGCAATCTCTTTCTGATCATTTTTCAAAATCTACAGCATATCTTGGCATAGAAGGTGGTCAAGGCTTATATCAATTTGGAATCACAGTTATAAAGTTCTCTGGCTGTAAAAATGATAACAAGAACAATAACTTGCTTGTTTAGCTGTTCGTTTTCATTCATTTGCTATTAATATAATTACATAATCACATTGCATCCAGTACAAAATAAACTCTAAAACAACACTGGAGCATCTGTGAAAACCTGTGAAAAACATCCACAGACTAGATGGGACCACTGGGAATCACACATGCATTATCAGCCTTGTTCCTTGGCAGGACTTCAACACAACAAACACTGCAAGCACGCACTTGGAAACTAACATTATCAGAGTTTGATACATAAGCATATGGGCAGATTCAGTATTCTTATTATAATTACAATACATAACATGAATTCTTAATACTTCCAAAAATCACCAACTACCAAAATCACTTGGTGTTTGCATTTAACCCCCTAAAATGAGGCCTACATATGCCATGCCCTCTGGCTACAACAAAACGATACACCCCAAAAAAGCATCTGCCTTCACTGTGCTGCTGGAGTCGTCTACTGTTGCTCTTTTCCAGTTCAAATGACACCAATAAGGATGAGTCAAGCTTATTTGTGGTCTAATGCATCTCCACTTCACTCATCTCATACACTAGAAGGCCTCCATGCATGCCTGAGAGCACAGCCAAAGGATGTTAACTAACTGCCACTGCCCAGATCTGGGAAGATGTCAAGAACATTACATACACCCTGCATGACTCAAAGACACACCATTCAGTGTAGTAAATAATGCAAAACACACATGCTGAATTAAAAACCAAGCAGGTATTATAGTCTGCAATTCTACATACAATCATCTGATTTCTGTAACTCCTGGGATCTGTGACAAACCTAAAATATTATACCAGTTAAAAGCAGACACATTTTATTTCCAAGTATCAACATTTCTGAAAACAAGATTAACAACCCCCCCCCCCCCCCCCCCCCCGCCCCCCAAGTCTTGTATTAACCCTTCGCTGACTCTTCATATATTTAAGCACATTTGTATGTCCATTAAACGAAATAAAAAAGTAGTAATGGCTTTTCAAGCTTTTAAGGCCTACTGAAACAACATTAAACCCCAGGCAAAACAGACATTCCGATGGAATTGGCAGAATGCGAGAAGGAAAATCACACTATCTAGAAGCAGGAAGACCTCAGTTTAGAAACAAAACACAAACCAGCGTTCCATGCAGACCTTGCCTGGGATGAAGAGGAAATCCTACACTGAGGGATCCAGGCTTCCCGTCATCTTTCTAAAGCACTAAGCAGCCTGTCTCTCGGTCTCTCTCTCCCTCTCCCTCTGTGTGACTGCGTGATGACCCCACCCCCTTCTCTCTCTCCACCCCAACTGAAATGCACTTATCTCAGCACAGCCAGAGCGGCCAACGCCCAATCAGCCGCTCTGTGCCGTCACCAGGGCAACACTGGTCTCGCCAGAATCCTCCAAGCACCTCTGGGGGAAAAAACATCGCCGATAGGCAAGGCCTTTGCCTATCGCTGATGGAAAACATGAGAAAAGATGACTTCCCGGCATGACCGTTTCTACTCAACCACAGCCATGCCCATTTTGCTGATCACTGGCCACTTACCACATAGTGACTACTTCTTCCACCAGACCATCAGGCTGCTTAACACCTAGTATTCTGCTCAGACTGCTCAACACCTAGTATTTACTCACATGTTCCTGCATCTGTTTATATGCTCGCCCCCCCATGCAACATGCAATTGGACTTAATATATGAACTTATATGGGATTAGGAATAATTGCTAGTTTTGTATTATGTGGTGATTTGTTTTATGGTATATCTACATATTCTGAATTATTTGTTTAACAGTTGTAACAGTTGCTCTTCTGAGAAAACACATGGGGAGATGTCTACCAGCATGGCCCATTCTGCTCTTCTATAGCCACCATGCCTATTATTATTTTTTTAGTAAGCCACTTTCCTTATTTAGGTCAAACCAGCCATAGGTCCCTCACAAGACACCAGACATCCACTCAATCATCATTTCCAACTCCTGCCATTTGAAAGGAGGTTTAATAGCATTACATGCCATACAGCCCACTTCAGAACAAAACCTAATACCCTCTGCCATTGCTATCTTAAACAACATAAAACTGCCTTAAAAAATATGTAATGTTACACCCTTTTCCAGCTCTGTGTGTGCCCACAGTAGTAATGTATGTTTTCTTTCTTTTTTTTTTTTTTTAAAAGTGGCTTCTGTATGTGTGTCCTAAACCCACTTTGTGGATGTCCTAAACGTGTGATGTTCCTTTTCTTTTTGATGATGTGCCATACAACCTCTCACAAAACATAAAAAAGAATAGGGAGACAAATTTACCCAAGGGGACAATAAATAAACTAACTAACAAACTAATGAACTAACTTACTAACTGACTAACAAATGCATGCCATGAATGTAGCTCATGGTTACATTGCATGCTCACCATCAGTGCAAATGCAACAAAGTGGGCACATGCAAGCGCTCCTCGTGGACTAGATGTGCTTACGTGTGCCAACACTTCTGCATCACTGCATACTAATCATCTCAGCTGGTTACCAGACTGTCTGAGCTTTGCTGGTGTGTGACAGAGCCCCAGTACATGTGAGCAGAGAACCACCAGAGTCTTCTGCTATTTGCAGGCCCTCACCACATGCACCCCAACTTTGGGACTATATCCTCCGATGTTCTTACAGCAGCCCCAGATTAATCAGATTTGTTACGTTAAAACAATTAGTTTTATATCCTATACTAAATCTTACAAATAGCGAATACAATTCCAGCATTCAATTGCAGCTTCATGGGTCTGTTGCAATTGCAGTGGGCCTTTATTTTTGAGGGGTGTGTGCGTATGTGTGTGTGTGTGTGTGTGTGTGTGTGTGTGTGTGTGTGTGTGTGTGTGTGTGTGTGTGTGTGTGTGTGTGTGTGTGTGTGTGTGTGTGGGGTGGGGGTGTGAGGTCTCAACATTCTAACAACGCCTCTGTCTGCCGGCCTCAGCCAAGAATGATCCCAGCCTTTCTTCACAAACCACATCTCTTGCACCACCAAAGAGAAATCATGGATCACATCCAGAGGACTCACCAAGAGACAAGCAGATGGACATCTGCAATCAGATTACTGAGCCATTGATTACATCACTGACTCTGACCATGTACTGAGACGATTTAAGGCTAATTCTGCTGAAGTGAGGCATGAGCTTTCTGTTAAATGCTATACATTTGAGTGTGCAGCATCCAAGAAAGTGTGTTCTAAACCAATGAAATTCAGGTAAGCATTGCTTAGAATATGAACATCAAAAGATTACAATCTAAGTCTATAGAGGAATATTGGGTGCAAAAGTCCTGAGTAGTTATGGCACAAAAAGGAGTTTTTTATACAGGTGGCACCAATTATACTGTATCATTTGTGTGCATTATGGGATTTATGTAGCTGTAATAATAGTTAAGTCAGAATTTCTGTGTTGCATCTATGAAGTTGAAAAAAAAAAACACTCTGAGACCTCAAGATTTTGTGATACATATTTGTGGTACACACTTTTCGGTCAAAAGTGTTCAGTGTTTCACATTTACTATGCTACCTTCAGCCTTACTCTTTCCACAGTCCATAAGGCTGAAGGTAGCATGCATCCACTGAAAGATTTTTTTTGCAATTAGAGAGAGGACCTTGTTGTGGATGTTTGATATGATGCCAAATGCCTCTACAGTGATTCAATAAATCTACGTGAACTTACAGATGCAGAGATGTCATGGTTTCGACTGTATGATGAACACTAACAGTAAAACAAACAAAGTATTGAGCCTTGGTAACAGTCAGTGGGGCTGTAAAACATCATGTCTCTTTTTCCTAAAATAAACATGGGGGGTACACATTGCCGCTTTGATATTCCACAACCTCAAAAAATGATCATGTAGCCTACTTCTGCAAGCCTACATCGGCTATATTCAAGTGCTAATATTCTTCAACATCATCTATATCCTTAGTGGATCAACAGAAAGATAAGACTAACGCTGTCCTATTTTTCATCATGAAATAATATTCTGTTGTCATGTATATAGGGGTGGGAGAGTCTTTTGACAATTTAACCAAAGAACAAGAGAACTTCTAAAGCAAGTATTTTTCAGAATTACTTTGTGTACAAGGGAACAAGTGTCTTTAGCAGTCTATATAGGCAAAATTGTAGGCCATCAGCCTTTCAGCATCATGCCTATTGGCTACTCATAGGCTGTGAGACTTTCGGGCCACACTAAAAGTAAAACGACGATTTGGGCTCACTGTAACCAGAAAGCATGACCAGTGTAGTTGCAGATAATCTATTATACAGAGAATGTCAAAATAGTAAAAATATATTTGAGTAGGCCTAGGTAAACATTTTAAAACTCCACTTTCTGGGCCCAGCCTACCCATCGAGAAATTAGGCTACAACGAAAACGATTTGGCCAGCCTACCTAACCTGAGTCAAACCTAAGATGCACATGTGTGGGAAGCAGGCGATAACTTTCTCACGGTATTAAATTATTTTTTACGTTATTAAATTAGGCTTAACAAATATTAACAATTATATAAATAATAATCGGTATACGCTGTTCCCCATATTCTGTTTACTGCGGAACAAACAATGCAGTTAAAAAACGACGATATCGCCAAGAAGACAACAGGCCTATAGTCGATTTTGACAACGTTCACCTTGAAGCATCTTCGGGTAGGCTACAGATGACAGCTAGGCTGAACAATGGTGAGATGCGCCTACCTTCTCAAGCACCGTACTGAACGGCTCAGCAATCCTTGATCCTCCGCTGTCAGCACAGTAGACCGGGAAAATCACTGCATTCAAGCATGTGAATGAACACATATCCGCGGAAACTCACACCATACATTTAATTCAAATGTAATACCTTCCTCTAAATGTGCGATAGGTGTGACGTTTCTTTGAGAGCTGCGCAGGTCTTCAAGCAGAGGACAGGCTACTGTGTCCTGTTGATGCTCCTTCGCGTAAGAGCAGGACCTATTCCGAGAACATGGGGAGTAGTGCTGAAGCACGATTTACATCCCATTTCTGGAAAGAAAAACAGTAGGCTATTAATGACAAGCAAAGTCGTCCAATTGCAATTTATAGCAAAAAATGGTTAGCTAGTTTATTTATAAAATATATTATTTGACAGCCATGGGATTATGTTCAGTGTTTCTATTTTATCTGATACCAGGGAACAAATTCAGGCTAGAAATAAACTCACGCTGGTGGTACGGTCTCTAATGACATAGGCTACAATCACAACCTGTAGCAGGGACTTGGGTCAGTTGGGTATGGGTTGGGTATGTATTTTTGAAGCCTTTATTCATGTCGGGTATTCATAATTAACATATGGAGATAATTCCCAGTCCGATTCAGATGAGTCAGAACCGATCAGAACCCATCCACAGCAAGTACAGGGCTGCTAAAAGGCCACGCCTTTTACGTATGACGCCAGTAGGTTGGTTAGATTCAGAAAAACGTGCACTGCACATTGCAAGCAATCATGGCGTCGAGTAATGGATTGGCCTCCTTGGTAAGGAGTGTTTGGGTTTATTACTTATTGTGGTGACACTTGGGAACGTGTGTCATTGTTGATTACATTACTACATTCAACCACGTTACATATTTTACCATTAGTACAGAGAAATAGATAAAATACTAGCGTAACAGGCCAGATAAAACATGCTAAGCAATAATGTTAGCTATCGTGAACATGTATAATAAATATGTTTACAACGTGTAGTACAGCACAGCCGAGTAACTAAAATCAGTAAGTATTGTGGTGACATATTTTTCAATAAGTCGTAATACTGTCACTGTGTGCTGTGTTTGTGTTTGTGACTTAGCTGTGCTTCGGGATACCTGGTCAGTTAGCTAGCACACTAACTTATACGAAGACAGAACAACTATGTATAGCATGTACCCAAGTTGTTTCTTTCCCCTGTTGTATGTTTCATGATTGAAAACATGTTTTCAGGGCGTGGAGGGGGCTCAAGCAGCGGCACATGCTCTCTCTCTCCCGGCGGAGGCGTACGGGAATGATGTGAGTACAGTGAGTTAGTGCAATGCCCATCAAAAAACTCTGGGTAGTGATGCCTAACGTTCTCGACTGATAAAACCAACTGTCCCATGTATTGCAGTCTGGTCGTTTTTGAGGCTACCGTGATATACCATTGCGCTTTTCTGACGTTTTTGTATCTGTACACAGTCCCTAATGACATAGATGTAATGCTGTTTATTTTACTGTTCTTTAGCCCCAGGTGGAGTTAATGTGGGCTATGAAAGCATACAACCATTCAGAAGTGTACTTCAATGTAAGTATTGATGTAATATAATTTTAATTGAGAAGTCCTCAATACTCTGTCAAAAACATCTACTCGTTCACTATATATTGCACCATGTAGTGTGTCCAGTACATTGGCTGACTGACTATATAGTAGTGCATTTACAGTATAGTCTGTAGTACTAGGGAACTAGTGAACATTTTGGATTTGCTCCAAGTCTGTTAGTGTCTCACATTTTGTTTCCCCTCACTCCCCAAAGCTTATTTCTTCGGTGGATCCCAAGTTCCTCAAACTTACAAAATCAGATGACAAAATACACTCTGCGTTCATGGAGAGCTTCAGTGATCTCAACCTGGAAGTACTAGACCCTGACCTCCTGAAGTCTCCAGAGGCCAAAGAGGTAGGTCAGTTGGGGGCATTCCCTGAATTTGATTGGAGCAGTGATGATGGCCAACCTGGGTTCAGAAGCCACAATTCAGTACCACATATTTCATATCATCTGTTTCTGCCTGTGTGGTCGATACAGGTGCTTTCACTAGCTAATTGTTCTACCCTGTAAAAGTGATGTGCTAAATAGAATCAGCTGATTTGATCAGCGGCTGAAACAAATATGTGGTACTGGATTGTAACTTTTGAAGCTAAATTTCCCGTGCATCGCTGCTGTAGACCTTTCTTCAGCTGTGAAAATAGTGACACATCCAAGATTCACTTGCACCATTCACTTCAGACAGTGCACTCCTTGTGAAAGTATGATCACCAGGATGTGGATAAGGATCTTTTACCACTACATTGTCTGCCACTGGTGTCCATGGCAGCCTAAAAACTTTTGATTCTTCAAGTTTCATGTCAGCAACTCACTCTCCAGCCACAACAAACCAAAGTTCAAGGTCATGATGTGAATTTTTAAATGTTTTGTCCATCTGTTTACCACAGTGTTGGATTTTATGAAAGTGTAAAAAAGGCCATAGGCTTTGTGCAGTCTCCTGACCAGGAACAGAAATAAAGTCTGTGACACAAGTATCCTCACACAAAAGTTTTTAACTGACGTTTTCGGACATGCATCCTTCATCAGACGCAACATTCGTTTAAAACAACACCCATATTTACACATCAGCCCCGGTTCATGCCAAATTAGTGATTAGTACACAGAGCACAATACACACCAGCGTACTTTTCCATAGTAAAACATAGACATGGAACACACCAGAAAAAGTTAAAATACTATATCTGATGTATTCATTGCGCATAGCTAGCTAATTACTCTGATTTGGGTGAATCGGTGCTTGTTATCACTAATCAGGGGCCATATGATCCACAGACGTTTGTATGGGTGCTGCGTCTGATGAAGGATGCATGACTGACACCTCATGGTGCAAAACGTGTGGGAGCAAACTGGTACTACAAACTGAAGCTACAATCCAGTACCACATAACAGTATCAGCCATTCCCTTAATCAGTGGATTCTTATTAGTGCAGCTCCTCAGCCAGGTAGGCAAGTTTGTTGGTGAAGTCACCTGTATTGGCTGCAACGGTAGAACCAAAGGATTGGCAATATGTGGTATTGGGGTGTACCTTCTGAGTCCAAGTTGCCCATCACGGTCTTAGAATATACATCTAATGGGATGATGTATGATGTGTCCAGGTGAGCACACTCAGCATTTTACTAGTTATGTTTTCATGTAACAGCTTCTTCAGAAAGCTCTCATTTGGTCATAAAATGTAATTATCAATCTGTCATTTTTCAGAGATGGAGGCCATTCTGCAATCAGTTTGAAGGCGTTGTTGAAGACTTCAACTACGGTACACTACTTCGCCTGGACTGCAAGAAGGACTACACAGAAGAAAACACAATTTTTGGTATGTGACGCTTTAATTTTGGCTGCATTACGAACTAGTGTTTTAGATAATATAACTGATAGTGTAATTCTGATTTGACTTGCAGCTACCAGAATCCAGTTTTTTGCCATTGAGATCGCACGGAACCGTGGAGGCTACAACGACGTGGTGTATAATGCCAAGCCCAAGCAACAGAAGGAGAACAAACAGAGTTAGTTTTCAACAAAGCAGTGTCACCTGTGGCCTTTTGGGTGTCAGTCTTTCTGTAATATGCTACTTGGAGAAACTCAGAATGGCAGAGGGAGTTGACTGCAGAACTCATTATTTTGAGACAAAAGTATTTACTTAACACTGGAAGATCGTTGGGTGCAGACAGCATCAAATCTTAAGATGTTAAGCACCAAGGTAGTCTTCCAATATCAGTTTTGTTTATTTTACTTTCATGTTTCACAACATTTGTGATGAAAAGAAAGGAAAGGCACCATTGTAAATTACACCTGCCATCTCTCGCTTTAATTTTTTTGGTTATTACCATCAAGATGCTGTACCCAACGTGCATTTTCTTTCTGTATGGTCAAATATACCCCCCTCAACCAAGTGGTAGCATGTTTGGAGTAGACCTATGTGGAATAAAATGGAGCTTCATATATACAAACCATTGACGTTTATTTTGCAGTCACAATGCTTACACTATATGTAGCAGACATCCAAACATTTTCAACCAGCTATCATCACTCAGTGGACCCAACACACACAGTCGCCAGAAGGACACATTCACATCAGGGAACCAACGGAAGAAAAGGAACTTAAAACATCCATGAGTGTTTTAAACATGGTTAGAGATGAGCTAGATCTTCACAAACAGTTAGCAGCAACATCTGTTGAGAGTAGCACAAGTTGCTAATATATTCCATTTTGTCTCATTTGACTTTTTTATAGTTGTCTTTGAATCTACTAGTTTGATGTGATATTTTCTTCAGGTATTAAAAAAATTAATTGGGATTCTTTCAAGGGGCTGAGCAAAAAAAAAAAAAAAAAAAAAAAGGGGGGGGGGGGGTGAAAGTTAAGAGAGACAACTCAAGATTTAATTCACTTCCTGTTCTGATGAGTTGTAGTACCAGGTTCTTTTTGAAGTACACAGCTACATCCTAGAGGCCTCACTACCAAACAGACGCCAGGTCAACAAGAAAGCCACAAGAGACTGGGAAGCCTGTGAGATTAAAAAGCAGGGCAACAAGTTGACAAAAGGCTCGAAGAAGAGCAACTTCACTACAACCATAATCTTTTTTTTATCTAATCAAAATCCACAAAAGACATGATCAAACCTTCTGAGACTATTTAAAAAAAAAAAAAAAAAAGGGAGGGGGGTAAGGGGAGGACTGGTGGTTGCGCACCCCCACACCCCCCCTTTTGCAGCTGAGGTCTCGGAATGGATCATACACATGAATGCAGCAATCACCCACTTTCAACCTGATTGATCTTCAATCTCTAAATCCTAGGCCCAGGGTCTTAAGCAAGCTTGTGTGTCCCTAACACCCGAAGCTTCTCTGTAGACAGAGAGGATGTTTCCAAGGCCTAGTTAGGAAGGTTTTTTTTATTAGTCACTCATCACAACCCACTACCATCATCACCATCGCGATCATTTCTTCAGCACACACCTCAGACTGGACTTTTGGGGATTTGGGATCCCACTGGCCCCTTACACAGACATCACTCTGCAACTGCAAAGGCAGCAGGAAATAGTGTATTTACAAAGTCTTCCATGCGCCATCATGTCACTCTAAAGATTTAAGGAAAATATACATCGCATTTTTTTCTTCTTCTTTCCCTCTCTCCCCCCTTCAAGCAAACCATCACCACCCCCTCCCTCCCCACACACACCCTACTCGATATCCTCTCTCCCCCCGTAGCCTTCACAAGCCTGTGACACGTACTGGGGTTTTAATCACACCACTCACGCCAATCAAACATGTCACTTGGGATATAGTATTTCTCTTCATACAGACAAACCCACACTTCAGCACAGTTGCACTAACTTACTAGACTGTAAAAATGTCACACACTTTCATCTTTCTTGTTTTTGTTTTTTTTTTCTTTTCTTAAATTGAAATCATTATAAACATTGTTCAAAATGTTATGAAAAAAATGTACACTTTTTTTCCCGTGTGTTTCTATACAAGGCAGGCAGAAGCAGAGCACTACATATAACCAGCTTACACTCCCCCGCAGCTCCCTCCCCAAACACACACACACACACCCTCCCCAAGCATCCATACCATTACACACACACACACACACACACAATGCACACCCTCCCTTAATCTCTTGAGAGATGGAAGAACAGCAGCCACTCGTACACTTGTGCCAGTGTCTCCGGACACCTCCACTCTCCTGCCCATCTCCCACCAACCCCCCCCCTCCCCCCTCCCCCTCCAACCAAACTCTCTCTTTGGACGCCAGGCCCCGACTGACTCAGATGAAGGTCAGTGGAGTGACCTCGAGAAAACTGGCTTTAAAATCGGTGTATATTTATACGTGAATATATAAAAAGGGGAGGACAGGAGGAGGAGGAGGAGGAGCGAGGGGAGGGAGGGCGTTGTGGGTGGGTGGTGCCGGTGCCGGTGCCTAGGAGGTTAAGAGGAGTCGGGGAGCGGGGGGAGGAGCAGGCTTGCGCAGCAGTGCCCCCCTGGCGTCCGGGCCTGGGGGGGTGAGGAGGAGGAGGAGGAGGAGGAGAACAAGGAGGAGGAGGGTGCAGGAGCACGGAGTGGGCTGCGACCGCAACGCCGTGCCCGGGTGCTCTGTGGAATGTCAGCTCATCATGTCGTTGCTGTTTACCCCGTAAGTGGAATTCTTCATGGAGTCGTTCACTTCTCTTCTAAATACTGAAAGGTTCTGTGTAAACCTGGGGAGGTGTGAAATGAAGAGTTTGTGTTTAAGATATATGGCAGATGATTTTTTTGTTCCAAAGCAACATACAATGCTAAAAACACCAACAAAACTTGGTTAAATTTTAAAACAATGAAAAGTTTTTATACAAGTATACAAGTAATACAAGTATAGCTTGCAGGCTAGTAATAGTCAAAAACAATGTACTCCACTGCACAGTAAATGGCAGGTAATTAATCAACCAAATACAAACTAAAATAAAGCATCTTTAATTTTTTTTTCTGAAAATAAGTTATCAGAGTGGCACAACAGTCTGAAAGATGGGGAAAAAAACATCGATACATGCACTTTTTACAGAAAGGAAAACCTGCTTAGGAATAAATGGCAAAGTACACAGGATGGCTTACCTGTCTCTGTTTTTGGTAAGCAGGTTTCGTTCTATGCCTTCCATTAAGTTTTCAAAGCATAAGTGCATGGCCTGTTGTTTTTCTGGTGGCTGGCTGTTGACAATGCTGTTCCTCAAGTCTGCAAAATACTGATACATACACCATGGAAATGTGAGTGAACTTACGTGCCTTTGATAATTTATATTTAAAAAAAAAATAGTGGTTAAAAAATTCTGCCCAGAAGAATCAGAAGGACCTAAATTAAAGTATTAGGCAGGTCGTTGATGACAACCAAATGTAAATCAGAGTTTTTAAAAGGTCACAGAGTGTTCCAAGTTAATTTGAGAGTCAGACCCCTCTTGTAAAGTGGTGCTCAGCAAAATGCCATTTCTCATGATTTGATGTAATAAATATAAAAATGGGTATGCATTTTCATTTTGGCATAGGTGTAGCTTGAAATACTAAAATGCACTCTTGCGTATGATGTGTGTACCCTAAAAGCTTTGTGACCAAGTGACAATAACAAACTGGAAAACATATTGCCCAAAGAAAAGCCTGTGTGTCTTTATACCTTAGACAGTAGCATTGGTGAGCATGAATGACAGACAGTAGACAGATAATGATGGCTTTTTAAAATATGCCACAAAAATGTATATACAGTGTCAAAAGCTCAAGCACCTACCTTCTCGTTTAACAAGATCAAGCCTAGCAGTGGCCGTGACATCGACCACTGATTTCGGCAGTCTTCAAAAATAATAATATTGAGCACCGTTGACAGCATCTGGAACACAAAGGAGAAAAACACAATAATTTACAAACACCTTGTATGTGGTTGTTACGTCCCTCTGCACCCCCTAGTGGCCTTGCAGTGGCAGTGCAACAGCCTTTGGGTGGTGATTGGCAGCCTGGTAAAACAGCCCCTCATACTTTTGTTTCATTTTGTACAGAGGGTCTGGCTGTGCCGTGTTGAGGTGTGGACTCTGCTAAAGTTTAAAACAGGTGGCTCTGCCTTTACCAATCACTAACGTCCTGTTGTCACATATGCAATTAGCCTGCCTATGCACTACAATTCAAATGTAGAACACAGTCAATGTCATCGCTCACAAACACTTCCTCTGTTTGCTGATTGGCTACTATTGGCTTGCACCTAATACAGCAATGTCAATGGCAGCACGGCCTGACACTTCGTACACAATGAAATGTAACACGAGGGGCTGGTTTACCAGGCTAGGTGACTGGGGCCTAATCACATGACTTGTTACACTGGTGTCTGTGGCTATAAAAGCCCTTGCCTGCCTCTCCCTCTCACTTTCCTTTAAGCTCTAACCATACTCTTGCTTCTGTTGAGTGGCTTGTGTTGGTGTGGGTGCTCATCTTTGTCTTTGTTTTAACCCTGGTTATTTATTCTAATTAAAAACTGGTTTATTTTTGTAATACTCTGTTGTCCATCTCAATTTGTTGTCCATCTCAACTCTGCTGGAACTGCTGGAACCCCTGAAGACCTGCTGCTGTAATGCTCATGTCTCAACAGGATCTCACTGCCACTGTACTGCTAAAGTCAATAACACTGTAACACTGCACTACGTTCTAAGACAGCCAACCTGACAGGCATCGCTCTGCGTACTGTAATTATCATTTATTTATTGTATATTATCACTGTAATCATTTGCACCATTATGTTACTGCTATCTGCTCTCTATCTGTTTTACTGTTATCTGTTAATTATCAAGTGCACTATAATATCAAGACAGTCCATCTGTTTCTTTAGCTGCCTACTGCACATATTGGAATAGGTGGGTGAAAATGCCTTGATACCTCCACCTATTTATGCTGTCAGTCACACCAGTCACTTTATTGTCATACCTGCTGCTGATATGTGCCTGTTACCACCAGGCTTTGCACAAGTCTATGCACAGTCTATGCAACTTTTTACAGACAGAAGCTCATATTAGTTATTGTACAGTCTATGTTAATTCTTGTACTTAATTCTTGTACTTAGTAGTTTTTATAGTAGTTTTATTGTACATATCTCTCCTTGTTTATTTATGTGTGCACATTATGGGGAAGCTTGTAATCTCATTATACTTGTATAATGACAATAAATGCATTCTTATTCTTCTATTCTATTCTTCTCTTCTATTTTATGTTGTGGCCTACGAGCCGGATTATGTGGGATTTTTGAATTTGTTGTTGGAAGCTGGACTTCAGCGTTTTGCTGTTGTGGTGGTGGTGAGTGATTTTGTGCTGAGTGTTTCTGTTGTAATGGAAACTCTGGGTAGGTGCAGGGCTCCAGCTGGATGGATGTGGCCATCCTTCCTGTGGACTACCTTTCTGTTTTGCTTTATTATTTTGCCTTTTTGCTGTTTGAGGGTAACTCCAGGTGGGGGTACGCTTCAAAGTAGGTGTAGTTCTTGGCCTGCTGTAGACTCATGGGTTCAGGGTGAGTTCAAGTCCTTGCAATTTACTTTGATCATGGGCTTGTGTTGCTAGCAACCTGTGTTGTGTGGTAGTGAGACATGTGTGGTAGTGAGACACATTTGTTTGGGCAGACATTTCCACATTTTGGGTCAGGTATGCATGTTGTTCCAACAACCGTTTCTACCAGTAACTTGAAGACCACTTTGGGTGGCCATTTTGTTGTGAGGGTGTTTCTTTTCTTGGGTTACCCGTGCTGTAGTCACTTCGGTGAGGTTTTGTTGGTCACATTGTTGCTGTTGAAATTTGAGTGAAATTTGAGCAAGTCTGTTGACTCTGATCACCTCGTGTAGCTATGCTAAAGCTTACATTGGTTCTGTCTCTGCCTAACTTTCTCCTCAATGTTTTGCCCCAGGGCCCAGGATGTCAAGGATGGAGTGGACAAGTATGCAGAGGCCATGTCCATGTCCATTTTATGTTACAGCCTACAAGCCAAATTGTAACAGTGGTTCATTATGATGATGATGATTTTAAACCTACTGTATGTGAAATGATGATATCAAGTCAATTCTAGACCCAGATTTGAGAAACAAACATCTCTGCTCTTCCGTACTACCCTGCTCATCATTTGTATTCCGATCTTTGAGTGGCTTTTTTGATACCCAAAGCTCAGACTCTATACATTTCTGCATTTCTCCATTCAGAATGGAAAACACACTGGCTCACAGAATCTCACGAGAAGAATTTCTCATTTCTTTTTTCCCCTGTGCTTCTTAAATCTAGCATGTCTTACCCTCTTCTCTCCCTGACCCATACCCTCTGAATAGTCTTAGGCACAACGACATTTTAATTTAAGGATGACACTGCCACCTAGCTGCAAGCACACTCAAACAGAATCATAATGTGAGGAAAATATTGGAGAAATAAAAATACTGTTTAGACAGTGACTGCAGTGATCTACATCCTATATTTGGCAATTTCTCCAGAACGGACACTTTCTAGAGGGTAGAAGATCTACTGTGGGATTTAAAAGTTTGAGTAGAAACAGCCAGACACAGAAAGTAAAAGTCCTGCCACATTCCTTCCATCCAATTTACTAAACCAGCTAATGTTTATTAGCACAACTCTTCAGCCAGGTAGATGAGCTAATTAGTGAAATCAGAAGGCATATATGGCAGGACTTTTACTCTATCAAGCCAGTTTGTCTGCCTCTGGCAACAGTATGCTTTAGCTAATGAACCTGCATGGATAAAACAAGCTACGCTTTCTGCTAAACCCAGGGGCACCCCATGTGCCCTTTAGGCCTCTCTTTCACCCTATGCAAAAGATGGAGACGAATGTAGTCTGTATTTTGCGCTCATTTTGTCTATTAACAGAGAGCGCATGTATCTCAATTAAGGGTCTACATGCGTCAAAGTGCTGGTTCGTCAGCTACACAGTGGTGCACCAAGCACTGACTCATTTGGAAGGCCCCCCCAAATCCACCCGAAAAACCCACACTTCATTTGTTGTTCAACGGAGGCTACTGGTGGTGGATCCTCCATGGCCTCATTTCTCCCAGAATTCATTTCACTCAATGCGGTGCAAGCGCAAACGACGGAGAAGTACGGTTTTAAAAGTATTGGGTTAAACTAAAAACAACTAGATCATCATTTCTGGGTCCATTTGTGACAAAATGTAGCTTTATTTGTTATGCTTGTTGTGACTTAGCGATTTTGTATTACGCTCGCAGCAGAGTGTCAACTGCCAAACTATGTTCTATAGTTGCGCTAGGCGACCAAAGGGGCTCCTGTAGGCTAGGTTGTCCCATTCATGAACGGTTAACGGCCACGGTAGGCTAGAACTACATAGGCTAGAACTACAACTCTGTAGCAGCACACTCCGAAGCATGTAGACCCTTAATTGAGACAACAACTAGAGAGTGTAAACGAGCCCGTACCTGCTGGATCATCTCCGGGTGCTGCTGCATGATGTGCAGGAAGCGGTCGCTCTCCTGGGCCATGGGGGCCGCCCGCTTCTTGGTGCTGCGCGAGAGCTGCTTGAACAGGTACGTTACTATGTGGTCCAGGCTGGAGCAACACCCTGTGCAGACCATTGTGTCTATACCAGGGAGGGGGAGAAAAAGGGGAAATTAATAATGATGAGGTAGGGCTGCTCAATTAATCGAATTCTAATCGTGATAACGATTTCAGGGCCAAATGATCCCAAAACAAATAAATTCGAGGGAAACAATGTTTTTGTCGTAAATACTGTTTGTACTGTACATTAGATGTATACATTAGACATTTCTACTGTTTGTACATTAGACATCAAAGGAGACTTACTAATGTTTACGAAGAAAGGTATTAGGGAAAATCCGAAGGTACAAGAATGTTTTTTCGAAATGCTTTTGAATACATTTTCAATAAATGAAGCATGTTACTGAGGAAAACAAAATAATCGTTTGAATAATCGTGATTTCAGTTTTGGCCCAAATAATCGTGATTCCGATTTTTTCCATAATCGAGCAGCATTATGATGAGGTAAATTACCACCAGCTAGACATCTCAGGTTCAGAACGTAAACGTCCTGCCACATATTTGTTCGCGCCAATTCATTAACCCACCTGATCCTAATTAACACAACTCTAAGCCTGCCGCACACTGGAGATATCTGCTGAGCAAAAAGTCATTCGAGACCGTTTACTCAGCAGATAGATGAGCTAGTTAGTTAAGTAACCTGCGCTTGGAGCACAGGCAGAATGAATACAAGGCAGGAGTTCTAATTTCTCAAGCCAGTTTATCCACTTCTAAATACAAACATGATTGATGGTTCTGAACTACTGTGCTAGTAACTGTACATAAAGTTATACGATACTTGACTCGTTGTACAATACTTGACTCGTCCTTACCAAGTGCAGTGAGGCCCTCTGATATGGAGGACAAAATGTACATGACCACGTGGGGCTCCAGGCTAGCGATGAAATTCATGTGGTCCTGGGTGAGCACCTCTAGCAGCGAGTAGTACGACTGACTCAGCTTCGGGTAGTCCTGTGGAGACAACACATCAAGAATGATATTTATGTCTAAGAGCGATACAAGAGGGCTCTTCTGCCGGGTACTTGGCTGAAGTGTGTGCGCGAGAATGTGAGTGCACATATTTGGTGCATTTTGAGGACTATTTGTCTGCTATTTTTAAACAGCAACAAATACTTCGGACTCATACAAGTGTGTGTGTGTGTGTCACATACCAGCAGATCGCTGTGTGGGATGGAGAGGAGAAGCTTGATGAAGGTCTGAAGGGCGTTGTCCAGGGCGTCGTCGCCGTAGAGACGGAAGACGCCGAAGTTGACGTAGTTGCCACTGAGCACGGCCTTGAGCATGGAGAAGCAGATGGAGATGCCCTTGAGCTTGAGCGCGTACACCTGGTCCTTGGGCACCTCGCCCAGAGTCAAGATGCGGTTCCCTGAATGCGCAAAACACACCAGCAGGGGCACAGACTAATGAGCATACCGACACATGAACACATTCCTGCACGCATTAACGAAATTACACACAAAACACAAATTCTTCTGTCCAAGTTATATTACACTTAGCAAATGCCTTCAGGTGGCGTTATTGTGTTTGATTTGTTATAATAAGAGGTACACATTCTGTAATAATATCTAATTAACAAGCGAAACAAATCAATTAGGAAAAAAAATGTGTTTTGAATGCAGGCACGCAAGACTGAAAGTTAATGAAGGAAAAATGGTTCAAATGCAACAGAAACGCACCGTAGGTTGTTATCATCTTGCTGGTTTCTCTGAACAGCAGGATGCCGTTGGGCGATGACACGTCGAACTGTAATCTCTGGGACCTGAGTGACACAAACGCCACAACACAGCTTGACAGCGGCTCTTCGTAATGTGCTAATTAAATCTCATTTCCGCGTGAATTAAAAAACGGTTCGCTTGACTGACAGTGGGAGCAGGGAAGGGAAATGAATGACAAAAAAAAAAAATCCCTCTGGAAATGTTCTAATCGTGCATGAAAAGTATTTGGTCTCAACAGACTGTGTGAAGTAGATAAGCTGCCAGATGTTTTGCTTAGCCATATGTCTGGTACAGGACTGGGCAGTCAAATTGTCTCTTTTTCTGATATGTAATTATGTACCTAGACAGGATGGATCACGCAGGTGTGACTGATCGGGTACTGACAGGCTGGACTCAAAACTGTACCTGTTGTGGACCAGCTCAGCCATTAGCTTCAGCACTGGGGTGGTGCAGGCAGGGACGTGGTACCAGAGCTCTATCGCCCTCTGCAGGATGGGCATGTAAGAGGGGTAGCTGTTTAAGGGGAAACTGCATTAAGGAAGCAAATCTCATCATCTGCAAGAGTAGGGACACATGCTTGTCTTACACTTTAGACCATAGTATACAGCTCTGGAAAAAAAATGAGAGAGCACTGCATATGTTCCTAAAATCAGCATCTCTACATGTATGACAGCCATTCCTTTCCAGTGTCAGTTGAATTTGGAATTTGGGAGAAATGTCAGTAGTTTACAGAATAAAACAAAAATGTTCACTTTACTCACACATATACCTATAAATAGTTAAATCAAAGAAACTGATAATTTTACAGTGGTCTTTTATTTTTTTCCAGAGCTGTACGTCTACAGCAACGTGTCAGCCTCTCAGCTTCAAAGAGCCCTAACATCTGCTCAAGACGACAGGAGAACAAGTATGCCTTGGGTTTGCACTGCGCACTTTACTCGTGCAGTCATGTGCAGAGAAGTAGAACAGAACAACAACAGCCTTTAGGCAAATGATATACTTTGATTGCACTTTTTAACATGCTTTAAACAAATATTCACAACAGGTATAGCAACCAGTAAGGATACATCCAGTCAAACAGCATCATGAAGCAGGTCTTGGCATTGAAGGCAAAGGCTATTCCTCTCAGATCTCGAACCAGTCCCACTAATGTCCTCTGGAAAATAGACATGATCAGTTAAGGTCAGTTTACAGATCCAAGGTTCCTTCATTCAGATTACTGAACAACATGTGTTAATTCAATCCACTTTATTTGTCTCCAAACAAGTTAGTCACATAGAATATACTAAGAAACACCTACAATTAATATAAATACTTAAGAGTGTAGCTAGTCTTAATTAAGATAAAAGGGGAAACCATAAATGAATAAATAGATAAATAGCAGTGCCAATTTGTACATCCTCATAGCAAGAGTGAAATATGCAACACTCACTTGTTCTCACACTGTATTGTAAAAGATACAATATCTATATGCCTGTGGTGCTAGCTAATGCCAGGAGCAGGAGCTAATGCAATCTGCTGAAGCCAGAGGAGATTGAAAGGAAGAGAAGGTGTAAGGGAAGATGGTTAGGGAAAGTTGAGGAGTTGGGCAAGTAGGACAGATTAAACCCAGGCTCCTGAAGCACTACCAGAACAACATACTTTGGCCTCTTGTTCGTTGAAAGTGTTAGTGCTGAACATTGCTGCGACGGCCTCGAACGCTGCAGTCAGAGGGAGCATGAACTGCTCAAACTGGTCCTCGTCCTCCCCTGCGGACATGACCAAACACACAACCACAAACAGCTAGTAAGTAACACATGTAGGCCTTCCTTAAGACGTGGCTCTGTAGCTTATACAAAAATTGGCACACTGAAGGAGGAGACAGGTTCTCACCCAGATCCACCATCAGCAGGCGACCGAGTGCTGTGTAGAAGGTGGTCCGACACCGCATGTCGCTGAGGTTGGATTGATTGTTCACGCCAAGAAAGGAAAAGTGCTCACTCTGGGGGAAGTGGAGAGTGCAAAGGGGAAGTGGAGAGGGGAGAGGGAGAGGTTAGATGAGCAGGGTTATAACAGACAGGGTAAGGCCATTATAGGGGTTGGGGTGAACATCGGTGACATGTTGGTATGTGAGCTCATGAAGGCTGGAGGGATGTGTGCATGCATTTATATGTGGGTATATGTGGGTAGTGGGTATGACTGTGTGTGTCTATTTGTGTGTGTGTGGGGGGGGGGGGGGGGGGGGGGTACTCACTGTGTGGTTATTCAGCATGAACTGGACTGCACTGAGTTTCACCAGCTTTCTCACACTACTGTACGTACAGGGAAGTTTGTCAAGGAACAAACTGTAGAGACAACACTTCACAAAAAAAAGAAAAATGGAAAAGGGAAAACATATATGCAACAAGCAAAGATGTGTAGCAAACCCTAACAGTACTACAGAGAAAATGCCAACTGGAACACTTCTGGTCATATCTGTAACTGGCTTGGGAAAGGATATCCTATAGAGAGGTCATTCAGAAGCTGTAGTGTCTTGGAGGTGATTGGTTCACATTGTCCCCAGTACTTCAGGTTGGTAATTCTACACAGAAACGGAAAGCTCCATCAATATACCAATATAGGCAAACAAACATTCTTGCTTCTAGTAAAAAAAAAATACTCAGTCACTTTGTGTTAAAAAATCCCTGAAGGCACATAGCTATGTTGGTACCTAATGCAACACCAACACAAAACATTTGAGGATGACATTTACAGATTTGGGAAATGCTGTAAAAAAATGCATGATTTATTACCACAATAAGACCCACCTGGGTCAAAGCCTTACCCCCACACTCATTAAATAACTGTCACATAATTTAAACAACTGTCAAGGTCTTCAGTAGCTAAATAAGATCACATAAAATATTCAGCAACCAAACTGTGTAGTGGAGCTGGGTAATGGCAAGTTACACAACAATTACAGGACTACAAAAAAATGACAATGATGAGGCTACTACATACTACAATGAATATAAAAACAGCTATAAAAAACACATTTTCTTACTGGACTAGGTGCAGAGGCAGACATTCAGGGTTCAGAAAGTAAAAGTCAGACTACATATTTGTTCAAGCCAATTCACTGAACCAGCTGATGCCAATTAGCGCAAATCTTTAGTCAGGTAGACGAGCTAATTAGGGCAGGCAGATGAAATACATTGCAGGACTTTTACTTTATCAAACAGGTTTGTCCACCTCTGCTTCTATTAATGAAGACGACTAAATGGCTTTATGAAAATAGACACACTTACATCTTCCCAATGAAGACGCTGAGCACCATGGTCTCATCGTTAAGGCCCAGGACTTCAGACAGGCGTCGATACAACTGCAGAAGGAAAGGGCCCAAACAAAAACAGCGTGGTCAACAGTCTTACAGAAGCAGCCACAATGACAGAGACAAGCTCAGAATCTTACCGTAATTACACGGTAGGAACCAACCTACGGCATCGATTTGGAATACGCATTACAATAGTAGTCATGAACGGAAATTCTACCCAGAATGCTAGTGTGCAGAAATACTTTCTGCATGATCATTCTGCAGTATCACTCATCCCAGTTTGTCCTACACTCCTCTCTCGTCTGTCACCTCTCCCCCAAAAAAATACAAAACATAGCACATGTCACAATTCTGTCTGAGGAAAAAAAAAGGGTTGTTGTGAGTCATTGTGTGTTTTTGGGGCAAAGATAGCAGGTCTATGAATAGTGCAACACTCAAGAAGAAGAAGACGGGCACTTCTAAGTCAAGCTGGGGTTCGGCAACCCACCCAAAGCATTCATCTTAACTTTCAAACTTCACCCTTCAAACGTACGCTTGAAAAGTCAGCTCACTTTTCGAGCAGAACCAAAATGCTATAGGTACGCATGTCTGTGCTGGTTGCCACCACAGCTTTAGTTGCAGTAAAGACAAATACTGAAGGAGGGTTGTTTGGTTAAATCCACAATCTAGGCATAGGGCTGGGCGATATGGACCTAAACTAATATCACGATATTTCTGGGCTGACTGGCGATATACGATGCATATCGATATTTCAAAAACAGGATGAGCAAAGTGTTTCATGTTAAGTTAAGATTGCTCTAAAAGAGCTGTGCAAATGAAAAAGTTAACAGTAACATACGCAGGGGTACAGCTGAGTGATCCGAGAAAGCTCCGGCTGTCTGAACAGTGTGAACACATTAGGATAAGTGGTTTTGATAAAGTGGTATTGTATCATTGAAAATATATCGATATGGCGATATAGTGTCAAATACATATCTTCTTTAAAAATATATCGATATTACGATAATATCGATATATCGCCCAGCCCTATCTAGGCATTAGGTTGGACCGCTAAAACATAACTAGTAAATGAAAGGCACAAATGGACTGGGAGAGCGATACTCAGCTTGCAGTACTACTGTGCTATAACACCACTTATCTGAGGTGTTCACATTTTGAAGCCTCTGGGCAGCAAAAAAAAAAAGAGAGAAACCATGCAGTGGGTGGATTTGCCATGGAGGTGACAACATAACACTTTTTTTTTTTTTTTTTAAACTGTCATCATCATAAACACATCTCTCTTTTCTACTGTAGGGCACTAAAGGGCCATTCAGATAAGCAGAACGAAAAAAAAAAAAAAGTGAGCGAGGCTTTTTTTTATTTGAATGCGCCACCAAGCAATTAAAAGGGCTGAGTCGACGGCCTGGCCACAAAGGAGAGACAGACACACACTGCACTGACAGGGGGAATTGGGCATTCCACAGCAGGTAGGGCACCGACTCTACAGAGATCTACAGACAGTCTGCCATCCTTTTAGTTCTTTTTCAGTAAAACACACACACACACACACACACACACACACACACACACACACACACATTAAAATAAAAGCTAGGCTGGCCATCAAGAGCAGCACCTCAACTTCAAGGACACTGTGTAACAACTTCTTAAGGCCAATTTATGGTCCAGGCGACAAGTGTCGTTTGACGAAAAAAAAAAAAAAAAGCTGTTGACCCATGTGGCAGTGTCAGAGGTAATTTTAGTTCTCTTCCGGTGACAACTGATCGAGACAAGACACATGTAGTGCGAGACCAAGTCAATTCTCCAGAATGCAGAAGTCTGAGTTGCTATCCAATCACAGGATGCAATTTCTGTGCTGTTTCACAATTTTTCCATGCATGAGACTAACTGTGCGACACCCCAAGCCAAATTTTTTTTTTCTTTTTTCAGTTTCTTTTACATCGTATTTTGTCAAGCGATGCTTGTCGCCTGGAGTATGAATTGGCCTTCAGAGCACAAGGCTGCTTCTTGTAGATACTGAAAGAGATGGGGGGAAAATTGATTGAAAGAATCTCACCTTAGAGGATTTCTGCACCTGGTCACCGATGTAGATTTTGCGAAACTGCTCAAAGAAACTGAGCATGGCTAACTCCAGCTTCTCGTTACCAGCCTGCGCCAGTCTCGAGTCTGTCAGGTTCATTAACTGTAAGACTCTGTTGACAAAAAAGAGGGGAAAAAAAGTTTAAAACATGTCGCGAGTAAGTTAATTGAGACTAGAGAAAGCCTTCATACCTTGGAGGGGTGTACTGGAATTTCCGCTTTATCACTGAATACAACTGAGGTTAAAAAAAACCCAAAAAAACAAAACAAAAAGCACTACACTGTGTACAAACACTTTAATGATAAACTGATATCTGACTGACTGAAGTAACAGTTAAGCTTTGAAGTGGGTGATGATTAAAAGGGTTTGTCTGTCTAGTTAACAGCATTACACTTTTTATTTGCTTGAATAACTAAACTGCAACATTTGTTTTGGCGGTGACTGCTGCATACCTACCGACACACAAGTTCTCCATCCATAGCATCTTGTTCATCTGTACTGGCGAAAGAGACCCTGCCACCAATCACGGCTCCGATGATGTACACCAGCCACGTCAATCGCCCTAAGCACAAGGACACAATTTACATCATAAATGACATAGATATCTCCCCATCAATAGCAGAGATGTCAATATCAGCTTCAGAAACAAAAACCCCTGCTATGTATTCCTTCTACCTGTGCACTTAACACAGGTGACAACAATTTCACTAATTAACTTATGTACCCGTCTAATGATTTGTGTCATCATGGGGAACAACGCCATTTTCACTAGATGGGATGCGAATTTAGCCGGAAGTGACGGAAATTCTCGCAAAGCATAAATAAAAGTGCAACTGAGAACCTAAACCCTATCCTAGTGATATATACTGACAATATATGTGTTTACAAGCATTAGCTGTGCTCGAGGGACAAGATTGTGGTAGAGTTTCTGTCACTTCTGGCTAAAATTTGCATCCCATCTAGTGTTTGCACAGCACCATGAGCAGTTTTGGTGTTCTGACCTGCACAGTTATGTCCATGTGCACTTAACACAGGTGACTTCACTAATTAGCTGATATAACGCAAGCAAGCCTATTATTGGCATAGTTCCTATTATCGGCCACTTCTGTTTAAATTAAGGAAGCAGAATTTGTCCTTTTTTACAGCGAAACTATGGCAATAATAGGATTGCTTAAGCTATCCATCTAATGATTTGTGCCATTATTGGGATCAGCGCCATGAGCAGCTTTGGAGTCCTCACCTTCCTGCACGGCGATGTCCATGGTGCTGGAGTTGGTGGACTGCAGCAGCTCCTGGTAGGACTGGGCCGACTGATCGAAGAGCTGCACGAGGAGGGCGCACGTCTTCTCGTACTCGCAGCGGCCGATGGTGGACAGCTGGTCCAGCTGCTGCTGCACGAGGCCCGCATCATCCAGAGGGTCCTCCAGCCCATCTCTGAGTGGGGGAGGCATGACAACAAACAAACAAACAAGCAGCGTTAGATAAGTATGCATGTCATCCAGAGGGTCCTCTAGGTCATCTCTGAGTGGGACAGGCACGCCAAACAAACACACACATACACAGCTTCAAAGTATCTGAAATGCTATGCTGGCCCATACTGAACAAAAAGGATTAAAGTATTAGTAGGACTTTGTAGTGTTATTAAGTCTTTTATTTTTTTCTGATCATCAATGAATTATTACTCTCTGCGTGGGGCAAATAGAAAACAAACAAACAAATGCACAGCTTGAGATAAGTATGCATGTCCATCTGTAAAATGCAATGGGCTTATCCGACCTGGGGCCTGTTTTGCAGAACATGTTATCCAATGAGATCTGATGAGATTTACTGGTGGACAGCAGTCAAAACAGAAAGCGGTTGGCATAATCTTGTCCAAGCGTCAAAAAAATCCTCACAGGAGCAAGAAAAGTTTGTTTCTGCTTTCCGATTTGCATTCTGCCCGCTGGCAAATCTCGTCCAATCTCATTTGACATCTCGCTAAGCCAGCTAGCCAAGTTGAATGAGCCCAATGTTTCCCTATACTGGACAATAAGACCCAAAATATTAGCAGGAGATTGTAGTATTAACAGGTCTTTATTTTTATAATTTTTCTGACTGCAAATTTATCAGTACAACAGAAAAGCTTAACTGCTAGGTTAAGTTTAGAAGTTTTCAAAAAGTCAGGCCCATCTTGTAATTTATTAGTATGGAATTTCTGTAATATAATAGTAATGTTTACTAGCTTTTTTGTTACACAAGCAATACAGGGTACAGTAAGGGGTTGCGGCATGTACAGGAGTCCACGCCGGGGTGTCGCTAAGGGGGGGGGCAGGTCAGGATAATTCAAGGGGGCCCATAGAGGAGTATGATATGCAGGGTTCCCACTATTTTTCCCTGACAAAATTTCAAAACTTTTCCATGACTTTTTCATGACTTTAGGTGAATTTTCCATGACTTCACGGAACCTTAAGTGTGTAGAATGTGTAGAATTTAGCATACTTTTGGGGCTAAATATGAAATGTTTAACATTCAAAATCCTGTCAATGCATTTGTCGACTTTAAAGGCCTAATGATAGAACGCTGTAGCTGCGTTAGGGAGAAACTAAAATTCTATGATTTTTCTAAAACTTTCAGTGAATTTACAAAATTCCATGACTTTTCCAGGCCTGGAAAATTACATTTCCATTACTTCTCCACGATTTCCATGACGATGGGAACTCTGGATATGGTTGGGATGGGGAGCCCTTAATTATTAATTAATTAAGTTAATTAATTAATCTTTCAGGGGCCCGACAATTTGTAGCGGAGCGTACCTGAGGAGTCCACGTACCTGAGGATGATGTGCACCGACTCGAGGCGCGAGGTGATATAGGCCTTGGTCACCTCAGGAGTGTAGGTCTCTAGCATGTGGGGCTCCGTGGCCTTGACGTAGGGCACCGAGGCCGCGAGCCGCTGCCACAGGCTCAGCAGGTAGTGCACGCTGTTGGGGGCGAACTCCCAGTGCTGGAATACAAACCATTTCATTCATACACAGTGTTAACCGATGTGGACGTTTCAAAGACGCGAGGCAATAAAATGTTTTACGACAACGTTTGTGTAAAATATTGTACCAGACGACAGTGACTAACCTGTAGACTGGTGACTGTGAAATTGGCGATTAATCTGATAACCTCGGGGTAGTTTTCCACTTTCACAAGTTCGCCTAGCTGATAGTTGCTTTTTAGTCTGGCCAGCAGTCGACAGAACTCATGGTAATTATTTGGATCAGACAGACTCTGAAAACAAACAACAAAAAAATATGGGGAACAGTTCATGTGTGAACACAATAGCAGAGGGTGGGAAAAGGCTTAAGTAATGACATTTAGAGACACAATCTTTACTATAATGGAATATATTATAATACTATAATTAGATGTCCACAGTATATCCCGTAATGAAGCATGATGATGAATTACCTGTGGATTTTCCAGTATTCTCTTAACGCCATCTACTAGATGAGAGAGGAACTTTGCCCTCTCAGCGTTGTTGAAGAGTGACCTTCGTACTGATGCTATCTGAACTAGGCAAGACAGAACCTGAAGGAAATTAAATCAAAACAGAACAGTGAGTAATTTAAATATGAAAACCACTTTTAACAGGGGAAAAACCAACAGGTAAGAAAAACGTCATTCACCACAAACACAGTCCTGCTGTTTCTGTAATAAAATTCACTCCTTGCAGTATCGTGTATCCAGGAGGTGGAGAAAACAACATCTTAGAATCAGCATGGTAGCATAAACATCGGGCTTAAAATACATTGCCTGGATATATATTTTACAGATATTCTTTTAACATAAATTCAGCTCTGGCATGGAAAATATACACATTCATTTTCCGCTACATACATACATACAAAGCAACATAAAACCACTCTTTAATATTTAAAGGTGTAACAGACCACCAAGTCACTTACCAAAGGAGAAAGGGAAGGTGGGATGGAATGATACAAATCAAAAAATAGTTGGAGGGTTGAAGAGTCCAAAAAAGCTGTGGGAGAAAAGGAAAGTGAGACATGGTTGAACAACCTGATGTTGCAAATTCATCAAGTGCAGCATGACATTCCATGTGATTAAGTGACTTTTACATTCAACATGCCTCTCTCTTGACCATACCTTGACCACCTTTACCACGCGCAAACACAAGCCTACACACACACACGCAAACACAAGCCTACACACACACACGCAAACACAAGCCTACACACACACACATACGCGCGCAAACACAAGCCTACACACACGCGCGCGCAAACACAAGCCTACACACATACCAGCACAGACTTACACACACAAACACAAGCCTACACACACACGCGCAAACACACACACACAAACCTACACACGCACACAAACCTACACACGCACACAAACCTACACACGCACACACACAAACCTACACACGCACACACACAAACCTACACACGCACACAAACCTACATACACACGCCAGCACAGACTTACACACACACAAACCTACACACACACGCGCAAACACACACACAAACCTACACACTCACACAAACCTACACACAAACCTCAACACAAACCTACACACACACACAACCCTACACACACCTGATCTCCAGCTGGTGGGGATCTGGACGGTGCACAGGTCATCGGAGGACTCATCCGTGGACGTGCCGATGAAGTCGAAGTTGAGGCAGTTGTGCGCCAGCTTGAGCAGCTGCATGAGCAGGCCGTGCTGGCTCTCGTCGTTCAGGTTCAAGTTCTTCCCCGAAGCCTGAAGACCACATTGGCAAACAGAGCTCCGTGAGACCACACACACTTCACAGAACCAGCCCTTCCCACAGAGGTGGAGAGACAGGAGCCGGGATATTAAATGGGGCTGCTGTAGAGGCAGCGAGGTGACCCCTGACTGACCTGTTTGAGGAGGTTGCAGGAGAGTGTGAAGATGTCAAATAATGACGAATCCCGGAATGACGAGGCAATCTTCCGGTGCTTTGTCAGGGGATGTGTTGTGTCCGCCTGGAGAAGAAATAGAGGCAGTCAGCTGAGCTTCTGCACAGCAGAGACCTTCATTGAGTCTCAGACCTCATAGCCCTCTCAGATATATTTTTGAGAATATTTTTCATTAACGATCTGAATTGTCGATAGATCTTCAAATCTCAGACCCAATCCCGCCCGCCCCCTCCAGCTAGAAAGCTTAAAACAAACACAAAGCAAGGGAGTAATGTCAACTGAACTTGTGTACAACAGAGATTTTCAAACCTCAGACCTCATAGCCCTCTCAGACATATTTTTGAGAGTATTTCAGAATAATTTTGATTAACGATCTGAATCGTCGACAGATCTTCAAATCTCAGAGACAATCCCCCCCCTCCAGCTGACAAAGCTTAAAACAAACACAAGGCAAAGGAGTAACATCAACAGAAATCAAATCTCAGACCTCACAGTCATAGCCCACTCAGAAATTAATATATTTGCTTGACCATCCAAAACAGTGAAAACAGAAAACTGTATTAACAGGAAAAGCACTCAGAGTGTGCAGAACTCCACCAGAACTCCACCAGGGCAGCTCAGATCACCACCAAAATCTAAGCACTTTTAAGTTAGACCATTTTTGACCTTTATCCAAATTCATCCACAACTTTTTGAGCTATGTCGCTAAGTAACAAACAAACTAACAAACAAGCAAACACCGATGATTACATAACCTCTGCTGGCGGAGGTAATAATACATTCAGGTGATGATGCATATTATGCTGACAGCATTAGGTGATGACAGTTTCAGAAAATTACTCATACAAAGGCATAAAAAAAAGTTTCGTTATAAAATTGGGTATTTTGTTATGCTACCGCTTCTGACAAAAGCACAGGCAGAACTAATATGTAAACATTAAACAAACAGTTAAAAACACATCGATGCTATATTGATAAACAGCAGCAGTTCCACTCTCTCACATTAGGCCTTTAAATGCAAAACTGGGACCAACTTGGCAAGGAGTGCGGAATTTATTTCAGAGACATCCAGTTCAAAATAAAAATGCATTCACAGCACTCATACAATGCAAATAGCACTGGTGGAAATGGATGCTGCTAACCCATCAGCAAAAGCCACAAGGGGCTTGAGAGTCATTATTGAGTCTACTGCTGATCTTTACCAAGAAGACCATTAATGATACTAACAGGCCATTAAGGCTTTTGTGTCTGTCTGCACCCTTGTAATGTCCCTGTATTATAGGCATATTAAACAGGTAGTAAAAGTCAAAATCCCTTCTGAACGTTGATACATTTTTTGAGAATGACTGTTCAGGTTGGAGATAAAGTTTTCTTTTGAATGCTAAACACAAATATGTGGGAAAATACTCTGAATGGCTCGGACACACTGAACTGCTTCACCCCTTCATACATTGGTAGAAAAAGACGTATGGGACATCTTGCCCACTAAATCAGCACAGCACAAGACTTGCAAAGCATTTATGAGAAATCAAATTCCATAAACACATGAACTCGTGAATCGATGAGAAGCATGGAGGTACTTACTTGATTAATTTCATTGGTGAGCTGAGAAAGAATAGTCACTCCTATGATGCAGTGCTCAACACTGTCCTGAAAAGTCCGGAAGACATAAGATGTGAAACATTTCTCAGGCAATTATTAATCTTCACCCATTAAATTGTTTATCACATACTGCTGAATACAAGAAATCTACAGTGTCCCATAAGTGTGGACTCACACAAACAAACAAAATGATAGAATAGTCCCAAAATGTATTACATTGTGTGTCCAAAGTTTATTACATAATTTGTCACTAACTGTTTACCGTTGTGTCGTAAGCATAATGAAAGGCGCAATCTTGACTGTGACAGCACTCTCTGAATGACAGTCACAGAAATGTCTTCCCTACGGGTCCAGACTTACAGGACATCCTGTACTTTGTAACATTTGAACTTCCACTTAAAGTTGAACCATACCTGGAGAAACCTTGTGACATCTATGATGACATTCCTAAAAACATAATCTTCCTTCTGGCAGTCAAACCACCCGAGCTTGGTAATTCTGGCATACAGCTGGATCAACGCTTGCGTCACAAAGGCAGCGAGCTTTGGGCGACTTGCCAGGTAGTTAAGAACATAATTCCCTAAAGGGAGAAATAGATGCAGTCAAAATCAGACACCTGGAAAACACAGTCCTTGCAGTTTGATGAGCACGTGGGTTAAAAGGCATAAACAGAGGAAAATATGACTTCTTACAAGAGTGTTATATTTGTCGCTGTAAAATATATACGATCTTATTGACTTCTGATCTGTTTCTTCTAAAACTCTCCTAGGAGGAAAAGAACAGTATACAGTGCCAATATAATATATTTACCCTCTTGGATGTTTTTCCTTTTTATTGCTTTTAAAAAATCAATCATGTTCAACATAATTTAGCTTTTTGACCCCAAAAATTTACAAAAACAAAATAAACTTCAAATCAATAACTGATTTCCAGAAGGTAATGATAATTAAATAAAAATATGCAACATAAAATAAGTGATTGCATAAATATTCACCGCCCACCTTAGGCTACGTTTACACGATGACGGTCTTAACAGAAGACGCAAAAGTGGCGTCGCGTCTTCACTTTTTATTCCATGTTTAGACAAGCGTTTTCGGGAGGAAATCTGCGTGCATACAATGACGCAAAAGTGTGTGGAATTCAATGTGGGTATGCATGCCAGGCGGCTAGGTAGACATTCTCCCAGGTTTCGTCCATAGCATCTAGAATTTGACAGAGGTGGTTGCAGATCCTCCTCTGTTCAGTAATAGTATATATACAAATTCTGTACATTTGCTGGAATGCCTCTTGCAAGTTTATTAGAGCTGCTAGAGCAGCTTGAAGGTCCGACGCATGGAAATCGCATGGATCCATTTGGTTCCCTGTACTGCCTCGTGTATGTGACGTAAACACGTACACAGCGTGAGCTGATCTGACCAGAGTTTTGCGTCTTGGGCCGTGTAGACGGAAACGCTACGGCGGAGCGTATTCAACTTTTCCACTCTGGAGAGTGGTTTCAAATTTTTACGTTTTTAGGCCCCGAAAACGCTGTCACCGTGTAAACGAAAGGCACTTCCGATTAAATATTTTGTCGTTTTTACCCGTAAGCGTTCTCGTGTAAACATGGCCTTAAAGTGACTGACGTAATTTAACCGCAGCCCAACCAACATGCTAGCAGTCTCACAATTAAGTGGAATAGAGATCACCTGAGTGCAGTGACTGTGTCTCCAGTGATTGTAAAATAAAGTCACCTGTGTCTGAAAGGTATTTTCACTGGTTAATCAGTATTCCTGACCACCATTACAGCATGAAAACTAAAGGACACGCCAAGCAAATCAGAGAAAAGGTTATTAAAAAGTATATGTCAGGGGAAGGATACATAAAATTGCCCCTGGAGTTCAGTTAAGTCCATCATCAAGAAATGGAAGGAATATGGAACGTAAATCTGCCAAGATCAGGCGGTCCTCATAAACTGATTAAAGGACACTAATGAGAGAGGCTACACCTCTGACTACACCTACAACTATGATTGCTCTGAATGAGTTACAAGCTTCAGCAGCTGAGATGGGAGGGACTCTGCATATAATAACTGTTGTCTGGGTGAGTGGCAATGAGAAAACCACTGTTGAAGAAAACTCATATTAAGTCTCAGCTGCAGTTTGCCAAAAGCCATGTTGGAGACTCCATGGTCAAGTGGAAGAAGGTTCTTTGGTTTGATGAGACCAATAAGGAGCTTTCTGGTCATCAGACAAGATGCAATGTCTGGCAGACACCAAACACTGCACATCACCACAAACACACCATCCCCACTGTGAAGCATGGTGGTGGCAGCGCCGTGTTGTGGGGATGCTTCTCAGCAGCAGACCCTGGAAGGCTTGTTAAGGTAGAAGGTAAAATGAACGCAGCCAAATATAGGCTACTTCTGGAAGACAATCTGATTCCATCTGACAGAGAACTATGGTTTGGGAGAAGACTTATTTTCCAGCAAGACAATGACCCAAAGCATACAGCTAAAACCACACAGAAATGATTTGAAGACAACAAGGTGGATGTTCTGAACTGGCCAGGTCAAAGCCCAGACCTCAATCCGATAAGAGAATTTGTGGCTAGATTTGAAAAGAGCTGCTCACACCCGATACCCACACAACCTGACAGAGCTTGAACAGTTTTGCAAGGACGAATGGAGTAAAATTGCAGTGCCCAGATGTGCAAGCCTGGCTGAGACCTGTACACACAGACTCTGTGCTTTGATTGCAGCCAAAGGTGTATCTTCTGAAACACTGATTCGAAGGGGGTGAATATTTATGCCATCACTTATTTAATGTTAAGTATTTTTATTTAATCGTCATTACTTTGTAGAAATCAGATTTGGGGGGTCAAAAAAGCCAAATTATGTTGAACATGATTGATTTATAAAAGCAATAAAAGGGTACAACATCCAAGGGGGTGAATACTTTCTTTAAGCACTGTGTGACCAATGAACTTAGATTGAATTTATATCAGAGTAATTTAAGAAGCACGAGACAATAGCCAAATCCCACTTTAATTCTAAATGGTGTCTCCTTAGGCCTCATTTCCACCAACTTGAGCGTGTACAGCGCGTATCCGTGTACAATATGTTTATATAATTGTATAGGGACAGAATACGCTCAGATCACGCTTGTGGTGGAAATGGTATAATCTTTTAACGTGCATTCTAAACGAATACGGACAGAAAACGGGCACGCACTGTACAAGCAAAGTGTTTGGTGGAAATGAGCCCTAAAACCCATTTAGGAGAAAGAGTCACAAATCAGCTTAAAAGAAAAAAATCCTATTTTGAGAGAGTCTTTGAGAGAGACAAATCAAAGAATAAATATTTCTGATAATGAAAACAGAGCGACTGCGTGGGCCAGCACTTACGGATGTCTATGCGCTGCTCCAGGGGAAGGGGATTGCTAGTGCGGGAGACCAGCTTGGAGAGACACGTGGCAGCCAGTAACTGCGAGTAAGACGACTGCAGGGGGGGGGCAGACATGTAATGTGTGTTTTATCCAGGTTCATACATACACACATATGTACAGAGTAGGAAAAAGAGGGGGGAGGGAGAGGCATAGACAGATAGGCAGACTTTTAATTTATCCCGAAGGACATGACATTTTAATTCAATACAATTCAAACTTCTATGATTAACACAAACTAGCAACATCTGTAAAGCCATCCTAAGCATGTGTTCAACTGTGTCACTGGAACTTACGCTTCCTCTCTCGAGCAAGAGTTGGCATTTGTTCAGGCAGTCAGGACTGTTGGTGAACTCCACCAAGGCCTTCTCAGCCTGGAGGCGGGTGGTGGTATCTGTGGTCTCGTACAGCTGCTTGCACAGTATCTCTAGCTGGGCTAGGCTCTGGAACACAGGTGGGTAGAGGAGACATGAGCACTGACGCCATCGAGGACAACCAACCACAAAGAACAAGTTAAAACTGCATGTGTGCAGATCACTGTGTTTTGGCACGGATGATGCCACCTGTTCGAATAGAAAGGCAGCAGATGAGAATAAATTAAGCAGTTGCTTACGATACACTTAACTTTCCCTGCACTTGTGGCCTTTCTCTGACACTGGATGGTATACTGAATTAATGTGGTTGGCTACTTACACAATCAAGTGTTTACGTTGACGCAGAGGTGGCTGTTTAACAAATTTGCTGTTCTGTTAAACTGTATGGATTTACTAATATATGTTTTTTTCTAATGGCAAATTCTGCTAAGCCCAGCTGAAAGAAATGCAATGGTCAAGGTAACAGAAGCACATAAGTACAACAGAATATGACAACCAGCAAAATCTGCCGCCACCAGAATAACTAATAGCTCTACAACTAATCAAAAATAGTTTGAATACATTCTGAACGTGATGGCACTCTAGGGCAAAGATCTATTGCAGACGGGTTGTATATGTAAATTCAACTGTTTGAAACGTTTAAACTGGACATTGGTTTGACGTAGATATGCTAAAGACCTCACCAGGGGCCTCATGTACAAAGCTTGCGTACGCACAAAAAAGCTCCGTACGCCATGTTCGGATGTACAGACACTGACTTGACGTGAAAAAGTGCGGGCCTCCATGCAAACTTCATGGCTGGCGTACGCACGTTTGTAGTGCATTTGGTCAGTTGGCGGCACATAGAGGCAATGCAGCACAATAACTTCAGGTGTACTCACTCACGAGTCATGACATAATATTGCAATTTGCGGCTAGGTAAAGGTGGCTTTAAACGTCAGGATGCATGATTTTAAACACACTTCAATCATGGGTTATTGTTTACACGCATAATGTGACACTGTTGGGTTAACTTTAACAGATACATAAAACTATAATAGCTATACTGGAATCAAGGAAATCGGAAGCCGCGGTAAAATCATATTCAGGAATGACTGCTTATTAAACATTGCATATTTTCAGGACTGTGGATGTCATTCATGCTAATAGATCTCCCATTAAATGTTTGTCGCTCAATTCTTGACAGTAGTATAATGAGACTAGAGTTGTTGGTGTTGCGTGGAGTAACCATAAGCCATATTTACTTGAAATCAATCAATCAAACATTAAAGCGGAATTTGCAGCGATAGCCGGTTTTCCAAATGTAATCGGAGCGATCGACTGCACACATATTGGTATAAAGGCGCCATCTGAGGGGAAATATGCGTATGTGAACAGGAAAGATTTCCATTCAATAAACGTACAAATAATATGTGATGCCCAAATGCACCTTACAAATATCGTAGCAAGGTGGCCTGGGGCAACCCATGACTCCTTCATCCGGACTAACAGCATGGTTGGGAATAGGCTGGAAGCTGGCAGAGTGCGTAATGGGTGGCTACTTGGTAAGAAATTTAACACCTAAAGTGAATGTACTGGAAAATATACACATGATGTATAGTTTATGCTGTAATTATTCTAATCACTCATAGGAGACAGCGACTTTCTTTTTCACATCCACTTCTATGTCCGACCATTTTTTTTTTACATCAGCACGGCCCGTTTTTCTGACCTTACCGCACTTACTGCCTTTGCCACATTTGTCCAGGCAAGTTGTTTTGTTTTGGTGCTGATTCCGGTGGAAAGTGAACCAAACAAGATTTTGTGTCTGGCCTTTGTGTCAGCACATCCACCTCGCATGCCGAAAAGTTTTTTTTCCTTCCTTTCTCCATGTCCATTCTCTCAACGGAGCACTACTACAGGCCTATTTATACTAATTAGCATATTCAATGTGGGGTACTTGAGGGAGGAGACAAGGCGGAGAGTCGGGCTCGTGCATGTGCGCTGGATTTCACATGTACAAAGAGAATGTGCGTGGAAACCTGCTTACTCACGGATTGATGCATCTGATTTTTTTTGTGCGTACGCATCTTTCCAGATTTTTCACGTACACACAGATTCAGTAGGAAATCCACGCAAGTGTTAGTACATGAGGCCCCAGCCCTCTAAGTTTAGGCTTAAAGTCTGGAGAGTGTCAGAATTAATTTATAGCTGAAGTGTTTTAGAGCTCAATTTTGACTTGGCAAATTAGACTTGGGCAATCAGACAATATCTCATCAGTCGCTGTATCTCGCTATAAGCAAACTTTCCAAATGATGTCTAGCCACCTTAGTCCGTTAACCACAAGCCAGTTCCCCTAAGTGGTCAGCAACAGGTGTTCCCCTCTCTCTCCTGTGTCATCCATGTGGCCCATTAGTAAGTTGCCCTGAAGTGCAATGCCTCTTCGTCTTTGCAGTACTCAATGTGAACTAATCAATATTTAAAAAACGTGTATCTTGAATAGCCTACAAACACACACAAAAGTTAATGTAAATTCATCCTGATTGGTTAGTGACACCTATAGAAAAAAAAACCAAGACCTGACTTTTTGGCCATACTGCAGAAAACTACTACCTAATTAAGTGATGCTGCTCAGAAAAGTTAATTTATAGACTACACCCTGCTAATTACCAGAAGTAAAACATATACGATAACAGGTTACCCATTTTATTGACTGGATAATAGAAAATGTCCACAGTATTTTAAAACAAGCAACCATTAGATCTCTCTACCAGTATCAGACAAGCAGGCCCATCACCTCCATGCAGAAATGAGATATCCTTCCTGCAAAATTCTTGCTAAATTAATTAAAGCAGCTGCCTGTGCTTTAACTAGCTTCTGCTTAGTCATTAAGGAACTTTATGTTTTAGACACTGAAGACAACATGACCCAGCACATGACCTGCCCAATGTGACGACAGCACGTATTTGTGAATGACTTCTGCTCCCACTTTCTGTTAGCATTATGTAAAGATCACTAATACATCACCAAATTGTTGTGTTTGCTGTGAATCCTTTATGGCATTCTAGCCTACATTTGAAAATTAAATTGAGTAATTGGTGGCAAACAAAGGCCTTATTTAAAATTCAAGTATTCAAAACAACCAAACCAATAACATGATGCAATAACATGATATTACCCTTTGCTACACAGACATTAAAGTACTGCATTACTGATCTCCACTGGACTGCACGGGTAAGAAAAAAGCTGACTCATTACTACCACCACCCCCCACCCACACGTAACCACTATCCTCTACTGCTGTGCAATACTCAGGCAACAACAGCAGAGGAAAAGAAATAAATTAATAATTCAATACAAACTATGCCCTCTACGTCGTGCGAGACAGCAACAGGTCTTGGTGAACGCAGAGCCTGTCAGACACACTCATTTTACACATACAAATGTGATTTGACACCTGCAGGCACTGACGAAACTGCACAACAGCCCAAATTGATACGAGTTCATATCAGGAGCTGATGCACCAGAACGGTAGGATGCCTCCTGTGCACGTCCTTAAGCCATCAAACAAAAACACGCAGTATTGCAAACATGCTGCTGTGAAGCCCTCCTATGTACAGAGAAAGGACAGAAAATGAAAGCGGGCCCCGGAGAAAGAGAGTGGAACACGGGGAGAATGCTTTTCGGATTCGCCTAGATAAAACAGGGCCCAGCCATTAGCTGGGAACTGCTGACGGGAGATAAGGGTCAGTTGGTGAGAGAGAACATTCAGTTTGGGAGTACTGAGGGTCTATTTCTACTTACTTACCACCGTACAAAGTTTCTCTGACTGTACGACTGCAAAATTAGCCCAGTCTCATTTCATGCTGCTTTAGTAGTGTGGGTTCTTAGTATGATAAACCACTGACAAGGATCGCTGGAACAGCCTTACGCAGCTACCCTTTTAAACTGGTCAATAAACTGTATTTATTGGCATATTTTAGACCTACTAGTGAATTCAAAAAGTGCAGCTATGACTGCAAGCGGCAAGAACAGGCTGTAAACTATGATCCACTGTTTAATCCAAAGTTTATTACGATAGTGTAGACATTTCACCTTGTCTCATCTCACCATAGGGCTGTGGAGTCAACCTAAGGTCAAAAATTAAAAAATTCTCCACAACCAAATACCGTTTGCAAAATGACGCAGTCTGATTCCGCTGGTAAGTTTAAAAAGACAATATTGTCTCCCTTTTGTATATCTGAAAAGTTAAAGATAAAGAAACAGTCTGCTGAGAGGCACTGTTTTGGGATTATTTCACAGCTAAACAAGTTACGGCCTTTTGGCAATAAGTGTGAGGGAAAACATGAATGCCATGTTTTAAATCACATTTAATAACCACTGGCAAACCTTAGCTTAATTAATGTCCATTGTGATGAAATGCGCACAGGTTAAAGGTCAACGCTGTGCAAGTATACTAGGGGCTTGTAAAAGTGGGTAACTGAGTGCAAATCGACATCATCTACTGTTTCTTGGTACTGACAGATTCTATAACATCAGTGCCTGTCTAGGATATTTGAATGATATAAAACACAAACTTTTTAATGAGGAGGTCTTGGTGATACTTCGTTAACTACAACTACAGCTGTTAATTCGAGCAACTGTTGTAGTTTATATTGCACATCTAGACAGGTGAACCACAGTGGTAAGCCGCAACGCTCTACAGTGATATTTAAAATTGACTTTGCAAGCTCATTAGTGTTCACGGCTAACTCGAGAAATAAGCAGTAGCTAGATAGATAGATACACATCATTAACAACTCTCACACCTGTATAAACACCACATGGCAGTTTCTTCCTAATGCCTAAACATTGTACAAGCTACCATGCAAGGTGTGGGTTGCGTGAAGACGTAGCTAACCCAGCTTAAAATGAAAATCACTTGCTTCCCAGAAGATAATCTGCCTTAAGACTTACAAGGGACTGTTACCTTGTTAGCAGGTACCAATGGTACATGCATCATTTGGCAGTTCTAACTCCAAATAACTCAATAAATTAGCATAGCAGGCACACCGTTGCTTCGCCATGCAATCATAAGTGGACTAACGTTAACTCGCTGACATAGGCATCACTTATGGCAACGAGATTACGAGAATTAGTACGAGGCAGACACGGTTAACACTGGCTAGGTCTCTGTCGGTCGCTACTTAGCCGATTGACAAGTAGGGAGCCATAGCGAAGTCATTATGACCAGGGCTAGTAAGAAGCTAAGGAGCGAAGTTAGCAAATATACTCAGGGTTAGCAAGCTATAGGCAGCAACTTGTAAACTGTATGGGATTAGGTAGAATTTCAGTGGTACCTAGCTACATTGCTAACTCTCAAATTTCCAGAAACATGGAGCCAATTTTCCTGAAAACATTAACCATGCACATGTACATAGGCGCACCGCTCGCTAAATGACCCAATAGGGAAAGACGGGCAGGTCTGTGAGCATTTGTTTGCAATGTTAGCTGCACTAAATGCAGCTGGATAGCGCTTACTGTTAGCTAGCTCCTATTTCATAATGGTGCTACCCGGGCGGCTAGCCGAGCTGTACCAGCCAAGTAAAAGAGTGTAAATCCAATGGTAACGAAATACGACTCTGGTACTTTACATTAGCGAACCACAAAAACCGTACATAAAGCCTTATATGACAGATGCAAGTTATGTTGGCTAGTTGCACAATTAGTCAACAATGTTTAAGTAACGTTAGCTTGGGAGTCGCGCGGGAGAATTCCATGAGTTAAGTGATACTTCAGGCAAGATGCTAAATGTTGGTTAGCTACCTTAACAGCACTAGACTTGGAGACTATGGTTCAGGGCAACGCACCGTTATAAAACAATGATGTAAATGGCAACAGGGGCGCAGCAATATTCTTTTTAAATGCACCTCAAAATTTAAGTGACTGAAGGGTCAAAAATATTCGTTTCTTCCCACCAAAATCTTACTAGCTAGCAACACGGAGTCGCCAGGCCAGCCCATTGGATGGATGTAGGATGTCTTGTTTACCAAATAATACATTATGTATCACACAACACAATTCAGGTGGGTGCATTGAAAACAGAGTTGGTTTGGGATACCCCCACACACGAGCCTGGCTAACTTCAATGCAAATGTGCAGTTTTATGTGTTAGAACAAAATCAATAAAAGATCTGTAGCAACAGCGATTGCTCTGAACGAAGCAATCAACACGATGACAGGCCACAAGTCAACACTGATAATCGCATCCATAAACCTACCCGGTTTTCTGACGTACACTCATAAACAATGCATCGCAAAAAACTTATCTAACCAACTATTTAAACTGAAATGCTATACGTATTATGAGTCAAAGCAATAACTGCCTAGCTTATAATTTAATCAAAACATAAACCTTTACTTACCTGCACATGATCCGCCATTTTGCTCCATTCATGCTCCTCTCACTCCCCCTAACAAAGAGCATGCGCGCATATCCCTACATTCTATATCACACTTACGCAATTGCCGTAGATCATTTGAACACAGGAGATTGTTCGCTCCTTTCTGAATAGCTTTACGCAACATTTTCTTCGCTTAGTAACGCTAAAACCCAATTCTTTGTTTACATGGACCTTAAAGATATAGCACCTCATTTCTGACAACTTGGATAGTCACATGTATTTCAACTTCTGTTTTTTTACACCGTCACAAATAGTTAGCTTCACAGTCTTTACATGCATGTTATATATATATAGGGATGTATGCACAAGGGCTTGCACCATACCACTCAGAAATTTGCAATTTAGTGCATGCTAAACATTTGCAAATCTAACAAACTATGTAATGTGAAGCTACCATTCCTCAGTTAGAAAGAATGTTATAAATATTTTGCTGTAATGTTCAGTTTTTTGTTTGTTTGTTTGTTTTGCAGTGCATTTATAGAATTAAATCAAATATCGTGTGTTACAGTTTTTCTCAATTGTTTAAACACATTTCCTGAAAGCATGCCTCATACTCTCAGAACTCTACACACAAATCAAAAAAACACAATGAATAGACATTTATAACAACCAGTTGAACCCTGATGTTCTTAATGTAAAACACTATGATTAATGGAAAAACACTTCTTCTCCATTCATCATAATGTTTTAGGCCTTTTTTTGTTCAGTGTTACACTTGCTACAGACAGTACATACATAAGTGTGCTATATTTTAGAATATTGTTTTTATACTCAGAACGCACATATATATTGTTACAATTTTTTTTTTCCACAAAAACAGTGTACACACTGTGCATCCCAATCAACACAAAGCTGCACCTACAGTGGTCTACATACAATAGAACAGAAGAATTTACTGTAGCCTATACAGTTACAAAAAAAAATTACGCTGCATCCTTTCTTCTGTTTTTGTGTGGCCACAGCACCTCATCCACATCACATGCAATGTTTTTCCTGGCCTAGCAGCGAATCCATCCATGAAAAGCATCAATTGCTATATTTCCACATGCGTCTTCCATAGCTTAGAGAAAGGGTACACGCATTTGTGGATTTTGGTCATACACTTTCATCTCCAGTCAAAAAAAAATCCTCAATTGGGTTGAGGATTGCAGAATATGGAGAGAGATACGTAAACAACTAAACTACTACTGTAAAATAATTTCGTTGACCAAATGGTCAACTAAAATGGCTCTGATCTCATCAGAGACTACAGTCCTTTCTCATCCTCGTTCGGGTCCTCCCCGTCCTTCTCCTCTTACTCTCACTCCTCTAGCTGTGGCTCTGCCTCTTCCAAAGCTCTGATAGCTAATTGTAAAGCTGTGCGACAGGTGTTTGCCAATGTGATGAGTCAGTGTGCATAGTAGGGCAATTGACTTTAGAATTTTGAATCACTGTGTGTTCCTCGTGAAAACAAGAGATTTTTGTCATGAAAATTGTGCCAAACGCAGAGAATTGTCTATAGTGTTTTGAAAAAAGTGTGTTTTAGAACTGCAATTTGAGTGTAAAGCAAGAATTGTGTTTATAGTTTACTGTAGCAGAATTGGTTCATGGGGTTGGTGCATGAGTTACATGTTGTGGTCACTGTGTCTGAAGTACAAGGAATTGTGTTTAAACAATTGAGAAAAACTGTAATATTAAACAAACCCCTTCGAACACCCTACCTGCTCATGAGAGATGATATAAGGATATTTATTTGTCACATATGCATAGATATACTGGGTAGTAGGACATGCAGTGATGATGATGAACTGTTGATTCATTAGTACCCTGATTGACAAATAGATTTTTCCTGAGACGGTAACATTCCATCAAGACTGATTAAATACCCCATCCTGACAGAATTTACAATTTTTTAACCGAGAATGTCAAGTAGGCCTACACTTTCACTTCAGTTATAATATCAATCAAGACATTTCATTGAGATGTGATTAAGATGCACACACAATTGGTGTATGCACACACAATTTAAAATCGCATAAACAGGATAAGTGCAGTTTTAGCTGACACACTAACACTCGTTTCTTTATTTCAGGTGTTGAACACCATGTGATAGTTGCACTACTTGTCTGTGGAAAGACACATTTTAGAGTTACAGTTTTTGCCCATTGCTTAAACACATTTTGCAAAACTTGGCTCGCTGTGCCAAAACTCTACACACAAGCACATAGGACACAACACTTGGAAATAAACCATTCACATCTATGTCAAATTGAAACTCTGCAATCAAAACCTAACAATCCTTTGTCAAAATGTCACTCTGATGACAAAATTGCACACACTCGCATCTTATAAAAACACTGTCACATCAGCAGCAACACACTAGTCTACTTTATATAAAACACAGTTTTTTGTATTTTGAATAGATGTGTTTTGCCAATGATTTATCCGTATTTCATTTTTGAACGAAGTGTCTTATGTATGAAATAGTGTGTAGTGTGCAGGTGCAAGTGTGTTGCAAAAAGGAGCAAGTGTGTTGCAGAATTGCAACTAAAGTGTAAAGCAGCGCTTTTGTTTAAGGTATGGTTACACTGTTTAAGGCATGGTTACACAACTTCAAGTTATGTTACTTTGGTTTAAGCATATGTTTATTGCGTTCAAGCAATGGGCAAAAACTGTAAAACCTTTTGTTACAGTTTTTCTCAATTGTTTACACACAATTCCTTGTACTTCAGACACAATGACCACAACATGTAATTCATGCACCAACCCCATGAACCGATTCTGCTAAACACAATTCCTGCTTTACACTCAAATTGCATTTCTAAAACACACTTTTTTCAAAACACTATAGACAATTCTCTGCATTTGGCACAATTTTCATGACAAAAATCTCTTGTTTTCACAAGGAACACACAGTGATTCAAAATTCTAAAGTCAATTGCCCTACTATGCACACTGACTCATCACATTGGCAAACACCTGTCACACAGCTTTACAATTAGCTATCAGAGCTTTGGAAGAGGCAGAGCCACAGCTAGAGGAGTGAGAGTAAGAGGAGGAGGACGGGGAGGACCAGAACGAGGACGAGAAAGGACCGTAATCTCTGATGAGATCAGAGCCATTTTAGTTGACCATTTGGTCAATGAAATTATTTTACAGTAGTTGTTTACATATCTCTCTCCATATTCTACAATCCTCAACACAATTGAGGATTTTTTTTTGACTGGAGATGAAAGTATATGACCAAAATCCACAAATGTGTGTACCCTTTCTCTAAGCTATGGAAGACGCATGTGGAAATATGGCAATTGATGCTTTTCATGGATGGATTTGCTGCTAGGCCAGGAAAAACATTGCATGTGATGTGGATGAGGTGCTGTGGCCACACAAAAACAGAAGAAAGGATGCAGCGTAATTTTTTTACGTAATTTTTTGTAACTGTAGAGGCTACAGTAAATTCTTCTGTTCTATTGTATGTAGACCACTGTAGGTGCAGCTTTGTGTTGATTGGGATGCACAGTGTGTACACTGTTTTTGTGGGAAAAATAAAATATATTTGTAACAATGTATATGTGCGTTCTGAGTATAAAAACAATATTCTAAAATATAGCACACTTATGTATGTACTGTCTGTAGCAAGTGTAACACTGAACAAAAAAAAGGCCTTAATCATTATGATGAATGGAGAAGAAGTGTTTTCCATTTATCATAGTGTTTTACATTAAGCACATTAGGGTTCAACTGGTTGTTATAAATGTCTATTCATATGATGGTTTGTGTTTGTCATTTGACAACAAAATAGCATTTTGAGAAGAAATAACATTGTTTTGAATGCAAAGTTTCATTTTGCAGGAGAAGTGAGTGGTTTTGCCCATTGTGTGTGTGTTTTTTTTATTTGTGTGTAGAGTTCTGAGAGTATGAGGCATGCTTTCAGGAAATGTGTTTAAACAATTGAGAAAAACTGTAATAACTTGTTTTCAATTACATAGCCACACAGTAGTATAGACAATTATCATTTTGCCAATACATTAATGATACAATGTACATGTAAAACAGCAGTAAAGTTATTTTTCATGATAATATCCATTGCTTGCAAATAAAAAATGTCAGAAATCTAAGATGATTTCATCACCAAATTCAGGAAATGGTCCACAATGACAACAGCAAATTGTAGTGTCATTTATTTAGCACACGAGGGCAGTGTGGTAAAGAAGTACAAGTGCTTGATTCTCCCTCACCCCCACACACAATCATGTCAAACAAACCTTATTGGAAACACCGCTAGATTATACAAAGTTTAAAAAATTTCCACAGAACTGGAGGTTTAGTAATTTTATTAATTGTATATAGACATTTAAGAGAATTATATACAATATTAAGAGTAGTATAGTACTTACATGATAGCGAAGTATAATACGAATAATATACATACAATTATTAAAAATCATTGTAGAAGTCTCTAATTAAAAAGGTAAGTTCCGAGTAATATAGACAAACCACCATATAATGAAATAGACTTTACTGGGTTTATTTTCAGTGAACAGCAAGTTGTGTGGTGCCATCAGGTCTGCTCTGATGATGGCAGACACGCAAGAAATGTTGTTCACTGACAAGAATCTGCGGTGCGCGGTGGTTTATCTATTTACTACCTATCTACCCACCGACCTACTAGTGCCTAGACTAAAGACAGTGCATGTATTTTTACACATCTTTAACCCAGTAAAAGAACTGAGGTCAAATGTGTCACACGTAGAAGATAAAAACTGACTAGCTGTCAATGAAAATAGCAGATAGCATCTCAGCCTGTTAAAGTAGAATTTGCAAGGCTCTCTATATTATAAACCAGATATCTTCAACCAGGGGTCTGTGACCCTCAGGGGATCCCAAGAGTGACTGGGAAGGTCCCCCAAAAACATTTTGATAATAACCCTTCCCCACCAGAAGAGCAAAAAATCTTCCCTAAATATACGAATCTGCAAGTAATTATTATTTCATGGTTTACATTCTATATGCCACTAATAAGTACTTTTTATGGCCCAGTTTAGTCAGCAAAACAATGCTATAGCCTACAATATGTAACAGGGGGCCCTTTGTCATTTCTCTATCAGCCAAGAGGTTCCTGGCCTGAAAAACGTTCCAGACCTCCAAGTTACATAGCACCCTCTCCTGTCACACCACAACATGACCTGAGTAATAATATTCACTAATTACATAAATATCATGACATTGAAGACTTCTAACAGCGTTTTGAAGGTATTAAGCAACTGAAAATATGTTGTGAATAGTCATTTAGCTAGAAAATGTTACTCTATGCACCTATTCAGTTCAATTGAATTCAATGAACTTTATTATTTTCTTTTAGAAACTTCCTGTCTGAAAAGCGTCCACACCCAACCCACCCATGTCCACACCCAGCACATCCTACCAGCTCACATGGCCACATATTTCCCCTACACTCCTAACAGACTGTACATTCACAACTCCCACCCCCACACTTGGAAGGACATATACCCCACAACAGACACACAGAAACACCCTGAAATGCACATACCACCTGCTGATACATTGTAAAGTTGTGAGGCACGTAATTTACTAAGCAAGAACAGATAGCCACTTAACAAGGTTGTCATTTTTTAAATTATTTTTAGGGGGCTGAATTCAGAGATGCTGCTTTTAACTACAGCTCATGTGTCTTAGTTATCATGCAGATCATTGCACATATTTTACGACGATGAATAGTTTCATGACCAGCTGTGATCAGTGAGCTTTAACACTGCAGCTATTTTTACCACCCAGAAAAACCACAGGGGAGACGAGAAAGCGGAACTGAAAAGCAAGCGAACAAAGCAGGATACTGAGCAAACATACGATGGAAGACAATGTGCCAGTGTGTTGTTTCTTTGGTTGCATATAGTCTTTTTTGAAGTCCATGGCTAGATTTTATCTAATCTAATCACACACACACACACACACACACACACACACACACACACACACACACACACACACACACACACACACACACACACACACACACACACACACATTAAAACACACACACAAACACACTTCTATGAACTATACATATACAACCACAACCTACAGTGCACACAGGCACATACAGACACACCCACCCACACCTCCTCACACACAGAGACACTTAGCAGAAGAGCGTCTAAGTGTCTAATTTAAGCTCGGAGGAAGAGAATATGACGGGGAGCCCTGGGTCACACGTCACTCACAAACCCACCAAGCTTCACTGTCTGCAGTGCGTGGTTACAGAGCGCTTCAAACGCGTGGGAGGACGAGGACGAGGACAGGGGTGAGTCCGGGCACCCATCATGGAGGGGAGCGTCAGAAGAAAAGGCATGCTGTACATCCAACAGCAACGATTTGGAAAGGTAAGATTAGTTCGGTAATCAACCAGCCACAAGTCTCCAACACAAGTTTGAAGGGAATGAACAAAATGAAAGAGCACCGTGTTTGTGTGAGATGACTTGTGGCATAGTGCCAGTCTTCAGAGTAGATGGATTTCAGATCCATCAGAAAGTACACGGAGGTACCACATGAAAACGAACAGGAGAAGCAGGTTTTTGATTAAACATTTGAAAGATCCAGACTTTCATCTACATTCATCCATGTATTTGATAGTAAGCAGATGTTATCTGGCAAAAACTTGGAGGGTTTCTTTACGTATACAGGGGATCATCAAGCAGAAGAAATGCTTACGGTAGGCATGTTCTTATCATATAGGCTTTAAGCAGCTGGTCTTCAAACACAAAGGCAATGTACAGTAGGGGTCTATCTGGAGTTTTAAAAAGCAGAACAGCACTTGTTAGGAAAAATGCCTTTATGATCAGGCTCAGCCTCTCTGTGGAAGGGTTCCATTCTCACAACTACATTTAGTAATTTTTTTGACACTGTTGTGTCTTGAATGGCCTGATAGTTTGAGTTATTTTCAGCTGAAGAACCTTTACAGCACCATAACTGTCATTAGAGTGTGACACAATGTGCTGTATTGACCGTAAGCTGTGAGTGCGATAAAAATAAAGCAGAGGCTTTAGTAAAACAAAATGCTGACCGAGGGACTTACATGAGGGAAAGGTCACAGTCGTCCCTACAGCGTGGTTTCCGCGTATTGGTCTCATGAAACAATGCAGTATATTACTTACTAACGTGTGTAGTTTTATGGCCTTGCCAGCAGTTTGTTGCGTGTGTGCCTTTCATAAGTTGGGATGTGTAAATAACTGCTTATGTATGCGTAACGTGCCCTGATTGTTTGTTTGGGTTTTGTTTAATATTTCTAGTTTTGGTAAAAAAGGTGGGATTCTCTTCACTACAACATGGCCCACAGTGAAAGTAATTGATTAATTAATGAATTGATTTGGCAACTGATCGATCAATACACAATTTTTACTTGTCAGGTTTAGCAACACAAATAAAAGGGAGTTTAAGCACATCAGTAGAGCACCATGTGATTGAAATAGAAGTCAGCATATGATTCACAGGCAACCATTTCTAGATAATGTTTCACTGACTGAGGAAATTTGACTCATACTTGGGTGGCAGGATGTTTTTTTTTACTTTGAAACAAAGTGTTTTGGAAAACCCACAACTATTATCTTGCGTTTTTTTTTTTCTTTTACAAATCATGCGTATCATCATTACAGTGCATCAGAGCAGACTGATCTATGCCATGAAATATTTTTTGAGAAACTTTAACTAGACGGACATTAACATATAATGGTATGCCATATGTGCCTGTATGTATAATGTATATCTTGTGTCATGTGTTTTAAAAGTCTACTGTAATGTAGGCCTATCCACAGGGCAGAGTTATATATATATAAATTGTAATTACAAATTGATTTATTTCATCACGAACAGTACACAATAAATCATTAACCCTGTGTAACACAAGGAAAGATGCAACATTGCACCAGGTTTTAGCAAACAACAAAAAGCAAATTTCTGTCTTTAGTCTCTAGCTTAAGTACAGTACACAGAGACATCATTTTGACGTTTTCTAGATTCTTTCTAAAACCGCCACCGTGTCCTCTTTCCCACTAAGCGATGGAAAAAGATGTGGTGTGTGCTGCACGGCGAGAGCAGGTGCTCCGTTGCCCATCTGGAGCTGTACGAGTACAAGCAGGGCGCTGAGATGGCCGCCGCCAGCGTCGGGGCCCACGGCGGCAGAGCCGACCCCAACGTGCTGCGCAGGCAGGACAGCAAGCGCGTCATCCTGCTGAGGGACTGCGTAAGCGTGGAGGAGATGGACCTGATGGACTGCCCCAACAACTGCGTCTCCTTCCTGGTAGAGACCACGGAGAAGCGCTTCCTGTTCGCGGCACCATTCACAGAGTTCAGGCACTGGGTCGCTGGGCTGTGTGAGCTGGCCTTCCCTGTACGTTTCAGTTCAACTTCAAATGCATCACACTGAGTCAACCTGTTGGGTGGGTCAGTACAGATAGAGAAATAGAGAAACAGGGAATGGATATGTTTCAATTCTTGTGACCAGTGGTGCAGTGAAGGAAAAAGCCCATAAACGCCATTGACACACCTCTTTAAATTACTAAACAGTGTTTACTTGCGTTTTTATTTTTGGTAAATATATACATAGTATAGCAACCTCGCTGCCCACATTGCTTATCCACCTTTCTCTGTGCCACCACATCACTGCCTAAAATAGCATGCTTTACATACTTTGCATACTTTTAGCATACTTCACATTTAGTAGTGCATATAACAAAAAATGCCATGGGATTGTCAAATGTTGAAAGATAATTCATTTCATCTTGTTGTATAGTTAAACCAGTATTTATGTCTTTGAGGGCATGCATGTATAAGAAATGTTATCTTGTTTGGTGTTACTCAGATGAACAGAGCTGAAGGTGGTATGCAGGATCCTCTTGTTCGGGAGCAGTCTGTGAAGAATTTACCACCTGTCCAAATGGTGGAGAACACACTTTATGAAAGAACATATACTGGTAGGTGGATCTTAGTATTATGTTTACAACAATTTCTGTTGAGATGAATTATAATATTGTGGAACACAATTTGAACTGACCAGAAATGTGAAGACAGTGCTGAACAGACGGTGACTGACCAAAAGTACAGTGTATAAAAGGTGGTTGGCTGTAGTCAGCCAGTCCCTGGGGGGGGGGGGGGGGGGGTCACTATTGTAGCCAGGGGTACAGCCAAGGGGATAAAAGTCAATTCAAGCATTGACCGCATTGACACCAGAGGCACCCTTAATTGTAGACTATATCATCCTGTATGATGCACATATTCTCAGTTGTTCTGGCCTCGTTGTGTGTTCGTCCTGTGGTGGTATGACCATGGCACATCATTAATCAACATCTTCACTGCTCAGGATGCATCATGAGACTATGAATTCTCTTTAAAAAAAACAGCAGTGCATTAGTGGAGACAGCACTGACAGCATTGATTCCAGCACCCTGGATTGTAGACCATATCTTTCTGTATGATGCACATAATGTTGTAATATTGTAATTTGACAATGTGAAGAATGTGATATACTGCCACCTAGAGTTCCTCTGTAAGTATCGTTTTTTCTCTCTATTCGTCTGAATAAAACCCGTAGAACTTCAATAGGTTATGGGCCCAGTTAACGTCGCTAAAAGCAGCTGTTTACACGAAATTTGTGTGATATAAACGGTGTTGTGGGTTTCACAATGGAAGATAAGCTGTTTATTGAGAAGCTGAGCGGGCCAGAGAACTGGGCAACATGGAAATTTCAAATTGAACATCTATTGAAAGCTAAAGGACTATGGGGCATGGTAATGGAAACTGATATTTTGCCAGCAGATGCTAATGCTCAGGTACGAGCTGAATTCACAAAACGGAAAGAAAAGGCATTTTCTGTGTTGGTGCTAAATGTAAGTACTCCTCAGTTGTACCTTATTACAAGCTGTCAGACTCCAAAAGAAGCGTGGGACACGCTAAAACGACACTTTGAGAGAGATACTCTTGCTAATAAGCTGTTTCTAAAGAAAACGTATTTCAGGAGTGAAATGAAAGAAGGAGAAACAATAGCTGAGCATTTAAAACGAATGAAGGAGGTAACTGACAAGCTAGCAGCTATAGGTGCTGTGATTGAAGAGGAAGATCAGATTGTAACATTGCTAGGTGGCCTTCCACCAAGCTATGCAACAATTGTCACTGCGCTAGAGACAAAGATGGACAATTTAACGCTAACGTTCGTGCAGCAGGCACTGATAAATGAAGAACAAAAGCGAGTCCATGCACATGATAACTTTGGTAGCACTGTGTCTGGTGGTGCATCAGCCATGTCAACACAAGTTCATGGAAATACACAGGCTAATTCCAAGGCAGTTGGAGTTGACAGATCTAACTGGAGATGCTTTAAGTGTGGGAAGGAGGGACATTTAAAACGTGACTGTCCAACCAATAAGAGGAAAAATAAAACCCACAAGGCCAAAAGCATGGTGTGTGAAAATGCTGAAGATTCGTCTGAAAGTGCATTTGTTGTCAAAGAGGCAAACCAGAGTGAGATGAAGTCACAGGTTGAGTGGATAATTAACTCTGGAGCATCAAAGCATATGACTTGTCATAAAGAAATTCTTCAGGACTATCAGGAATTCTCAAAACCACAGTCAGTGAGACTAGGTGATGGTAGGGTAGTCGACGCCCTAGGACTCGGCAATGTCAAACTGAAAATGACATTCACAGTCAGTAATGCCAAAAATGTCACTATGTATGATGTGTTATATGTTCCGAAGTTAGCTGGGAATCTCTTCTCAGTGGGAGCTGCTATCAGAAAAGGAAATACACTGAAGTTTAAGAGATTTCGCTGCTACATCCGTGGTGAAAATGGAGATCTTCGAGGAATGGGAACACAGAGATCTGATGGATTGTACCAACTGGACGTTGAGGGAAGTTTGCCTGACTGTCATGGTGCATCAAGTGCATCAGTGGTAGCCAGCTTGTGGCATCAGCGACTGGGTCACACCACTAAGTTGAAGGAGCTCAAAACTCTGGTAAATGGAGTGGACATTTCAGCAGAGAAAGAAATTCCCTTCTGTGAAGCATGTGTGGAGGGCAAACTATCTCGAAAACCTCACAAACCAGTGGGAGAAATCCGTTCCAAGAACAGGTTGCAGTTGATTCATAGTGATGTCTGTGGTCCCATGCAGAATGAATCTATAGGTGGAGCAAAGTACTTTGTCACATTTATTGATGACTACTCCAGATGCTGCAAGGTTTACTTCATGAAACAGAAAAGTGAAGTGCTAAGCAAATTCAAAGAATTTGAGAAAACAATCACCAATGAGTGTGGAAAGAAAGTCGTAAGACTGAGAACAGACAATGGTGGGGAATACACATCCAAGGAATTTCAAGAATACTTGAAGGCTCAAGGTATTCATCATGAAATGTCTGTACCTCACACACCTCAGCAAAATGGTGTGACTGAAAGAAAAAATAGGACATTAGTTGAAGCAGCTAGAAGTATGCTGTCTCATGAAAAATTGCCAAAGATGTACTGGGCAGAGGCTGTGGCAACAGCAGCACATATACAGAACAGACTGCCTACATCGCTCTTGAAACAGGAAACCCCCTATCAAAGGTGGTATGGTAAAAAGCCAAATGTGAGTCACATGAGAGTGTTTGGATGCATAGCCTATGCACATGTCCCTGACATAGAAAGAAGGAAACTGGACAAGAAAGCAGTGAAGCTTCGATTTGTGGGATATGCAAACAACTCCAAAGGGTACCGCCTGTTTGATGAGGAGAAAAAGAGGATTCTAATTCGTCGGGATGTTGTCTTCAATGAGTCAGACTTTGACTGGAAAAAGGAAGTGGAAGTGTCTTGTTCAGAGAATGAGGATACAGTCAATCCAAATGAGCGGGGAGCACCAGTTGATGGAGCCACTGTCAATGAACCTCCAAGAGAAGGTGGCAGAATAAGAAAGTCCCCAAAGAGATACGGATATGATGAATTTGCAGATACAGTAACTGTTGATCATTATGCCAATGCTTGCCTTGTTACAGAACCAAGTACATTGAAGGAAGCAATGATGAGCTCTAATGCAAAGGAATGGAAAGAGGCAGCTGATATGGAGTATGAGTCGCTGCTAGAGAATGAGACATGGGACTTAGTGGATTTACCAATAGATCGGAAGGCAGTAGGATCAAGATGGGTGTTCAAAGTCAAGCATCATAGTAATGGACAAGTGGAGAGATATAAGTGCAGGCTTGTCGCTAAGGGCTACTCACAAAAATATGGCACAGACTATGATGAAACCTTTTCACCCGTAGTACGGTTCAGTTTAATTCGTGCACTACTGTCTTTTGCAGTTCAGAATAATTTACATGTCCACCAGATGGATGTAACTGCATTCCTGAATGGACATCTGGAGGAGGAAATCTACATGGAGCAGCCAGAGGGGTATGTCAAACCAGGGCAAGAACACTTGGTGTGCAGACTGAAGAAGGCAACATATGGTCTGAAACAGTCCCCTCGTTGCTGGAGCAAGACCTTTGCAGAGTTCATGAAGGACATTGGATTTAAACAGAGCACATCAGACCCATGTGTGTTTGTGAGATCTCAAAAGGAATTAGAGATACTAGCTGTTTATGTTGATGATCTGATTCTGATCACAGAGTCAATGAACAACATGAATGAATTGAAGGTTGCTTTGAAGAAACGCTACAGGATAAAGGACATGGGTGAGCTGTCCTACATCTTGGGCATCTCTGTCATCCAAGACAAGAATTGTGTGTTTCTTCATCAGAAGCATTACATTGAAGCCATTCTTCAGAGATATGGAATGGATAAGGCCAATCCCATTGCAACCCCAGCTGACACAAACATGAAATTAAAAAAGGATGATGGTGTCAGTAAACCAGTGGATCCATGTACCTATCAGTCTATGGTAGGAAGTCTGCTGTATGCGGCAATGGCCACACGGCCAGACATAGCACAAGCAGTGAGTGTGGTGTCAAAGTTCAATGCAAGTCCAAATGCTGCACATCTGACTGCTGTGAAGAGGATTCTTCGTTACTTGAAGGGCACATTGAACCTCGCACTCAAGTATGAACGGTCAGACTCTGGAACCCTGGTTGGCTTCTCAGATGCTGATTGGGCTGGTGATCAGGATGACCGTCGCTCTACAACCGGTAATGTGTTCTTATTGGGTGGAGGAGCAGTGAGTTGGCTCAGTAAGAAACAGGCAACGGTTGCACTGTCAACAGCTGAAGCTGAATATGTCGCACTCAGTCAAGCAGCTCAAGAATGCACCTGGCTTACACGACTACTGAGTGATCTCGGAATGGATGCTACACCAGTGGTTATCCTAGAAGACAATCAAGGAGCCATTGCCATCGGAAAGAACCCAGTTGATCATTCAAGGACAAAGCACATAGACATTCGTTATCACTACATCCGTGAATGTGTGCAGAAAGGCCAAATTCAACTCCAGTACTGTCCTACAGATGACATGAAGGCAGATATCTTGACCAAACCACTAGCAAAGCAAAAGTTTGAGTATCTTAGGAGAGAAATTGGACTTTGCAATGTGTAACTGTTTAAAACCTAGTTTAAAGCTTATGTTAAGACAATTAAAAAAAAAGGGAATAAGGAAAATAGTCTTCCTAGTTGAGGTATTGGCATTTATTGTTTATTGTGTGGTTCACAGGTATCTCTTCTAAGTGATGTAATGAAGTAATGTAGTGTAAAAAAAAATGGTTAAATATCATTGTAAAATTAAGTGGGAGTGTTGTAATATTGTAATTTGACAATGTGAAGAATGTGATATACTGCCACCTAGAGTTCCTCTGTAAGTATCGTTTTTTCTCTCTATTCGTCTGAATAAAAACCGTAGAACTTCAATACATAATATTGTCAGTAGTTGTGGTCTGTGGTGGGCATTCCTGTGGTGGTCTGATCATGAAGCATCATTAATCAACGTCTTCACTGCCGAGGAAGCATCAATGCATCAATCCATAGGTGACCTCATCTTCATAGCTAATAACACTGACATTGAAAGCAACACCAAGACAGACAGAGGATGTGAGACAGAGAAAAGGGAGCCGGGGAGCTATTTTGGTTTGTTTCATTTCAAGGACAAGTGGCCTCCCCTGTTCAAGTGTACACCTCAGGCCTGAGTCAAATTGCCCATCTGGGCCTCAGCTGGCCAGCCTTGATTCCATTAAAGCACAGAGGAGATTGGGACTGCCTGTCTGCCTGTCTGTGGTGTGAGTATGAATGTGAGGAGCAGAGCAGAGGTTTATACCGTTCAAGCACATGGCTGAAATGAGATGAGGCAAAAAGGGGCCATAAGTCGCCCTTTAAACTCCCCGCATTGTGCACTCTCTCTCTCTCTCTCTCTCTCTCTCTCTCTCTCTCTCTCTCTCTCTCTCTCTCTCTCTCTCTCTCTCTCTCTCTCTCTCTCTATTGTGGTCATGGTCAGTTACCATAGCCCATACATTATGAAGGTTTTCTAGATTGCACTCTATTGTGTACATTTCAAAAGCACTTCCCACTTTCCATTTTAGCGCCGTAATCATTCCATTGCTCTTCTCATATAAATACTTTATCTGCCTTTCACTTCTGTTTTGAGAATAAAACTCCAAGGCAGTGGAAGGGTGTGAACAATTTTTTTAAGAGGAAGTGGTCTGGGAAGAAGTGGTCACATTGTAATAAATACCTCTTTCATGCAGTCTTCACACTCTAAGTCAGCCATGTAGACTTATCATGAGAAAAGCGTAGCATGAAAAAAAAAACACAAACACTTCAGAAGCCAACGTCTGCAATTTAACAAACTACATTTTGTTTCACATAATTTGTGTCGCCATCGACCACTTCCAAATTAATCTTCTCAACAAGATAATTGCACACATATTAAAAGATTATAAAATGTCTTATGTAAACTGTTGTTTTATACATGAGAAGACTCTGATTGCGGTCTGCGAGACTGTCCTCTGAAGTAAAAAAAATGCACATTGCAGATTATCAAAGTCAGTGGTGCTTTGGTTCAGTGGAAGGACACATCTGAGGGGATGTGCTGGAGGTCAGCCTCACAGCAGTTTGCAGATAATTGGATTGAAACCACCTCCTGACAAGTTTGACTGGTCTTGGAAGCGCGTTTTGAGTTGTAAGGTTATGGGCACGTCAAACCGCTTTGGACTTCAACATCAAAGAAGGAGCCCTGGGTGTCAGTAAAATAAATAAATAAATAAAATAAATGAAATGAATAAAAAAACAAAATGAAAAGCAGAAAAGGAGAGGATGGGAGGAAGGAATTACTGAAATGCCTTGCAGCAACATATTGTTTCTATTATTATTTTGCTAAATGTATTTAACTTTTACAAGTACAAGTTGGTTGAAAGTATACATAAGCTGATTATATCTGTCAGATGTATGACAAACAGAAATGCTGGGATGTTTGTGCACTATATCCAGAGGCGGAGGCCCAGGCTTTAGAAAGTTAAAACCAGGCCCGCTTAGGAACGCCTTCTGCCCCTGCATTTAACACAGGAGATTTCACCAACTAGCTGATCTAACTGTCTGATTTGTTCGATCTTTAGGATTAGCTTGTTCAGACAATGGTTGGATCAGATACGTGGCTATGTTTTTTGGTTCTTAAGCAGGAAACCACACTTTGACTATAGCCTGTACTGTACCATAAATAATTGACTCATATTTTGTAAGGCCTTTGTAAACATATTTTTAAACCTAGGTGTTGACAATTGCTGTGATATTAAAAATATCACACGCATAATTCAGAAGTGAAACAGCAGTTATGCACAGGAAAGACAAAGACGATAAACCACCACATTAAGGTCACAGTGCTATTTTTCTCCTCACATGGATGCTGTGAGCACAACCCTGTGCTCAGTCGGAAGGAAGTGGTAAGGTATTTTTTTGTGTGTGTTGTTGTTGCTCGTCTTTTCAGTTTCTTTTCTTGATGTGCAGCAGATCCATGTGCGATGGCATCTGTAACATACAGCTGTGATTGTGGTTATACTTTTACCCTTTTTCCCAAGACCTGCCTCACATGAGTGCAATGGCATCTTTGCAGTAGGCACAGTTTGATCAGTCATGCAGCAAGTGGATGCCATACCAGTGCTAGCTGTAGCTTTAACTCACTTGGTGTTCCAGTGCACAGATTTTGGTTGGGTGTCATCCATGTCCAAGTGGCCATGAGTGGGGGGCCATTTTTGTGGCCACAGGGATTGCCTATGTCACCTGCATGGTGAATTGTAACGTTGTGACCTTTGTGTCATGTCTCACATTTCCTCAGTTAAAAGGCATCAAAGGTGTATATGCAGTGGTGTAGAGGAGGGTAAACATGCGTAAACGCCATTTACACACCTCTTTAAATTCCAAAACTGCTTTTACTCGTCTTTTTAGTGATTATTAATGTTAAAGGTATGCATCGTTTCTTACTGCTGCATCTGTAGTATAACCACCTTCAACCACCTTTTAGCACTAGACCACTGCGTAGATACATGTGTGAAGTATACTTTTAGTCATACTTTTAGTTTTAGTTTTGGTAGTGGGTGAATGATGATGACTAAGTGACAAAATTATATAGTGATGGTTTAGTCACCTGGTATGATAGTAACATGAAGATATAATGACAGTTGAGTAGTGGCTGATGTGAATTGCTCACCAATAGCCTTTATCAGTTTCATATAATATATACGTTTATTAATCTAAATTATAATTATGTTTATGTGAATTTGAAATCAGATGTAGCAAATGTAACAGTAAGACATACTTTTTCACTGTTACCTTTGCAAAGAGTTTTACTTACAAAACTCTCTCACAGGTCCTTGGTCATTCAATTGGCAACCCTGGAAAGCACATGTGAACAAAACTTTAGTTAATCAAATAATGAGCCATGGCACTCTGTTAGAAATGAGATTGGTGCTTGGTTATGTCTGTTGACATCAGAGCTTTTTGTATACTTTCTACACAGTCCCTCGCTCTGAAACTTGGCCCTTGTGTCTGTCTTCCTGTGTCTCAGCAAAGCCTGAGTTTGACTTGACAGTGACTGTCAGGTTAACCGGAACTGGCACTGGCACACACACACACACACACACACACACACACACACACACACACACACACACACACACACACACACACACACACACACACACACACACACACACACACACACACACACAGCATGGTTATCTTTTCAGCCCCATTCTCACTGAAGGCTGCACACACACACATACAAGCACATGTGCAGCCGCACCTCCAGGACCCGCTGTTGAGTGGCAATCTCCCGCGGTTGGATTGAAAGTGGGAGAACACAACACAAAATAAATCAGTCACTCATGGTCACGGCCAGGGAGGGAGGGTTGGGGGTGGGTGGTGGTTGGTGGTGGTGGGGGGAGCTGGGTGGTGGTGGGGGATTTGGGCGTTCTGCCACGACCAGCAAGCCTCTTTTCATCTCCGAAAAACACAGAGAAGGAGGAAGAGATCCTTTGTGGTCGGCCGAGAATGATGGCTGTGAACATCGCTAGAGGAACAAAGAGACCGTTCTCCGCCTCTCTCTCTCTTTCTCTCTCTCTCTCTCTCTCTCTCTCTCTCTCTCTCTCTCTCTCTCTCTCTCTCTCTCCCCCCACAGAGGTTCACTCCTCTGGACATTCAATTTTGAATTACAAAGTTATCTCCGGGGACTGGCCTCGGGGTTAAGTTTCCTGCTGCTTTCCTTCTAAGCATTCCCTTCGACAGCCACGAGTTGGGAAAAGTTACGTCAACAGAACAACTGCTTGCTCTGCCTTAGTAGTATAGAAAAGTTCCATGTGGGAGCTTGCTAGTACATACATGGAGTTCCCTCAGTTGGGATTCTTTCATTGTGTTATTATGGATGTATTCTGTGAAAAGGCCAGTCCAGAGGAAAACATCTCTTCCTAGAATTGTCTGTCTTTTAGAAACAAATGCAGTCCTACTGTACGTGTATTGTATGTAGGTCTTAGGAGAAACAACTCAGAATGGAGTGAGATGTAGCCTTCGTCTCATATTCATTAAGCTCCTAAGAAACAATGTTAAAGCCCAATCTAAGTTTAACTTAAGGCTTGTTGTAATGTTCTTACAGTTTCTTTTTTTCTCCTAAGGGGGTTTTAGGAGAAATAGATCAGAAGTCAATTAAATTGTATTTGTTTTTAAGAGATAAAGACAGGATCTGTTTTAATCTTGGAAAGCATACTCTTTGTAACATTAGACACTTCTCATGCATACACTATGTGTGATACATGAAAAATTAATGGTTCTGTTTTGAACGCGCAGCAGGTGACTTCCCAGTGTCGGTTGTGAGAACTGAGGCCTCGGACAGATGGCAGCTGAACGGCGCTTACATGCTGACACCTGAGGCTGATCGACTCCTCCTCAAGGACCCCATATGTAAGGAGATCCTCTTCATCTGGCCATACTGCCTGATTAGAAAGTTTGGCCAAGACAAGGTAATAAAATTCATAAAATGAACTAAAATACGCATAGAAATGCATGTATATGTACAAAACATGTTTACAAGTGATTTATGATTAGCCTTGTAAACCAGCCCCTCGTACTTCATTTGGGTCTGGCAGTGCTTCCATTGACATTGCTGTCTTAGGCAGAATTTTGCCTAGCCAATCAGCGAACAGAGGGAGTGCTCATGAGCAAGGATGTTGACTTTGTGTGCTACATTTGAATTGTAGTGCGTAGGCAGGCTAATTACATATGCCATGACCAGACAGACGTTAGCGGTTGGGTAAAAGCAGAGCCACTTCAGTGGAGTCCACACCTCCAGGAGCAAAACATTTCTCAATACAGCACTTCCAGCCCCCCCGTACAAAATTAAATGAAGTACGAGGGGCTGGTTTACCAGGCTAATTTATGATCACCCTCTATATTAAATGATAGCTGTTGGCATTCTTCTGTTTAAATGTACTCCTTTATCATACATGTTGGGCAATTATATATTTTCGCTTTGATTTCTTCTCAACACTTTCCACCATGCTCTCTCGCTCGCTTCCCGTCTCCCTTTTTCTATTTTCAGACCACTTTTTCCTTCGAGGCAGGACGCAGATGTGAGACTGGAGAGGGGGTCTTTGAGTTTGCCACCAGCTGTGCCGATAGCCTCTTCAGGATTATCAACACAGCCATCAGCAGCGCTCAAAGGAGGCACAGGGCCTCTTTAAAACCATCCAGGAGCCTGGCAGCAGCAGCCCCGGAGCACGGCGCCTCGGAAACAGATTTGCTCGCGACCCAGGTCAACGCGTCCGGCCACGAGGTCCCCGAAATCGTGCCGCCCCCGACGCAGGGGGTGCCGCCGAAGCCTGATCGCGAGCTGAAAAGACTAACCGCCTCCCTCAGGAGCCAGTCGCTCAACGCAATCAAGCTCCCAAAGAAGGACCTGGTGAGACACATATCCAGCTGCCCTCCACTCAGACCTCAGGACCCAGAGGTAATCTATGCCAAGGTCGCCCGGCAGAAACCCAGAGATCAGTTGCCACCGCAGGGGAATGAGGAGAAGGAGGAGGAGGACGACACCTCCTGTGGTGGGGGTGGTGGAGGAAGCAAGAAGCCTCTGGAGGGATCTGTGTCACTGCCAACTCCAACAGACACAGGTGTGAACTTTCCACAGCAAGCTGCATCTGAACCACCACCACCCAGGGGAGGCCAAGGCAATGAGGAGCATGAGTCAGAAACAGAGCGCTTCACAAACGCACCGCTGTGCGATCACAGGGGTCAAGTAGACGTTGAGGAAAGCGCCAACACAGACCACATCTATGATGACCCCGAGGGGTGCCTGGCTGCCTCACAGTGGGATAAGGCTTGTGTGGTTTATGATGACCCCGAAGAGGTCAAAACAGACCCTAACCCAGACAAAGGTCATGTAGACCTTGGGAGTCCTCATTACGATAAGGACACCCTCCTTTATGACAATGTGATGACTGGAGGACAAAGGCAGTAGAAAATAATATAGAGTCTGTGTGTTGAGTGTGCATTATGCAAATGTAAATGTCTATGATCATGCATTTCCTGTGTCTTGGAGCGTAGTTGCAGTATTTATTAGAGAGTTGTAAAGTGGAGTTTGACTGAACAGTCCACATTTATTCATATTCATGGCGTTATTCCGACTTGATTGTGGGGATAAATTGAAATAAGCTGCCATAATGTGTCAGGGGAGTACTTATTACCGCTACTATCCTGCGCATGCAAAACAATGCGCTTAATCAACAGAGCTGTGACCGTAGGGGACTACTCTTTCATCCGTCGCATTAACTTCATAATCACAAGCAGGGCACCTGCGGCTCCGCGCTGATTGGGAGCCCGACCTGACTGCGAATGAAGATGTCGCACCATTTATTCTCACTGCCCATTACACACACACACACACACATGGATGCACACACACACACACACACACACACCTATACACACACACCTACACACACACACACACACACAAACACACACACACTTCCCCGTCATCCTATACAGGGTGACAGCAGCCAGCTGTGCAGGCCTCCAAACATGGCTTCCTCCAGCAGGGGACCTCTGGACCTACCGTTGACTGACAGATGTGTCAAACGGCACAGTATGCCGCGCAAAGTGGCCTGTAAAGCTGGCGAGTGGCAATCAATTACAGGGGAAGGCAAACAGAGACTGGGCACACGTCTCCCCAGACAGACAGACATCTGTATGACCTTTTGCAGTGCTAATGCTACTGATGGATGTCCCACGTACTTTCATTAAAGGTCTCATTTCACGAGAAACCGTTTAGTACTTGCTCTTTTTGAAATACGACAGGTCACTCCAGGTTGCATGTGCATGCTGCACGTGAAAATGTTCTTCTACCCCGATTGCCTCCATTAGTAAATGAAAGAAAATAGGCGGAAAAACGAGTGAATAAGGAAAAGGCAAACAAAGTGCCGTAACTTTGTTAAATAGAAAAAGCTGTGCCACAGTTGTGATTACCGGAGAAGTCTCGTTGCAGCACACATTTACTTATAGGTAAGTATGTGTGTTTGTTTAGAACATTTAAAATCTTCTATTTGTTGTGCTATGACCAAATGAGCTTTAAATGATTGTAGCCTGTGACTAGCATAGCCGAGAACCTATCATTGTCCCTGTTTCATCTCCTCTACCAAACTAGAACAGCCTGTAACAGGAGCACTAAAGAATTTTCACTAACACTGGCTCACAGAGCATTGATTAATACTAGAGACCACCACAAAATGAATGAAAATACAATGCAATGACACCTTTAAAGGTGTGAAGATGTTTTTTGTTTTTTAGTGATGTTCTGATAAGACTCACAGCTTAGAATCATACAGTGAAAAAAATATATAACAAAAAAATATATATACATAAAAAAATATGCACCTGGCTGCTTGCAGCTGATTTACTACAGGTGTTTAACGTTTTCTAGCTCAGGTTGCTTCATAATTATGTCTTTACCTCTGATTGTTAAAGGCACACACTATCTGATAGACTTCTCCATAATGTTGCCCAAGAATTCCAAAAAGTGCCTTTTAGATGTAAAATTAAAACAGAGGGCATTTTAAACAACGGCCATGGTGTCTATCCAACTCTGGAAAACCATGAAATAACAAAGAACAAAGAAGTGTGTGTGTGTGTGTGTGTGTGTGTGTGTGTGTGTGTGTGTGTGTGTGTGTGTGTGTGTGTGTGTGTGTGTGTGTGTGTGTGTCTGTGTGTGTGTCTGTGTGTGTGTCTGTGTGTGTGTCTTTTGTGTTATGCAAGATAAGTGGTCAATTTCCCTGCCAAGGATGGAGTGGGAAACAGCTGTGGGATCAAAACACAGGTTGTTCGAAGGCTGCCTGCAATGACAATTTGTAAGAAACTCTGCCTATTCTACCTTATATTTGAACCAATGCCTTATGTGATTTGTAAGTTAATAAATCAGCCAACAATTCATTTCTTATTCAACACAAAGGGGTTCAAATAAATTTCAAGTGTGTCCACTCTGGACTTATGAAGTTAGATAGAAAGGACTTAAAAGTTAGATGGAAACTCATCCATAAACAAAACCTCTATAATTTATCTATACCTGTATTTAAATCTTATAAAATCAGTGGGGTATGGTTGTGCTGTGCATGAACAAATCAGATGTAAACAACTTCAATACTGTTGAAATATTTCCCCAAAGACTAGGCAGGTACGTCTGGCAAACCTTACATTAATCATACATACATACAAACACACACACACACACACACACACACACACACACACACACACACACACACACACACACACACACACACACACACACACACACACACACACACACACACACACACATACAGATAAAGAGTAAGAAAAATAGGCAAGCCTATAGTTATAACACATTTCACAGTTTATCATTTCATCAGTTTTTCAGGGGAGCATTTATCACAACTGAAGCATCAGGACGTAATTACACTTTCTCCAAGGTTGCACCCCATGTAATGGCGAAACTGTACTCTAGGGGGCAGTATTTCATCTTTGTATGGGTTACATGACAGCACTGCACTAAAAAAAAGGTATGGCAGACCTCCAGAACAGCAAATTCTGTATTCAGAGTCAAATAACACAATATCACGATCCATTAGACACAAGTCAAAAAAGAACCATATCACTTTCTAATGCTGTATATTTTCTCTCAAATTCCATTCTAGACAAATAAATGCCACTGAGCAAAGATTCAAAGTAATACATTAATAGACAAATAAAGGAATGGTTTAATTTTGTTGTTTCTCCCTCCAGATATGCATAATAATGTAAGAATCAAAATTGCTTTTACATTAGTTCTTGCTCAATGACATCCATAGTTGTGGATTTTTCCCTGTCTTTATAGATTTGTATTAAAGGCAGAAAAAAACCCTTTTTAACTTCTGAGAGACCGAAATGCTGTCATCAGTCATAACATCTCTTCTTGTAAGGTCAAGTTTCATTGGCCATGTTTTTTTTTTTATTTCTCCAATGTCAGGACGGTGCTTTAGATTGATAACCCACCACTGAGAAAGATCCATTAAGAGATTGATCTCAGCCTCCTGGACCCCCCTTGGCCTTATAAAGCCCCCCCCCTGGCCTTCCGTAAAAGTGTACTCCCTGGACCTAAGCAATCTGATCTCGTGCACCTTCAGTGTAATCCAAACATCCCTCAACCCCTTTCTCCAACACAGACAAGAGAGAAGGCACCAGTATCTCTTGAGTCATACAAATATTTACATCACTGTAGCACAGGTCACATTCAAAATGTTCACTTGTTCACTATATGGTGTAGTGTACTATGTAGTCAAGTCAAGTCAAGTAGGTTTTTATTGTCCTTTCAGCCATATACGCAGTACATAGTGATATGAGATAACATTTCACCAGGAACAGTTGGTGATACACACAACTGTTTGGGCACACAACACAGTATGGACCAGACAGATATGTAATAGTGCCTACATACACTATTAGGACCACATACGCATAGTGTGCACACACAATATGTGCGGAACAAAACAATGTTACTTACAAGCTAAATAGTGCACTATGAAAGAGTCAGCATTTTTGACATGGCCACAATAATATGCAGAGAAGTCTTCAGACACACGAGAACAATAACTACAATATAACACAATCATATCATGTTGTATTGTGTGGGACACAAGAAGCAGAACCTTGCACACACACTGCCCTAAATGTCCATCTTAAACTCAATACATGCGTCTGTGTATCTGTGGCCTTGAATGTAAATGTTACAGCTCACACCATATGATTACACCTGCAACGATTGACAGGGATGGCAGCACTTGTTGGTATGAAAGCATTAAATAAGCTATAAAATTGGCTTCCATGTCAAATATTTTTGAGGCAATAGCATAAATGTATGCAGTTTTGTGTGGCATTTGGATATGTTCAGTGAATTGATACTTTCCCCTCTATTACATAAATTGGTAGCGCCACTAATTTCACACCATCTTAAAAAAAGGCCTCTAAAAGACTTTGTTTTTGTGTGTTGATTACGCCTTGTAGATGACCTTTTGGGGTTCAACCTAGTTCAACCTAAGCTTAACCTAACCTTTGGCACTGAACTAAAAGTAATTGTGAAAATCATACATCCACAGGGTCCAAATCAATATTGTGACATATATTAATCATTCGTGTCACTGATTACTTTGTCAGCCTTCAGAGCCTGCTTGCTAGAATTAGATTAGATTAGATAAGAATCTTTATTGTCATACAGCATACAACGAATTTCTGTGCATTCAGGAACCAGGTTTCATTTAAAAAGAAGATATATAATAAACAGATAATATACAGCCATATCCTAGGTACAGACTTTAAAAATTGTACTGCAGAGTTCATGCAAAAAAAGCTTTATGTTAATGAAGTGTTGTGTTTGCTGGGTGTGCTTTACGTTCAGAGTTCAGTGTGGTAATGGCTATTGGGAAAGAAACTGGTCATGAAGCTTGTAGTGCATATTCTGGTGCTGTAGCGTTTTCCAAAGGACCTCAGTTCAAACAGATGAATAGATGAAGTACGGTATTATTAAATAGCTGTTATTGAAACACTGAGACTTTTACATGCACTTCAGTATTCCAAATTTGAGGCTTATCCCAGTTTTGATCATATGTGGGATGAGGTGTTTACATGAACTTAGAGAAAGCTGTATAGTAATATTCCTATTTGTATTATAAATACTAGTATCCCAATTTTTTTCTTTCTCAAAGTCAAAGAAAGAGGGCAACTGAAGCATAAAATGGCACCCACGGCTTCACACTGGAGCTATCTGACAGGACCCATCTGATCAGCTTACTGCTAGTCAATACATACTTTCAAAATGAAAGTTTATGGATGTAGCCATATTGCAGCTTGCACTACCGTAATACTGAATAATATTACACAAACTTTACACTTGCTGTTTTCAGGGCATGTGCTAGTCCATTGGCTGCCCTAGGCAAGGCTAACGTTAGTCCCAACACCATGTTGACAAATCAAAGTGACAGTGGGGGGCACCATATGTTGATGATTATTTTCCAGATTAATGTATCATTCTTTGGCTAGGAATTTGTGACCCTATAGGTGGCTGCCTTAGTCACTCACCCCAATTGTAAATCCTGGAGAGAGAGAGAGAGAGAGAGAGACAGACAGACAGACAGACAGGCAGAGAGACAGAGAAAGTAAGAGAGAGAGTGAGACAGTGAGAGAAAGAGAGAGAGATAGATAAAAAGAAAAAAAAATACAGAGAAAGAGACTTCAATTTGCAGCAATTTATGTTGGACATCCCTATTCCTCTGAAGGTGGTTTCCATAATTTAACAAGCCTGCTCTCCTCCTCCTCCTCCTCCTCCCCCTCCCCCTCTCTCCCCCTTACGAACTACCTGCCAGAAGTTTAAAACGCTTCTCCGCCTGCCTGTGTGCGTTGTGTAGATTACGACCTTAATTAGCGGGGGAATCTGCGTGCGCTCCTGCACCTCTACCACGAGGGAGCTTCACAGAGACGCCTCCCTGATGGACCCAGCTGGAAGCCTAATGAGCTCTTTTCTACCCCTGCGGCTGCCTGCATTCTGAGGCACGGCATAACACACACACACACACACACACAAACACACACACACACACACACACACACACACACACACACATGACAGCGACCGGCCTCACAGTGACTTCGCTGACAGTGCATACATGCATAGGGCAAGGCTGGGCTGGGAGACACACATGTGCTCTGACACATTTACATGTGTAAATACACACACCCGTGCACACACTCACACACCCGTGCACACACACAAAACACACACACACACACCCGTGCACACACTCACACACACACACAAAACACACACGTGCACACAAACACACACACACACACATACACACACACACAAAAACACATATACACATACACAAAAAAACACATACACACACACACAAAAAAAACACATACACACACACACACACACACACATACACAAACACACACACACACACACACACACACACACAAAACATACACACACACACACACACACACACAAAACATACACACACACACACACACACACATACATACACACACACGCACACACACACTCACACAAACAAAACACATATACACACACATGTACACACACACACAAAACACATATACACACACACGCACACACACACACACAGCAGGAGAGAAGGGGGGGAGGCTAGTAAATGAGAAAAACAGAGGGACAGAGGAAGAGTTAGTAAGTGAAAAAGACAGTAAGAGAGAGAAAGAGTGACAAAGAGTGAGAGAAAGGGGGAGAAAGAGGCGGTGAGAGACATAGAGAGAGAGAGAGAGACACACACACACACACACAGAGCAAGAGAGAGAGGGGGAGAGAGCTTTCCCTTAAGAAATGTTTTGGAGTTAAAGTAGTAGGCATGTTGTTGAAGGGGTCTGTGGGAGGAAGATAATCTGATTAGCGTGCCCTGGCACCCTGCACTTGCGTCTTCTTGCCTTAGCAATACAGAGGGCAACAATTTTTCCAGATTTTTTTTCCCCTAAGAATGGAACACTTCCAATATGCATTAATCCCCTTGTTATCACTGACATTCATTAAATTGCAACACCTGAGCAAAGCCTCTGATGAAAACGTTGGGTCTGCATCATAATACCAAAAGTTCAGCTGGTTCAGTCTAGTTCAGCTTAGAGTTGCTCGACTCTGCTGTCAAGATGTACTCAGTCACTGTAAAGTTTGCACAGGCAAACAAGCTTGCTACTGGCATGTGTTGAACACATGAGATCATATTGCACCTTCAAGTGAATAGCTACACAGTCGCTTGGCCCTGCTAATTAGCACTGCTCCATCACTCTGTGGTCCATGGAGAACAATGTCTTACAGTACATAATGGTAAGTGTAATTACAGTAGTCCTATGTGGTCTTTTGAGGGAGGCATTAGTCTCTCTCCAGAGAAAACGCAGTATTGACTGCCCTTCCCATTTACATATAATTGCCCTGTGACATAATTCATAGGCTTAATTTTAGAGGGCCATGTGATGTTTCAGGCTTGCACATGTGGTCTATTCCACAATGCAATCAATATCATATTCATTTTACATTTGTGGGTTTTGTAAGAGCAGATGTGGGCCTTCATTTTCCTTGAGACACTCTGCAAAACGAGGTATGAAATGAATTTGGAGGTGTGGAAATTGAAGATACACTGAGCATATTCTTTCAGAGGTGCATTGATTTCCTTTTCAGCGTGAAAATAGGACAACATACCTCACACTATAGAATGCTGAAGGAATGTATCAATCTTACTTCACCGAGCCAGCGTTAGAAAAAACAGATGCGGGGCGAATAAATGGAAATCCTGAGACTTTAGAAGAATGCATCCATGCAGCCCCCAGCTGGTCCTCTGTAACACTGCATAAGGGTGCGCCATTGTGCCCCTGACAAGCAGAAAGCACAAGATTATGTTTTGAAGCAGAATGGAAAAGTCTTATCGTAAAGGTGCTATATGTAAAAAAAATACAGCAAATAATCATAAAGTGGTCCTGAAATGTCATCCGAGATTAGGAAAACGTGTTAAATTGAAATACTTTACTGCCAACAATGCTACAGCCAGAGCATTCACAATTTAAAACTTAATTTATAGCTTGTGAAGTCTGTTTGTGCTTTTATTCTGTGTTTTGCCTCATGTCTCTACAGGGGGAACAATGCTTTACAGTGTTTTGAATTCAGTTACATTGTCAGCTTTAGTCACAATCCCGCCCACTGCACCTTTAATGTCAGATCAGGAATGACTGCCTATTTGCTATTGTTATTGTCCTGTACGATTTTTAAATGTTTTAATGTTTCGACCAAAAATGTCAAACCAAAAATAGTTTAGGTCCATACATGCCTGCAAGCTGTATTTTCCCTTTCCAAGAGAATAGCCATTTTCAAAGCAAACACAGGCCCAACACGGTTGAAAAATATATGAGTTTTTTTTTAAATGAAATCCCCCATTAGAGCGGCGTAAGTCTCTGACAACACTGTGGTGGTGTTCACTCTGTTGTCTTTTCCAGCTGGGTAAAAGTGAATGTCTCGAGAGCATGTCCTTGATCCTGAGCAATCAGTGTGCCGGGATGACCTCTCTGCACACTTCTCCAGCTTATTGGTCAGCCCTGTAATAGCGCTGTGCTGTGTTGACTGAAAAACCATGATTGTTATCTCCGACCTTACCCTGAAAACTCCCTCCACCAAAGCTTCCATTTGGAAAGAAAAATACCCCAAGATATGGAGGAGTCCCATCTGGTTAACCTTAAACAATTCACAAAGGACACAGAATAGGGCTCACATGATCAGAGGCATAGCCAGAAATCATAAAATGGGTGGGCCCAGAAATGAAAATTAGGTGGGCCTAGTCCAAAACACATAGGTTACTATTATTTCTTAAACAGTCAATGAAACAAAAAGAGCCTTCTGATTGGGTGGACCTGATTGATAAGTGGGTGGGCACAGGCCCAACCCAGCCCACCCGTGGCCATACCTATGCAGATGATTAAAGGGAAGGGATTTTGTAACATGCATGCATGTGCAGCCAAGGACACCGGTAAACCAACTCCCGTTCTGTACTGAGACCAGTAGAGATAGTGAGACTGATGGGGCGTTCACACTGGGACGCTTTTCCACCTACAATATGCGAGAAGCATCACTAGTATTTCGAAATCCAAGTGCTTAATGAGTGCTTGCCGGAGATGTCAAGGTTGCAACGACCCATTGAAGAACAAAATTAGTTGAACAGATTTTAACTTTGAGTGCCTCGTGATTTTTGGAAGCCTTGATGATTTTTGTGTGAGGCGCAGGCAGAAAAAAGCAGCAAGGAGTGTCACAACTGTCAAACCGCTTGTCAGCCACATTGTTCCCGAAAACTATCGAATTTGAGCACCTGGCAGACAAAAAGCCCGGCAATGTGAACACACACACACACACACACACACACACACACATATATATATACTATACTATACTATACTATAAGTATATATACAGTACTATTTTCTACACATTCATGCTGCCATCAGAGGGGATCTATCAGTCTAATCATAGTCAAACTATCAATGGCAGTTTGATTGTCTTTTGAACAAATCTATCCATCAATAGGCTTTATACTAGACTTCAACCTGACCTTAAATCTGATGGTTAACCAATAAAAAGGGGATGAGAAATGAGTACAAAAGACACACTTTAAACACGCTCTAGCTTGTTTAAACAAGCATTGATTCAATTTAAAGGAGAAGTTGGGTGTGAATCGATCATTAGCCTTGTTGTTCAAGGATACCAAGTGCTGTTGGTAGAAAAAAGAACAAGAAAATTTGATAGAAGTTAACTTTCTGCTTTATCTCCCTATGCCCCATTCAGTTAATGTTAGCTACCAGTTCGTTTTTTGGTCTGTGTTGCATCAAATGTTCTTGTTTATTTTCCTACCAACAGCACCTGGTAGCCTTGAACAACAAGGCTAATATACTCAAACAACAGGGCTATGGATTGATTTACACCGAAGTTCTCCTTTAATTTATTTATTTGTATTCATAGTGCAATTTTACCATAGTCATGGTGTTAGAACACTTCATATGCAACCTACCATTCAGTACCATGTTTTTGTTCCAGCCATTCACTAAATTCAGCTAATTATTAATCACACAACTCTTCAGCCCAGCCTGGTCTCATCAAAAGGTGTAGAATGTCACGCCAAATTCTGTAAGTCTTTTTGTGTGTTAATGCTATTTTGAATTTCCGCGTGTCATTTCATGCCGTCGGTTATACCTTGCAGTTTTATCATTGACCAGAAGGTAACGACTAACTTTGTTAACCTGTGTGACGTGTTAACATTCTAAGCAGCCTAAGGGAATAACTGTAACCCTAACCAAAAAACATAATCCTAACTCTAACCTTAACCATCTCTTCAACATCTTATGCACAAGTTACTCATAGTTATATTGTTATTCTTCTGTATGAACAATTACATATCAGGGTATAGTGTGTGACATAACACACAAAAATGCAAAAACTCTTTTCTATGACATAAGAAAGAAGTGTCATGCTATTCACAGCCATCCCATGAGATCACATAGTTTAGAGTTAATTGGAGAAGTCCCCTATGTTAACCACACAGGTAGAACTAGGTGATTTGGAATATGTGGAGCTGGGTTGTGACTTCTGACTCCAGGTCACCCATCACTGCTAAAGATAAAGCAGGAACGAAGACATTGAGCAGGAACGTCATTCCAACTTTGTGTCACCTCCTAGTGCTGGAACCTCATGGAACCTTTATCGCAGGCGGCCAGGCAGGCAAAAGGGGGGTGAGTGGGGAGGAGGGCAGGTGGTGGGTTACAACTTCATGATGGGCCACATGACAGTGTCATCACGGAAACGGATGAGCCGCCCAATCGATCGTGACAGCGACTTGTGGATCAACGCAAACGATTGTCCCCTTCCGCCTTTAATGTGGTGACACTAAAGTAAATGAACAGCCCGCAGTGACAACAACAGACAAATGAAAAGAGAACTGAGAATGACAGAACAGATAGGTTAAATCTCCTTACAATATTGAAATTGAAGTATGGATTATTTTATCAGCACTACAATGAGTTCCACTTTTGGGAGCAAGGCGTTTTCAATGTGAAGAGTCGCTTTGAAATTAAATTGCCTCATTGAAAAGTGCTGGATCTCAGATGTCTCGATTTTCACTCGAAATCTTTTTCAGCCGTGCTGTGCTTAGTGCAGAAATGGGTGTGACATTTTGTCCTCTTTCATATGAAAAAACCTGTGGCTGTAAAATATGACTTTTAAAGCAGCCCTGATATAAATGGGATGTTAACATATTCACTCTAACAGAGATATGTCATACAAAAGCAAGAGATGTAACTTGTGTGAGAGAGATGTGACTTGTGTGAGAATACTACCTTACCTGCTGCAGTAAGATCTCAGGGTGCATAAAGTCTATCTTAAGATATGCCACTGTTGTGGTCTTGCATGGGAATGCAAAGGTAATCAGATTATGCAAACCAGAGCATCCGTAAACCAGAGTGATTTTTTATCCACTTTGAGCCAGACTTACATCGCAAAAAAAAAAAAAAAACTATGATTCTCCCTCTGTGTGTGTGTGTGTGTGTGTAATCCCTTTTTCATTTATTTTGCTGTTTGATATGGAAATATACATTCAGGGTTAAGGCCTTGAATGTGCAGCTATTCACTGCTTCCAGTCCACAGGCAGATGAAGATGTTGCCCCTTCTTTTATCTTTTCAGAAACATCACCAACACGACAAATACACATCTGTGTAACTAAATCCAGACTTGAAATGTACATGTTTGTTGGCTTATACTGGTGAAACATTTTAATTTAATAAATGTAATGTAGCCTATACAAGCAAGCTACTAAAGGCAAAGCTACTAAAAAACCCATCCATTAAGAAAATCCAGACTTTTGTGAGCGTGGCCATATACACCAAACTGCTGACCAAGGACAGCCACATATCACTGCCTGGAAATCATAACACCAACGGGTTTCCATCCTGAATGGGGAACTCAGTTGATACTGGGCATGTTGTTGATGCACACGGTGGACATCCCGTTAAGCCTTAATACTGTGAATGTGCATAACTGATGCGACTAAATGCAATGGATACCTAACTAATGACTGCCCACCCAGATGAGTACTTTAGAAACATGCCCAGTATCAACTGAGTTCCTCATTTAGGAGGAGAAGCCGCTGTCACTAAAGGTGGGTAATCCAGACTTAGCCCGTATAAACTAGCCCCTTGTACTTCATTTCATTTTGTACAGAGGGTCTGGCAGGGCTGTATTGAGAAACGATTACTTCCTGGAGGTGTGGACTCTGCTGAGTTTTAGAAACAAGTGGCTCTGCCTTTAACCAATTGCCTGCCTATGCACTACAATTCAAATGTAGCACACAAAGTCAGCATCATCGCTCGTGAACCTTCCCTGTGTTTGCTAATGTCAATCAAAGCACTGCCAGACTCTCTCTACAAAATGAAATGAAGTATGAGGGGCTGGTTTACCAGGCTCATCCAGACCGGCTTCAAAGCGTAAAACTCCTGCCATGTTTTGGTTGCACCTGTGCATTAACGTAATGGCACTAATTAGCTCATCTCCCTGGCTGAAGAGTTGTGCTGATTAAAATAAGATGGCTTTGTGATTGGCTAGAACAAATACAGCACACACATTAAGCCATTTCTTACAACCCAGTTTTCATTTATACGGAGAGATTAGATTATATTTTTCTCAGAGATTGAAGTGTAAATTCTATTTGCATTGCTATATGCATTGTGGTGCAATGCAAACATTAGTGCTACAGGCTTGGGGTGACCATGAAGGCATATTTTTTTGCTCCTGTAGAGGTTTGTTTTTTTAATGCCAGTTGAGACTGGTGTTATTAAACTAAGCAGAAATAAATAATCTGAAATCTGTGAGCTTTGCCCAATACAACAGGATAAAAAAGGGCCCGAGATAACAAAACAGATAACAGGGAATGTGTTTATGGGAAGAAGAAGAAAAAAAAACAGAAATGCGTGGAGCCGCATATAATGGCTGCCACTCACAAACCTGCACACAAAATGCTATTGGAAAAAAAAAAACCCAAGGCATTGAAAATGGAGGCATGCACACAGTTATCTCTCTGGAGCATACATAGTGCGGGGGGATTAAAATGCTTTTACATGCGCACAGTCATTCCGTACCTCGCCAGTGATAATGTAAAATTAAAATGCACTCATAGCCACGTGATTACTGTAAGGTACAGATGGAGGCCATTTTTGCTTCTTTGCTGCTGAAAGCTGCGGTGATCTTACATGCTTTTGACTCCATGTTTCAGTAAAGAAAATTACTCTATATCTGTGCAGTACGATGAAATGCTTAGGGAAAACTACTTGATAGCAAAGTCTGCATTATGCATACATATTATTACATACAGTTTTTGATAAAAGGCTATTCATTTGGACTTAATTACTAGTGATTTTAAGGGAAAGAACAAGGAACCCACAGTGACTAATTTTCTTTGAACCTTCATGAAGGGATAACATGGTACTGCTCTATTTGACTGATTTGCTTGTTCAGCACTGGGTATCCAGCCCTCCCTCCTTTTCCTGGAGAAAAGTTCCTTGCAAACCTCCAACAAATCTTCAAATAACTTTAAGTGTGTTACATTCACTTCAAGGTGTTTGGAAACTGTACAAGCACACACTGTACTGTATGTTCTTCTGTGCTCTGGCATGAATCAAGCCTTGGTCTTGACAGACAATTACCCAGCGAGATAGCCCAGCCAGAGTACCTGTCCACACACAGCCCAGTTCTAACCCCCCTGGATGAAGAACATACAAGCCCTGCTGGATGAGGAACACCAGCAACTCCACTCACTCAGCCTTAGTAAAATGCCAATGTGATGGTTTACCCACAGACCATCTGACCATCCTCCCGCAACACATTTTAAGCAACCAAAGTTTAGGAATAGATGAATAAGTAAGGGATAATGGACGACATGGTGTTCGTATATCAGAACTGTTAACAACAAGTTAATGCATGTTCGAGGTGGTAATGCAGTGACGACGCAAAGCTCAAAATTTATATTAAACATAGAGAATGTTAAATTGTTGTAATGTTATAATGTTAAAGCAATACTAAGTAGTTTTCATCTTCATCGATCTACAGGTTGGAAGCAGAATTGTCTTTCATAGAGAACTACAGAGAGACGTTCTGCTCCTCCAAACTTGTTTAGTGCGGTTATAGCCCATGGAGGCCGGCGATGCGAATTCAAAAGTGCCTGTTACAAGTTGATGAACCACTGAGACGATTTTGGAAACATTATTTTAGGGTTGAAAAAAGTACTTAGTGTTGCTTTAATGCAAAAAAATAACCTTGAGGTAAGTTGAAGATGAGTATTGCAACATACTATTTGGAGAGGAATTTTAAAGCTGGTCTGCGCTGAGAATATCCAGTAATGATTACCTGAGGACTCTGTGGTTGAGGACTGTGAACATTGTTCATCTCGCTATTTTAAAGTTGCTGTAGTCTCTAGGGAGCACACACAGGAGAGGAGAGTCCAGGCACATTAATTTAGGAGGGGATGCATTGTGGACAGAGTTAAGAGATAAATCACATCATGAATTAAGAGGAACAATCCACATCTACACTGGACACGTAAATAAACCCTATAGGACCCATTGTACTTTACAGCTTTAGTGAACATATTGTACCAGCATGAAATTATCAGAGGAGGACTGGGATAGAATGATAACAATTTAAAAGGATAAGGCTTCACAGAGGGAGATTTGAATTGTTCAAAAGATTGAGAATAAAGACACCAACAACGATAGGCGAAAGAACAAGCATTCCTTGTCTCTGTGCAGTAAATGGACTTGACAACCATAAGCATATCCAGTCATGGACAGGATCATGTTAACTCCTAATCTTTGAACGGGTGGCATCTTTTACCTGAGGACCATTGAGAGAATACCCTAAGAAGCAGGTCTACAGCTTCAGTAACTTACTGCAGTTGGTTTAACTTTATAAACAAAATAATATTAGGAGAATGACCACACAGTTACTCATTTAAGAACACCTTCTCCACGTTTCTCATTTAAAAGCAGCACAAAATAACAAGCTGATTAAGTGAGCATAAATCAGATGAGTCTGGAAGGGTCTGGTGAATTTACTCACCATCCAACATTACACTGCCTGTGTATATATTAAATGCTGATGGGCCTAAATCCATATCTCACACATCAGGCTATGGGGTTGGTAGGTATAGTCTAGCAATTGCCTAGCAATAATTAGAAATCATAGACATCAAACTCATTTTTTTTAAAGATGTTATAATAGGACAGACCCCACTGTGTCATCCATATCAACACAATGTCACTTAGATGTATTAATCTACAGTGCAGAATTCTGTCACTTTAATAAAATGTAATATGCAGCTGTCTCTTGCATGAAATATGACTGCTTTAATAGCATTTCTTAGAACAATTGCAATCTGAAAACATACCTGACACCCAAAGCTTTGTACACCTGTAGCTCATACACAACTTGCTATCTACGCAAGCAGTTTCACTCCTTTTCACTTAATTGGATACTACCACAGTGCACTGTGCTCGAATAGCATTGGTTAAATGATATGTGTATTCTGGACTGGATAGCTTCCATCAGCAGATGCTTTCAGGCAGCAATTGAGCTGCTAGTTTTTGCTTCAGCAAGTTACTGACAGAGCGAAGACCTCCAGCATGCTAAGACCACTGAATAATACTGAATCCATCATGCTCAAGCAGCTATATCCTGAGACAGATTGAACATACTGTAGGCCAGGATTGTGTCAGTTGACTTTGGCCATCAGTGAAGGCAATTCCTTGCTTTGGCAACAGCTCTAGTTTTTTTCTTCACTTGTTTTTCTATGGTAAAATATTCACCCCAAGATGCTTCGTCAGCCATTTGCATTTTAATTCATGGAACTCTGACAGATCTATCTTCATAGTGCTTTACTTTCATTCAGATATAGTAACACAATGTTTTGACTGGATTCACTGTAACTGAATACTGGAAGCTCAAATTAATTATTGACCAAAGCCATTACATCATACATCTCAAATAATTAACCACACACTATGGAGGAAATTAACATTATAGACATTACACACATAAGTGCGAAGTAAAAAAGGACTGTTTCTCATGAGATTTCTCTGGAGAGCCGTGTGTGCTATGGGGTTCTGTACACAGAAGTGACACTGGTCTCAGAGAATAAAAAAAACACCATACCACACATATTATTAAGTCCAAGGAAATCACCTGGGTCATTTGCACAGGTAGAATCAATACATGGCAGGACATTTTACTCTTTGAAGACGAGATTACCCACCTCTGGCCATACAGTCCCAGACTCCATGATAAACTGTGACATACATCCCAAACTGTCAGTCAAGTGCAGGTGTCAACTGTTACAATCCCTCTAGCCTCAACTCTATTCACATGGAAGTTTTGTTTTCTCTGTGTCAGCAAAAAACACTCCTAATTGACTTATTAGATGTCCTAAAATTCCCCGAGCCGTTATTCACTTTGTCTCCAGTGAGAGTATCATCAGTTCTAGATATTGCCTTCTCCTGATGAGAGAGAGATAGTGTGTAAAAGGTCATCTCTTGGGCAGGTAGGTTCGAAGCTACACGGAGTCCGAGGAAGATGGCCGTCGTCTCCTCACACAAATGTTTATCCTTTCCACAAAGGTGTTGATGTACTCCGCCTCGCGTTTATCTCGGGGAGTATATCTGGGTGTGTGGTACAGCATTTGCTTCTCATAAAGCTGTTTAAATTTTCATTGGTCTATCACCTTGAGTTACAGCATGCGGCAAAGTAATGAGGTTGTGTGGGAGGGCTGTATTGATTCACACTCACAGCTGGTCATTCAGCCTCTGCCTCAAAGCCAAGCCAAGACATGCAGTGTGGAGCCCACACCAGCAGATGGCCGCCCTCAACCCGCCATTATATTTCTAATGAAAAGTTTTAGATCAAGTGTGAGTCATCGTAAAAATGACTACCCTCAGGATGGAGATGGCGGGGGGTAAAAAAATAAAGATTAGCCCAGAAACTCTTTAAGGGTAGGAAACTTTTTCAGGAGCACGGTGGTGCGGGGGTCTTGGTGCCCTACCACCTGCCACCACTCAATGGGAAATAACCTCATGGTGCTGTGGCCCTATTAGGAATTAATGGCGATGGGGAGAGAGAGGGGGCTGGGGGGGGGGGGGGGGTGGGGGTGTGTGTGTGGGTAGTTCGAGGGGCAGCGGGTGGAGCGTGTGGCTTGGTCACAAGTGCCAGGGCGATAATGAGCCCTGAGTCTGACGGCTCAGGACTTCTGTGGGCTTTGGCTTCTCATTCACACAGGGACCCCTGGAGGATGGCAGCATGGGAAATGATCCTTGTGCCATGTCCCAGGGGAACATTCATCTAGGTGCAGCAGGACGTCTGTAGTGTGCACTCACTCTGGATCTGTCATTCATACTGTAACTTGCTTTGTAGCGATGGCTATTGAGGCAAACAGAACGGAAATGTTAACGCATAAAAGCTCGGATGCGCCCCATTTATCAACCTGCTCCGTGGAATGGAAACATTTTGGTGTTTGATCACCATAGCTATTCACACAGCTGTGGAAAAGCGCCAGTATTTATTTAAGGTTTAAATGAGCATTTTTCATCTGACATCAATGCAGGCATCTCCTTGCCATGGGGTCTGAGGGCCTGTAGTTGATCAAGACTCTATTGTGCAATTACATTGTGCTCTGTGCTATAGGACTCTGTCGTGCACACTGCTTTTGCTGCTGGCATATTCTGCACCTTATTCATTTATCCATAGCTTGGTATTGTAAATGTACATATTGCTTTATATTCTTGCTTGTATATATTACCTTTAATTTGAACCTATATTTTAATTCTACCTAGCTACTTTATTTTTTATTTTGCTTCTATATATTTATTTCTATTCTTATTCTAAATACTGCTTCTTCTTGTGCATCTGTGCGCTGTTCTGAATGACATCTCATTATACTTCGTATAGTGACAATAAAGATTTCTACTTCTACTTCTAGGCCAATACTGGGTAAGCTTCATGATTCCTGGTGTTTTTCATTTTTTAACATAACTCAGAGAGAAACTAAGCACACAAAAGTATGTTCACATAACAGACAAAAAGTGATACGGGCAACTTAAACTCCCTGCTGCTTGTTTTGCTGATTTTTTGACACTGAGGCCAACCGAAAGGTTAGCGTGTCTCCAGGTCAGGGTTTTTGTGGTGCAGTGTATCCGACAGGCACGGCAGAGTCGAGAAGCATGTCCTCACCCTCTCCTGTGGCTACAATTTCTCTCAGGATGTCACCACTGTCAGATAACAAACTGTTATCAGCTGGTGAGTTGGCCTCTTTGTAATTGCCTTTCATTTAGTGACTGGAGCTACTGCTGCTGCTGCTGATGGGAACCATGCCTGTTCTGTTTTTTAACACCTTAGATCCAGTTTCGTCACTCTGAAGCAGAAGACCGAAATGGCTGGTCCTTCTGAGAGTTTCTGTGATTGGATGTCTGATTGTGGTATAAGTCGGTGCCTTATGTTAGCCCCGAAGCCCTTCACAGCCCACACAAGAGATTCCAGAAAATAAATGATGATGATAATTATCCTGCACGGTTTTCCTGGAAGGGTATTAGTGGGGGGAAAGGCAGTGAGTAATAATGTTCTTGCTCTCAGGAAACATACTTACACACACAGCACACACACACATCAGCACACTGGACAGAATGGTATAAGAAAGGTTAAGATACATGCACACACACCACAGAATGATAAAAGAGTAGCACACAGTCTGTCTTTCTCTCTTCCTCTTTTTCATACACCAATCACTTACTCAATATTTTATTGCTTTGATCCCAACGCTGCTTCTGAGGTGTTTATTTCCATTAACGTTGACAGAGAGATGAATTGTGAATGTTATCACCGATGCGTAATCTGCAAGTACATTTTTCTAAATGGTGATCTTTGTGTCCCTCAACCATATATTTTAAAAATGCCCTTTATTTATATGAGAGAAACTGCAATTCCTTAGATAACAGAACACCTACAATAAGGTCCTGATGAACATTTTAGCATTTGAAACAAAAATGCGCTTTTATTGGTTCAGTCAGGGAAATAATTACCATTCACCACTAAATGCAGTTACTCTTCAGAACAAGGTGAAATTTACACATTTGAGATATGCATCAGCATCAGTCTTTTTGACAGATGTGTTACACCAGTGAGCCTGAATGGTGGTCATCTGTCAAAATCACTAATGCTTCTTGTGGAAGCAGTGTGGGTGCTAGAGCTATGATTAAAAAATAAACTTTTTGAAGACCGTGGTTAGACTGGAATTTCTTTGAAACACTGGCAATTTTTTTATTTAATATTTTTTCACATCAACAAATTCTTTTGAACCAGAAATGCTTTTTACTGAATCTGTTGCAAGTGACTTAAAGTGAAATGATAATTAAAAGAGATAATGAAGTCCTGTTTGGGTTTTGCTTGGGTTTTATTTGTTCAGCTTGTTGCAAGAGACCACTGAAAACTCTCTCTCTCTCTCTATCTCTCTCTCTTTCTCTCTCTGTATGTGTGTGTGTGTGTTTCTCTGTCTGTGTGGGTGTTTAGGGGAAAATAGGGCAAAGCCTTTTATATTGACTAAAGAAGCATGTTTTTGTCCGCCTTCATAGTACAACAAAATATGGGACTAACGGGTCTCTAACAGCACCCAGGCAATCACTGGCAGGCTGCTTGCAAACATCTTCTATAATTGCTCCCAATTAAGTAGCGTTACAGTGGACAGTGGCTGAACAGCATTTATTTGGAAATCCATTGGGCTTACAGGCTGCTGTATTCAACATAGGGGGAGGTACCGTAAGACGGGAAAGTTGGACATCTAACATTATGCAGCTGAAAATAGGGCCAAACTATGCTTATCCATCTGGGACGAGGACTGAGAAGCCTATAGCTGGGAGAACCACCTTGAACTTTTACTGTGAATGACATTAGGAACAGTGTCCCACCCACCGAGTTATGCAAAGTAAAAACTGCACATTGAGACACTTTCTGTGTCACCCTTGCGGCTGGGAGTCAGACTGGAGAACATTTAGAATATTGATGTTTAAATCTGTATTCCATTTAACTACAGTGCACTGGAATGCTTTTTTGTAATTGTTGGTTGGGCCCTCCTCTGGTGTTGCACTGAGGCCAAGTCCCCTTTGGGAAAGATTCATGCAGAACATCCATCACACAAACTCAATGTGCCATGCTTGTTATTTTCCCATTTCAGCCCCAGAAAAGAATTATTTACTAATAATTGTGAGCTGCACACTGAATTAAATGCCAAGCAGTGGAAAACTGATATTTTTTTCTGGGCCTACCAGAGGAACTGGTGCAAATAATTCCAGACGCCATCACATATCAGTTAACGCTGTTACTGTAGAAGAACAACCAGATAACACTAACCTCAGATTATACTGCTCTACTGAGTTTAATCTAAATTCCTGGCTTTAGATGGGTGACTGATCTGAATGCAGTTCATGTGCTGGGTGTGTCTACAGTTTCAGACACAACAGCTGAACCATTAAAAAATACAGAGGATAAACATGTGAAACAGTACATTTAACAGCGTTATCGGAACAGGGCTGAACAGCAGTTCCACATTCAGCAGCGGACCTCCTGTTGTGTGTCCTCTGCAGCAGTAAAAGAAAAAACATTTTTTATGGGTCTGTCATAGCCAAATCAATTCAGTGAGAACTGACAGGCAACAATCCACAGTCTGAAACAGGCATGTTTAAGACACATCAGAATGTTTTTGGGTGTTCAGGATTAATAATGCCAATAACGCCATTGTGATGAATAACAATCTCAGTATCTGTTTACCACATTAACATTAGACTATGCAATGCAAATCCCCAATGATGAAATCAATCAAACCATTATAGGTTGCTATGCAAAGTATACTGTATCATTGTCAAACATGAGCGTGCGGACCCTGGGTTTCTTAACTTGCAGAGACATACTGGGGAAAAAATGCATGATAATGAAGAAAACGTGCTGAGACAAAATCTTACCTGACAACTCATTAGTCCTGGTAAAGACTAAGCAAGCTGTCTTAAGGGGTGTATTCAGTGATGTTGTTGAAATTTGTCAAACGCCTGCCGTACAGTGTGAATGATAAAATGACACATGTGCCCACCTAGGATGTGACACATGATGAACAAAAGGACTTTAGGCTGGCTGTTTATCCCAGTGATGGGCAACCTCCCTATATATAGAAACTACAGCCCAGTACAACATATTTGTGTAATTTAAGTGTTACCCCACTGCTGCTAGCGCCCATGCTCTATCTGGGTTTGCCCCACTACCTCTTCCTGTGCAACAGCCACAATGTAATGTGCAATACCTACACCGGCCTTGTGCAATGTTTACTATTCCCTTCCATGCCCCTTTCACCACGTATCTTTATTATTTATTATGCCCTTGTATATACCCCCCCCCCCCTCCCCCCTCCTCTTTCTTATTTTTTGGACTTGACACTTTGTACTTTGTACTTTTTGTACTTCAAACTTTGTTACTTTCATCTCGCACCTGTTCAATGACAATAAAAGTCTTGAAGCCTTGAAGTGTTGACGTCATATTTGTTCCGACCATTCACTAAATCAGCTGATTGTAATTAGCACAGCTCTTCAGCCAGGTAGAAGAGAGCAGTGGATTCACCTGTATTGAGCACACAGGTAGAGCCAGGTGATTTGGTACTGTATGTGGTATTACATGTGGTACTGGACTGTTGGCCTGGTAAACCAGCTCTGCGTACTTCATTTTATTTTGTACAGAGGGTCTGGCAGGGCTGTACTGAGAAATTATTTCTTCCTGGAGGTGTGGACTCTACTGAAGTTTAAAAAAGTGTCTACTGTCTTTACCCAATCACTAACATTTGGTCAATTATCCTGCCTATGCAATACAATTCAAATGTAGCTCACAAAGTCAACGTCATCACTCATGAACACTCCCTCTGATTGCTGATTGGCTAGGTAGAAATTTTGCCCAATACGGCAATGTCAATGAATGCACTGCCAGACCCTCTGTACAAAATGAAATTCAATATGAGGGGCTGGTTTACCAGGCTACTGGACTGTAGCCTCTTAAACCAGGTTGCTCACTGGTTCTATCACCATTAGACATTTGGACCATAGCTAATTTGGTTTGCACTTCATTTTACTGTTCCTGTTACAAGTGTATCTACATCATGAAGTGCAGTGTAACAAAGTTTGCATTAACATGTAACATTATGTACTTACACTGTATTATGGGGTTAGGGTAAGTGTTAGTGTTAGTTATGTACGGTGTAAGTACATATTATTACATGTTGTTACATGTAGATACACTAAAAAACAAAGCTTAAAATAAAGTGTTATCCTAATTTCATTTTACGATATCTCTGACATTAAAAAAGCAAAAGTGAAAACACTGTGAGGTAGGTGCACTAACAGTATCAACGGTATGTAAGGACAAACTGCACATGGGTGAAGGCACATCCAGCCTGTTGCAGAAGTGCAGACACTGCAGTTTTCCCACTCATGCACATGCAGTAGCCTATATACAGAGGGAGTTGAGCAAAAGTGGGGAACATATACAAGGTGATGTATAAAAAGCACCCAGTGACTTATTTAGTCGTATAAAAGCAGAGGACAGGATGTTATTTACATCACTTCCCTTCACACAGCTTTGCCCCTGCACCCGCATTTACGAAGAGAAAAATAGGTAAGTTTGTCTGGAGATAAAATGGTGAGTACTAGAAGGAGGTCAGTGGGTGGGATATGACAGTCAAGAGTTACAGGTAGTATAATGTGACAGGGAATTGTTGCTAAAGGAGCTACATGTAAGGAATTTAAAGTAAGTGGTTGTAAAATTGTCCTATATGTCACCAGAGAATACGGACAAGTGGAATACTGATTTTATTGACAACAATAGTACAGACAGAATTATCTTAAAATGAAATTAAAGTCTGGAAATACTGTTTATGTTTTGACTTTGGGTTTTCCCTCTTACCCTGAGTGAAGGAACAATGCTTTACGGTGTTTTGAATTTGATTGCAATACCAGATTTGGTCACAATCCTACATATAGCATCCTTAATATTTAATTTCATGAGTAACTGTTCTGCTCTAACCTGTCAGATGATAATTTTAGATGGTTTCTAGTGTGACTCTAATCAGAGAGGGTATCAGTGCAGTGATCACCCATAGACCTTCTAGGACATGCCTTAGTGGCCTGGAGTTTGTAGTGCTTTTGAAACCAATAAAGTTGGAATTAAAAAGTGCTAAACATTATGCATTATGAAGGTGCAGTCAGTACTGGTATGTGGATTTAAATCTAAAACTTTTTTGTCACATTCAGCCAATATCTCCTCATAAACCGCATGCTGCCCACGCCATAATTACGATGTAAAAACTCTGAAAACTTCCAACAAACCCCAGACAAACACAGCAGGGGCAGCATGCTCTCCCCTAAACCATAACAAACACCCAGGAGAAAGAAAAGGGACAAACTAGTTTCCTGTTTTCTTCGGGGACTGATAGAAACGACAAAAGGAATGATGTCACCAACAAGGCCCTGAGGCTCTGGACATATAAAGAAGCATTGAGCAAGAAGACTGTTTAAACTAAAGAACTCAAATTATTCATTTGACAATTATTTGTTTACCAACAAAAAAGGAGAATGATATTTGCATAAACAGGTGCGTCACACTTTATGTATGTGAGACAGAATCTGATGAATTTGTATATTTAATTTCCAGCACTCTCCAGACTGCCATCATCATGTTTTTCACACAGTCATATTGTCCACAGACATCGGGTTCGACATCCATAAGTAGTGGACTTAATCTTGTTCGTTTTTTGATGTTTATTTTTGTCTCTGTGTGATTGTTTTATTTCATTTTCCTTTTTGGTGACACTTTATTTTACTGTCTCTGGTACATCAGTTAGGGTACTGTGTAACAAAGTTTGTGACAACATGTAACATTACGTATTTACACTGTACCTTAGGGTTAGTGTTAGTGTTAGACATTTTGTTACTAGATACTAGATTTTGTACACTAAAAAGGAACCATAAATAAAGTGTTACCCATTATTCCACGTGGTGATGCACTACAATGTACGATGAATTAAAAAAAAAAAAAGATTGGTTAATTGACAAATTGAGTGATTGATTATTCTCCGATTCGAGTTAAGGAGGAGGCACCATTCTTAATCATCACCAGAGAATGGAGACAGACTGATTACCCCAAATCACATTTAATTAGCACAAATCTTCTGTGGCACTGACCCACTCACATTAGTCATATACTAGTAGTGAGCCCTCAATGCTTCACTGCTGTAGGAGAGCACCATGCCACTGTGTGTAACACTCCATCTCTCATGATTCCTGCCATTGCTGAGCTCAAGCCAAAGCAGACCAGAGCAGGGGAGCTGTTACATTCACCGCTTGGATCCAGGAAATGGACAAATTACATACTGTGTGTGAAGTCAGTTGTCAACAGGGGAGAGCTATGCAGCCAAACATCCGGATGCAATGCCTTGGGCATTTAAAAGCCAGTCCTCCTTCCACTCAAAGAGTCAGTGAGTCAGACTGGGCCAAGATCCACGGATCCTGCATCTAGAAACTAAAAATAAATGCACTACAAAATTCCAGTTCTTGGGTGAGCACATGGTGAAGTGTAATGGTGGACATTATAACCTTCACACAGTCCAGCCTACGGTCCAGCAGACCTTGACTTTCCACAAGCTGTCACAGTGGTGGTCTTCAGAGTGCCAGGCTTGGACTAGTCTCTATCTGCTAGTCAAGTATAATTCACTGTTTCTTACCTTACCTACTTTTGACATTCTTAAAGGAGAATTTCGGTGTAAAATGAAAAGGCCCTGTCATTAAAAATGAGGCACTGAGAACTTTGTAAGTGTACACAACATTTATTAATAAAACAGTTTTGACCAGCAGTACCTTGCTGTTGCCTAAACGTTGTGTACATTTACAATATTCTCAGTGCTTTGTTTTGAATGCCAGAGCCTTTGTTGTACTACTGATGGAGTGTGGAGTTTCTTCGAGCTGTTTTAATGTTTTAAAAATAGTGTAGTCGTCATGCTTAGTCTGAGGGCCCCTACCACTTCCATTGTTAGCCTTCTGGGACAAACGATAAAAAATCGTTAAACTCTGAATGCAACAGGCTAAATCAATTTTGCTCCTCAGTACACATACCAACTTGGTATGATGTTTTAACATGCCAATTTTTATTTTATACCGAACTTGTCCTTTAAGGGTGAGCAGGGGTCCAGTGAGCCTGGTAAACCAGCCCCTCGTACTTAATTTCATTTTGTACAAAGGGTCTGGCAGTGCTTTCGTTGACATTGCTGTTTTAGGCAGAATTTTGCCTAGCCAATCAGTGAACAGAGTTGTGAGCGATGATGTTGACAATGTTTCCTAATTTGAATTTCTTAATGCGTAGGAAGACTTGCATACGTGACGACCAGACGTTAGCGATTAGGTAAAGGCAGAGCCACTTGTTTTAAACTTCAGCAGAATCCACACCTCCAGGAAGAAATAGTTTCTCAATGCAGCACTGCCAGACCCTCTGTACAAAATGAAATGGGGTGCGAGGGGCTCATTTACCAGGCTAGAGTTCTGTTGCCTAAGCCTGAGACATACAGAGTTCCACTTCTAGCATGATTGGGTCTAACTGAAAGAGTTGGAGTACTTCATTAGGCTAGCATAATGGTTAACATAACATTGCAAGATTAAATCAATAATTCCCATTTCAGTCAGCCCACTGTCGTCACCACGTTAGCGCCAGGGAGGAGGCCAACAAGGTCAAATGGATTTACCGAACAGGATATCAGCCGATTACTCTTTTAACAGGATAAATCAAGTGACGTGTCCAATTATGTCCATACACAAGGCTTGATGGCGCAATTGTTCCCTTGCAATCCAATATTACCTTTGGGATAAATAGAAAGAAAATTAGCCTAGTGTTCTTACGTCATGTTTTTCTCCTGGTTCACTTCAAAACATGGCAAAGGACATTTACATCAGGTAGTTTGAGTGTGTGTGTGTGTGTGGTAGTTGTGTGTGTGTGTGTGTGTGTGTGTGTGTGTGTGTGTGTGTGTGTGTGTGTGTGTGTGTGTGTGTGTGTGTGTGTGTGTGTGTGTGTGTGTGAGTAAGTGTGTCTATGTGCAGTAGTAATAGTTAGATTAAAAACAGTTCCATGGGTGATCTGACATCTGTTGAAATGTGTGTTACATCCAATATGTGCACATATCATGTTGCTGTTTAACTGGATTAAACACCTACATACACCTACACCTACATACTGTACATCCAGATTCTACAGCAAAGACTGTTGCTCTATATGGGCTAGAAATAAAAACAGTATTTCAGCAGTTCAGTGATTCTGTTTATTGTGTGTCATTTCTGATATCATGGTTTCCCATATGTATGTTCAATCGTATCCTATGTTTATTATGATGTGTTATAATAAATATGTTAAACCCTTAAATACAAGGTTAAACATTTGATTTGATTTACATTCAGAATTGTCTTAAACACGTGGATATTCAGTTACTGGTTTATAGAACCCAGGGCGTCACTGCAGTGCCATATAGCTGGGCTGGCCGCGCTGTAATATTATCGTCACCTAATATGATCAGTTCTGTATGGTTTTTATTGTTATCCACATTCTTTAGTTTGTCAAAGAAGGCACAGACACTACTGTCCATGAGGTGGGGTCAAAGAATGATTTGTAGACCTACTTACGACCTTGATGGTGAAATTGAATCATACTCACATAAGTGCATAAGTGAAAGAAATCCAAGTAGAAAAATATACCAATCATTGCATAATGGAGCTTTAAATTACACGAGAAATCTAATTAGTATCTTCCAGGTCTTACTGCTGTTGGGAAAGAAAGTTAGTATCACCAGAGAATGCAGCACTTAATAACTAAGTGCTGTCTGATACATTTATTTATTATTCACCTTCTAGAATGTTCTGAAAAAGATGTCAGATATATCCTCAGATGCTGCAATATCCACCATTGTTGCAATTAGTATTTGTGTGTGTGTGTGTGTGTGGGGGGGGGGGGGGATGTTTACATGTACAAATCAATTCTCTAAGCTCTCCAATAGCCTCTTCTTGTCTATTTCCAATAATCATTGATCTTCTGTCAGCTGTCTTTAGGCAGCTAAGCATACATTTAAATACCTTTTACAAAACATCAGGTCATCCCATCCACCGGCACAAAACACATGATGACTTTAAGGTATTCCAAAATTGTTTTTAAAAGCCTCTGTAATGTATTTGTGGGACGGACGAGGGATCACCTCCTGCATTTACAATAACGTACAGTTCAGGATGCTGGTGTGAAGGAGTCAGCAGTCCTGAGGTCTGGCAAGTGTTATCATCAAATAGAGCAGAGCGGGACTGGTATTTTACTGTAAAGGAAATGTTTGAGGGATCATCACCTTTTGGCAGCGCAGGTATTTTAGCAAACTTTTTTGTGGCCCTAGGGCAGCTTGCGTGTGTGTGTGTGTGTGTGTGTGTGTGTGTGTGTGTGTGTGTGTGTGTGTGTGTGTGTGTGTGTGTGTGTGTGTGTGTGTGCAAGGTTGTGCATGCATGCATGTTTGTGTGTGTGTGTGTGTTTGTGTGTGTGTGTGTGTGTGTGTGTGTGTGTGTGTGTGTGTGTGTGTGTGCATGCACCCATGCATGCATGGGTGTTTGTTTCTCTTTCTCTCTCTCTCTCCCTCTCTCTCTTTCTCTCTCTCTCTCTCTCTCTCTCTCTCTGTTTGTGTGTGCGTGCGTGTATGTGTGTGTGTGTGTGTGTACGGCCTCCTACCTCGAAAAATATTCATTTCAACCACTGTTTGTTGGCAGGCGGCATACACAGACACTCAGTGTGCTCTACACCATGCTGGGTCTGTCAGTGCTCTTATTGGCTGAAAGACTGATAAATGGACTGTAAAATGAGCACGACATTTAAACCACACGGCAGCGTGCACGCATGTGTCTGCGATGGCTGGTGGTGCTTTACAATTAATTCTCAACTTTATCGCACTCTGGCAAGCCCCAAACTTTATTCATGCATATGTGTGTATGTGTGTATGTATGTATATGTGTGTATGTGTGTATTCATTTTTTTGTGTGAATCTGGAGGATGCTGATTTCAAGCAGTCTGGGGGAAGATGAGTGAAGTCGCTACTGTGCGGACATGAATGCACAGCTTGGCAGTGGTGAATGTGAAGTGATGTGCTGCCATGTGCTTTCTGTGTGATGTATGGGGGAGAAGAGAAGTGAGCCAAGATCCTCTCGATTTCCAAGACCTGAGCTGACGGACGAAAAGTGATGTGCCAGTGCTTTTTTATTCTCCCCAGCGGTGATGCCTCTTAGTTGAATTATATAACACACATTAACAAATCAAATGGATATCTTTAGGGCACATATAGCAATCATGCTGTAATTCACAGTATTTCTATTGTGTTGGCAAATTATTTCAATTAACTTTACAATAAGAATACATGAGTATACATTACTGGTATTGGTATTGGTATTAGTATTGGTACTGCATTATATTGGTATAGAAATTGATTCACAATGGCAGACTCCTACCATGTGATTAACACCTCAGTTCCTGGCAGTAATTAAGGTCTGATATACCAGTATTCCTTAATAGTAAATCATGTATGACTCAGGATGTGTTAAACATTAATGCTTAGTGTAGTTTTTAATGATTCATGTATTCACTAATCATTCATTTGTTGTGGGTTTCACAGCAGTTAAAACATTAAAATATGTATATTCATGTACCCTTACTGTAAAGTGTTACATTTACTAATTTATGTTATAACTATGTATAAATATGTGGTAATATCTACACATTTTAGATATAATAAAACATAACATTTATATTCTAAGCCAAGAAATCTAAAGAAACATCTCCAGACATTGAGCATATTCTTAAAAAACTTTCTGTTTCAGTATTCGACATTATTATGCAAGAGCAGTGTTCCGTTTTGTACAAATGGCAGAGTTGTGTGGAAGCTCCACACGTCTGTACACTTATTTTCAGAACTGCGACTCACCCCCTCTGTGCTCACTATAATTACAATCATCCGCTGCATAATTACAATTTTAAAACATTGTGTCAGACTGCATCAATATGACAGAGAAATAACAGAAATAGGGGAGAAACTGTGTTGCCCTCAGCTGCCTGCCACACACACAAAGGTTAAAGTGCTCAGATTTGGGTTTGGCACCAATAATTAGAATGACTCTACACTCCCAAATCGTGACTCCCTGAGCCTAAATATAAGCATTGGCCTAATGTGCGGGGGGGCTGGGGGTGGGGGTGGGGGTGGTGGTAGGGGTGGAGGGTTTAGGGGTTTGGAACAGGGAATTTTGGCACACAAGAAATATGTGCAGATGGTTTACGTAATTCAACACCATTATACTCTGACTGGACAGTTAGTGACATACTGTATTATGAGCATGATAATCGTGATATTAATTGATCACCAAGCATGTTCTCATGTTCTCTGTGCGTGCCTGTGTGTGCATATGCCGTGTATGTGTGTGTGTGTGCAATTGTGTGTGTGCGTGCTTTCATCTCTGATGACATGGTGTCGTTTGCTCCCAGATAGCTTTCCTTTTGTCTTTTTGCCCAAATCATTCAAAAGAAGCTGATAATGACATACAGTATGAACATGATAATCGTGATATTAGTTAGCATGTTCTCTGTATGTACAGTAAATGCACCAAAATCATTCAAAAGAAGCTGATAAGGTTCTTTACAATGCCTCTGTGTCATTCACATAATCAGTAAACCCCACTCGTGATAACATTACCAGCAGATTTACAGTAACACTGTACAGGACATGAACTCATGCGCATGTCGCAAGGAGATTATGTAGACATACGGTAAGTCAACGTAAGTCAAATGTTTCTTAGTGCGTACATGATTGTCAGAAGTGATGTGAATTCATGTGATGAGGTAGTCAGTTTCATTTAGAACATCAGTAAAAGAAAAGGGTAATGAAGAATATGTGGCTGCCTGATAGACGAGTAGTTCAGAATCAATACTATTGATGTAACGTTCATCTTAAGCCACATGCAAGCGTTATCTGGGGAGGCAATGAATCGCAGCTCGTAGTATGAAACACTATTGTGGACCATGCATGCAGGCACACACACGGCTGCCAGATTGCCTTGAAAATTACCGGGGACGTGCAGTACATTTGAAATACATTTCCATACATTGTTACTTACATAAAGAAGCAATTTTTTTCTTTTCAGTGTTGTAAAGTGGTGGGGACAAAGTTAGTCATGACAAAAAGTGGCGGTGCCCATCGTCCCCTTATAAAATGATGCCTACACGCAATAGGCACACAAATAAAGACTCCACGGGAGAAATGGCCATGGTCACAAAATGCAGAAACTCAGAAAATGTAATTTATAAGTTTGGTTTCTGATTTTATAAGTAAATGATATTTTAACCCTTTAAGACGCACCCCCAATTATAAGTTTGTTGTTACCAGAATGGCAATGACTAAGTTTTAATGTGTTACTAAAGACTTCCTGTAATGTCATAGTAATGTTGTAATGTTGTAGTTAAATTCTTTTCAGTCACAGTGAGCCGTAGCGGCAGTGATACGGTGCCGCGCTAAGAGGCTACAAAGCTTCTAGCTTGAGACTGCCATAAAAAAAGCTGGGGTTTGAATGCAACTACCAATAATGTGAGTAACTTGAAAAATGTGATTTTGTGACTATGCCCGTTTTTCCTGTGGACTCAAATATTTAATTGTATATATTCAGGGGCATGTAGATGTTTAACAGCCACTCCCCTGCACACACACATATTGTATACAGTTAGTGTGTTCACCTTGGGTATTATCAGTAGGGGTATGACCCATGGCTGAATGGGCCATTATCTCAGAAGGGAATCTGTTAGGGGCCTCACTGGTAATATGGCCCAGGCACACGCCACACACCATCTCCCACCAACTACCTGGAGATCCTCCACTGCTTTTGGTAAATAAAGGCAACAGCTGGATCTCATTAAGGAAGCAAGTGAATCAGATGAAGGTTGGTATTTTTTTTAAGTTAGCCTATTCACTACTTGAAGATCCCCACGCATCATGTCATAATCCCATGCACTTCAGTTCCCTCTCTCCACTTGCCAAATAGTGGTAGCGGTGTGCATGTGCATGTAATTGTGTGTGTGTGTGTGTGTGTGTGTGTGTGTGTGTGTGTATGTGTGTGTGTGTGTGTGTTTATGTATCTGTGTGTGTTAGTATGGGTGTGGGTGTGGGTGTGTCTGTATGTGTGTGTGCAACTGTGTGTGTGTGTGTGTCCTTTCATCTCCGATGACGCGGCGGCATTTGCTCTCAGATCCTGTCGCTTTCCTCTTGTCTAACATCCTCCACAGCTGGAGATTCTCGAAGTGATCCAGGCTTTCTTGCAGCTAAGTGATATTTTCCTGTCGCATGTAGTTCCATCCACATTAAAGATTATCGTCTTTAATTGGACCTCTTCAAAGCTTTGAATTTGTGCCAAGATTCACATCATACACACTAAGTCCTTCTTGGATTAGGACCACAGCTGAATGATGAAACAAAACAAATGGTATGGGATCGTTTTTCAGCTCACTTCTAGGCTATCACTACTTGGCTTATTTGTTAGCAAATAGGCATGACAAAAAAGGGAAGGTACTTTAACATTTTAACATTAATATTTTAACACTATGGATTTCAAAAGTCACAAGGAAACAGAGGGCATGTTTTCGCACTAACCTATTAAAAAGTCATAAATATATGTTTTACATACGGAAGGAAATAATTGGCTAACAAATAACCCAGTAGGGGAAAAAACTCATTAACACAACTCACATCTTAAAAATGCGCACACACACAGACGCGCACACACACACACACACACACACACACACACACACACACACACACACACACACACACACAGATGCACACACACACACACACACACACACACACACACAGACACACACACACACACACACACACACGCACACACACGCACACACAGACGCACACACACACACACACACACAAGGGCAGAAATATTCCTGCAGAGAAAAAAAACAGTGCAAAGCTGCCATATACTGAGGAGCGATGCAATGAGTGTTATTGCTTCATCCCCTGAGGGCCTCTCAGCCACTGCGCTGTCTGGGTAGGTCTACCTAAGGGTCATCCAGTGCCCCCTCAACACTCCCCTCTTATATGCAGCCCATAAACCACATCTGACATACATTATGCTTCACTCTTATCAACTATTACAACTGTGTGTGTGTGTGTGTGTGTGTGTGTGTGTGCGTTTGTGTGTGTGTGTCTGTGTCTGTGTGTGTCTGAGTGCGTGTGTGTGTGTGTGTGTGTGTGTGTGTGTGTGTGTGTGTGTGTGTGTGTGTGTGTGTGTGTTTGTGTGTGTGTGTGTCTGTGTGTGTGTGTGTGTGTGTGTGTGTGTGTGTGTTTGTGTGTGTGTGTCTGTGTGTGTGTGTGTGTGTGTGTGTGTGTGTGTGTGTGTGTGTGTGTGTGTGTTGTGGATTGATCAGAGTTGGGGTTTGTACTGATCAGAAAATTACTTTTTGAGACTTACACACACGCTTCTAAGCAGAGCAGCTGTATAACCAGGATTAATATACAAAGATCTTGATAGATTTGTCAAATACCTTTCATTCTACTGTAATTTTATACAAGATAGATTCTTGAAAGCTTATTGCACAGTTTCCATAATTCAGTTGATGCTGATAGAGTCTATTTCAGAGGTGGACCTCCCAGGTTCAGAAAGTAAAGTAAAGTAAAGTCCTGCCATGTATTTGTTTCAGCCAAGTCACTGAACCAGTTGATCCTAATTAGCACAACTCTTCTCTAGTTTAATGAGCTAATTAGAAAAATCACCTGTATTAAGAGCACAGACAGAATGAATATATGGAAGGACATCTGAGTTGGGTATATCCACCTCCTCCTCTGGTCCATTTCTGTAATTATGTACAACAGTGAATTTTCCTCCTGACTGGCGCAGGTACAGGACACTGACTAATACCCTATGCGGTCATTAACAGCTCTTGTTACTGTACATTATGTTATCAAGGGACGGCCAAAACAAACACGCAGCGGGACATAAAGTGGCTCGTCAATATGACCATCAGGCTTCTCTTGCCTTTTTATTGGTGTTCCTCCACAGATTTATGGGCTAAGATTGACACACAAATGGCAAATGACATCCATTAGAAGCCTCTTGGTATTCGCAGTTGGTGAAGCGTATCGCCTACGAAAGTACCTTTTAGCTTCATAATGTGTTTTAGCAGCCCGCTATAGCTAATTCGGTGGTATTGCGAAACCTCAGATTGTCTTCATGTCATTATTGCTGACTATCATCAAATGTGTGCGGTGGAACTGAAGAGCCGGCGTGTCTATAAACAGATACATTGATGATAAGTAGAGCGATCTGATTGCGCCGCTGAAAGCGAAACTGTCCCAACGTCCAATAAATTACCATACCAAATGTGTGTAGGGCCAGATCTCGAGAGGACCATAATGCTTTGGGTTTTTTCAGTGCTTAGAGCCTCATACCATAACAAGCTTTTCATGCTTCCACTCCCATGAATCTCATTGCAGTGAAAAAGACTTAGGGGCAACCAAAGACGCACACTTTCAGAAAATGGGCACAAGTGGGTTTTTTTTGTCAGTCATCTCGACTGCCTCTCTCTCCTGTGTGAGAGTGGAGGCAGATGATTGGTGCCTGTTAGCCTGAAAGGTTTGAGACGATAAACAGTCCTTCACATGATGTGCCATAACACAAGTGCCAAGTGCCAGCGATGAGGAGGCCCATTGTAGAGGCTGTCATGTTCAGCCATGTTGTCATTGCAAATGCATGTTTTTAAACAATGTCCTTGACAGGGAAACAGAAATATGTCTTCAGCTTGAAAATATAGTGACGATATTACATTATAATTACATTAGATTATTTAGCGTACTATTTGAGTCACTGCCCAAACGTTTTAGTCTTAAAGGTGCTATGTGTATGACATTTTTATAACAAGTCATCATAAAATGTTCCTGATATGTGACCAGAGGTTATGGAAACATGTTAAATTGAATTATTGATTTGACTAAAAACAATAGTACAGCCAAAATATTTGCATTATGAAACGTGATTGACAGTGAACAAATTCTATTTACAGTATGTTTTGATTTTGTGTTTTGCCTCTTGCCTCCACAGGGCAAAACAATGTATTATGGTATTATATGTTATATATATGGTGTAGTACCAGTTATGGACACAATCCTGCATATAGCACCTTTGAACTTTGTATATACATTGTCAATCTCACTTCAGTGAACATTAGCAGTATTTTTGCGAAGACTTTTACCTCAGCATCAGCTGTCTAAATATTATTTATACAGTCAGTCTCTAAAAATGTCACGGTTGGTTTCAATATAGTTTGTAAAACAACACATGCCACATTAAGAAACAGCAGGAAAGTCTGTATATCACTCACTGACACTTAAAACCGCAAGCCGAGACTCTAGCAAGCACCCCTTCTAATTGGAAAGTAGCTGTCAGCAATGCTAGCTTAGCATCAGTGAAAAGCTGGAGAAAGAATGTTTGCTGACTTAGACTGATTGACGTGAGGTAATGATGGTACACCTTGCAATGAGAAAACTTAGTGTCATTTCAATTCTGTGCTTCCGTCTCCCCTCAGTCTATATTTATTGGCATATCATTGTGGATAAACATTTATGAGCTAAAAGAACGCTTTCCCTCAGATTCATGATGTTGCTATATGCAGAATAATACATTATGTCCATGCAAATAAATGTACATACCAACAATAATAAATAAATTTCAAATAAAAATAATTGCCAAGTGCTCCGAGCGCACTCCTTGAAAGACATTTGGCCGTAAATACGAAAGCCAGTTTAAGTAAATAAGCCAGCTATCTATGTCATTTTGCTTTTACATTAAAGTCTGACTCATGCCCATTCACATAAACATTCTAGAAAGCATTTATGTTGGAGTTACCTTTTAATAGACCCAATTTAGTCATATGAAAGGATAATAAGCTAGAGTAGTTCATTAGTTTAATAGTTTGATAGACTGTGGAAATTACAGTTGATTGTTAAAGAGGCTGTTAGGCTGACAATAATATAAATTAAAATTATTCAAAAAGTGCAAAGAGAAGAAAGTAAAAAGGTATAGCGGAAGATCCATTTATGACACATATGAAAATCCATTTGAATTAAGTTTCTAGGTGAAATGTTTATTTAACATTCGTGCTGCAGACAAAACCCTGGAAAAGGAGCAGAAGAAACCACCTGAGAGCAATACAGTCCATTGCTTTGCATGCACTGTAATTATTTGTGCTAAAAACAACAAGGGAATAGAGGATGGTCTGGCTTTGTGATGTGGAACGTAATTGCAAGCACCAAATCGAAGAGCAACAATAAATCTGCTGTAAGGATCCTCTGAGGATATATTGAACTCCTGACTGCAGTGATGAAAAAATGATGATAAAATGGGAAAAACATATTTAATCGATATAGCACTTCACTTCGGCTTTGTTACTGGCATTTACTGGCCAAGTGTGATGAATGAACTAAAAACCATGGGTATGGCACTCTTTAAAAATACACTCTATACACAAACTGTTGCCCAAAATGTCTGGGAATGCTGAGCCAACAAGACTGCCCTTCACTGGAGGTAAGGGGCCAAGTCCACATCCTCAAAATCAGTTTGGGACCCTTTCCCGAGACCCTTTCTTATTCTAACATGGCTGTCCCCCAGTACACAAAGGAAGGACTATAAAGTCATACTTGATTACTGTTATTACTTAGAAGAACTTGACTGGACCAAACAGAGACCTCTGATTTCGACCCCATTGAGCACCAATAGCGGTTGTGCGCCAGGTCTTCTCGTCCAGTGTCAGTGCTTGGCCTTATAAATGCTCTATAGAACGAATGGGCACAAATTCGTATGGAAATGTTCAAAATCTTGTGGAAAGACTTTTAGGAAGAGCAGAAGCTCCATTCTATTTGTAGCCCATCATTGTGTATTTAAAGTACCTTATGGATTTGAATACACTGTCAATGTCACTGTCCCTGTAGGTGTAATGGTCAAGCAGCCAAATACTTTTGTCCATATAGCGTAAAACACTGGCTTGGATACTACACTTTACTACGCAATACACTTTTTATCTGTTGGTGTCCCTGCTGAGTGGAAATATAGACACATGGTGTGTTAAGCCATAACTGGCATTGAAATATGATATCCATGGCAAATCTGTTATGTCAAGACTATCCATTCAAGGATAGTAGCATTCTGGTTGCAGAAATAATGAAAGCAATCTTTCACACACAGGTTTGTTAGATGTGTACAGAATAATAATGTCAAATGTTTGGAGCAGTATCAAATACAACTATACAACTAGAAAAGCACTTTGAATCACACACATTTGTATTTAGTCAATGGGATTTCCCATGTTAATTTTCCATTTTTTGGTGAGGTAACCAATAAACCGATTTTCACTAAAAAAGAATAATCTCAAGGCAGTGACATTACCAACATGCTGTCAAAATTTCAAAACAATATGTTCATGACTTTTTGAGTTATTTTGCTAACAGACAGACAGACAAACAGACTCTGGCAAAAACATAACCTCCTTGGTGGAAGTAAAAATAGCCTATAATGTATTAGCCAATGTCATGTTACTAAATGTGATTTGCTTTTATGCATGGTTGTAAAGCCATGAAGATTTGATGATACAAGATGCTGTTGTGTAACAAACTGTAATGTTGATTAAAAAAAAACAACAGATCTATGCCCAAATGACCTGAAAAGCTGATCTGTGACTGTTCTCCATTTCTCAGAAATGCTCTGACCGACCACCAACAGATTCCTCTGTCTGTGTTATGGTCAAGTCTCTTAAAAGGCTGTGTACTGGGCTTATGTAAGACCTCTCTCATGTTTTCCACCCCCCCACTACGCCTTCCCTGAGTACGATAAGCCAGAGTACACAAAATGCTTGGAGGGCTATCAATGAAAAGGTTCCTGAAAGGGTTCTGACACAATATTAAATGTCTCAACTTCCTTCCACTGTGGGCTGTGTTCTTGCCCTGGGTGGTGTTCTTTTTGTGGTGACTTTATTCTGTACCCTTCAGCCCTACTTCAGATCTACCGAGCGCAGCAGTTTCTCTCCTCAGAGCCTAAGAAAGCCATAAGTTAGGAATAGGGGCTGCACATTTAGTTAGTCCACCCATAATTTACAGCCACTGTAGCAGCTTATCTGCTGTGCTAGTGAACAAACTCACAAAGATGTCTTGGTAATGAGAAAGATAGCCTTGTAGCCCGATTCCTGGGGTTTGCTAACATAAGACATAAGAGTCATGCTGCAGACAGACGCCATAGTCACACATAATGGGGTTAGCAAGATGCAAGGCTGTGGACATTCCTTGAAGCATGGGACTGTTGCACTGTAAACTGTCTGAGGATTTCACTCTTCACTAATGGTAGATGCTTACTGAAAATGGTTCTCATACAGACTTGCCTTTTATACGTTTTACAATTCAGACTATATTTTCATGGTCAAGTCGATTTTTAAAATAATCACATATTCCTCCTCACCACCTCACCAGCTGCTAGTCAACCTAGCAGGCCCATCATTTTTACACTGCACAAGGTTTGCAGCAAATCGCCAAAGCCTAAGGATTGCTATTATTTAGGGATGTCTAGAAAAACATTTTTATAGTTTTTATTTGGTTCCAATATTTAAAAAACAACAACAACAAAAAAACAGTCACTACAGTATGTTATGTCTGCTAATTGGTGGTGCTCACACTGTCAAAATGCTTCTCTTTGATCCCCCCTGTCAGTCCTGTCTTGTCCTTTACAACAAGAAGGAGAATGTCATTTCACAAAAAAAAAAAAAACAAACAAAAAAACAACCTTATTGAGTCTGGTTTGCATATGTGCCGGATTATATCTTAGCAGGTGGGCGCGCTGAGAGGAAAGTTGACTAACCTTACTTCCTCTGCTGCCGTCTCCGTGCCACAATGCATTTTAAAGGGGGATTCTTTAATCCTCTTAAATCTCTGACACATCCGATAGACTGTGGCGGCGGCACCCACTGGAATGAAATCAAGCTGTCTGAATTGTGTCACAGCTCAAAGAGGGAACCAAGTGTTGAGGATTCATGCTCGCTCTCGTGCTCGGGTTCGCTTGCCTTGGCTGCGATAGCCCAAGCAGGGGGGTGGGAGGGGCGGGGGGTCTCCGTTGGGGATTACCTCGATGTCAGCCAGCCACATTGACCAGGTGACCTCACCTTCACAGAGCGCCATTCAGCCGAGGCTAATACACTAGATCTGGCTCTGTGGAGGATTAGAATATGACATTGTGGTTGACACAGCAGACGGCAGAGAGAAGACTATATCCTCCTGAACAGCTCGTGGAGTTTAATGCAATCATTTCCACGAGCTACAGTTTCTCTGTTCTAAGGGTTGGTCACCAGCAAGTGAAAGCGCCCATTTCTGAGTCAATTACCCTGGTGGCCACTGGCACACATAAATCTTCATTTAGAGAAAACTAAAGTTGTTTTGTTTACTTATTAAAAAAACATTTACTACTCCAAGCCAAGCTTTTGCAATCTGATTACTTTTCACTGTTGTTTTTAAAAAGCTGCTGCTAGAATGTTCAGGCCAGTCCTGATTTGAGTGAGTGGGTTTGGTAATGGTATCAAGAAGCCTCTATAAAAGACAAGGCCAAGTTCAACCAGATCATACACAAAATTCTAAGACAACAAATTGTAATTTAAAAAGGCACTTGGTACATGGAGGGGCTGAAATAATTCACACCATCAGAAATGATCATTAAAACTCGTGACTGATAACAGTAGGCCAACAACTACAATGAAAAAACATAAAGGAATCATTGTGGTACTGTGATCACGATTTAATGAACTATGATGACAGGTTATTTGCCTCAGTGTGTGTCTGAGAAGGCGATGAAAAAGAGACAGAAACCATTTATTGGTTCTTGTTTTATTTTGCATCAAGATGGATTATAGACATGTCATTATAATACAGAAGAGAAAATAATAGGATTTCTTGAAATGCATAAGATACCTGGCAAATTCATTGATATCCACAAAAATGTTAAGGCACATATAGATAAGTTCTACTGATTGATTGATTGATTGATTGATTGATTGATTGATTGATTGATTGATTGATTGATTGATTGATTGATTGATTGATTGATTGATTTTACTTGACAACATGATACAGCTCTGTACAGACGGCGCCATCCATTTAAATGAAAATTCAGGATAACACAAAAAGCCCCAAGGCTTATTTCCATTGTGGTCTTTGGAAGAGAGAAAAGAGCTGGGGGACACTAGATCTATAATGGCAAGAATGGCACTGTGACATTTCCTGCTCTGACTGACCTCTAAACCCAAGAGACCATTTGCTGATACTAAATCTTTAGGTGGCCAAAAACAATTCCTTCAACACTCCAACACTTTTTACATACAGTACTTACTCACTTGTATGTTATGAGGCTATTCTGAAGGCCAACAATGACAGTAAAAGTAATCTGTAAAGACTTTCTGTAGTCGTACCCTTTTCGTCTATTGTCTATTGTACTTACATTGGCAGTGCTGAGTACATTTGTGTTGTAGTCACTAACAAAGGTAAGAAGCATATCAGCCGCTGGTTCCCAGACCTGATTGTGAACACATTTCTGGGGTGGTGCTCAGCCCTGTAGTCTTCATTGTGTTAGCCTGGACCCACGCCAGCTCACAACACCTTTCTAAGGGCATCTTAATAGGAGAACTCCTGTACAGCCAAGCCAGCCAGAGCAATGCATGGTACTGTATGTCTTTGCACATGCAATATCTTTGTCATTTGTCATGAACTTCCAGTGATGTACTAGCCAGGTTAGCACTGCCATAGGGCTTCCCCTCAATGTTGTATTTAGCAGTAGTACTACTTCAGGAACCTCTACAAAGGCTTTGGTTTTTCCCAGACTACATTTTTTAGCAACCAGACAGTGAGCCAAAGTTAAAGGCAGGCCTAGTAGTTTTAACATTTACAGAAAGTACCTGCCCAACAGGAAGTACATGTATAATGTTCCTCAGGGGTGTAGTGGTTAAATCAGAGGTGGGTAAAGTAGGAATGTGGTGATCACGGTGAGGTGGATGCACGGTGCAACATCAAATGGTTTAAAAAGACATGCAAAACATGTTTGAACAGTGCAGTTTAATGCACATATAGATGATATACTGTGATTTTGGAATGGTGGAAAATGGGTTTGGTACATAAATTATATTATAGGGTGAATAAACTGACAGATAAACTCTGTCTCTTTTTCCTAAATTTGAGAGGTGGGTAAACTCTGTTTACTTGCGTTTATCCTCCACTACATCCCTGGTGTGCGTATTGAGAGTAGCCAGACTCTTTGCAGGAAGTTCAGAGTCACCAAGTTAATGATGTACTAACATTATTTTAGAAGCATTTCTCATGATGACACGGTAACACTTTACTTTACAGATCGGTAATAAGTAGGTAATTTTATGGTAATTTATACCTAATTTCATGGTAATAATAATTTTTAACCACATATTACAAGTAATTACGGTGCAGTTTCCAGACAATTACTGTGAAATTGCTAGACAATAACAATGCGAATTGCTTCGATTTGAAGGTATAATGAAATGGTAATTATTTAAAGTAAATGTGTAAATACTAAAATGATAAAGTTCAGGATTTACTTATTGTGAAGTAATATGACTGTAATTGCACCAGCATAGTGGTGTTATGAAGGAGTAAAATGTTGGTAAGTACATGGCTACTATCAGATGTTATGACATAACAACACAGTGATGAAAGATACTAACCAAGTCATTGTAGCACTTAGATAGTAAAATGTCATAGTTTCTGTTACTACAATGAAACAAATTAATTAATACACTATCGCATGTTCCTACTTAATTTCTCAGCTGTGTTGATATACCCACCAATATCTTCCTTAAGATAGTGTTGTTTTTGTGCAATTACCTTGAAATAAATTAGGTAGTTTTAGGGCAATTGTGCATTATCAGTGCTGTAAAATACAGAATCACCTATTTCCACTCAATTACTTAGTTATTACCATCTGTGAAATATGCTACCATGTGCTGAAATTGTTGACTTTAACAGACAAATACCTAGACTGCAGAACTTTTATTAATTTTGTCTAAAGTATGTGCATGACATCCATTCTCTTCAACCACAAACGTTCACTTTATTAAACAATTTCAATATTGCAAAATGATGTTTGTTGGCCGGCACTGGTAATAGGGGTGATCAAAACAAAAGGAAAGAAACTGAACAATATATTTTTAAAAAACAACAAAGTAAGATTAAAACATTGAACTATTTTTAAAAAATGTAACTCTGTTCTTAGTTCTAAATCACCTGGTGACCTATGTAAACCGTCTACTTTTATTCACAGAAAATCGTGGTTTAAACAAATAACTAGTCATCGTTCTCCAACTCTCATTCTTCCTGCGTCTTCCCAACTTGGCGGTTTAGTTATACACTTCCTGTCACCCTTGTTTCTCATTGGTGGAGAAGTCCATGCTTTTATATGATGTTTAAAAAAGCGTATTTAATTTGGTTAAATGCTAATTTATTTACAAGGAGCATATTGTAAGAATATTTAACCTTATGTCTTTTGAAGAAAATGTATATGTATTTTAAATTTAATTTGTGCACCAATGACACAGTTGTTTGAGGTCAAGGTTCACAGGAAGGGAAAGGGCGATAACCGAGACCGCTGAATACAACTCCAAGGAAAACAATAGAGTTAGACTACTTTATTCGCTTAAACTACTATTTTCAGTGAGTGCACGTATTTTGCTTTATCACTGAAGTACTGTATGGTGGGAACGTTTGTCTGTGTATCAGTAGAACTTCGGACTCAAGTTTAACTGCTTGGAGAGAATAGGTAAAAACGGAGTGAATTAGCTACATGGTGGATCATTTCATATATTATTGGACTGAGCTGCTGTTTGTGGACTACCAACTACTGCAGGCTACTCCCAATAGCAAAAAAAAAAACTGATCAGACGACGAGAGGGATGCACGTTATATTGTGGATTACTGCTGCCGTTGGATTCTCCTCTTATCGTGCTCGCGCATGGAATCAAACCACACGATCCCTTCAAGCACATAAATATGATAGTAGCCTACTGGTTTGGTGTCGCTCGTTAATATTCATCTATGAAATAAACTGTTGTATAACCCCTCACTACAAATAGACACCTTAAAATAGTGGGGTTAAACAATGATGTTACTACTAGCAAGGCAATTAGTTCAGAGTTTATAGTCCTTATTGTTTGTTCTCATCATACCCCATGCTACCTGTAACAGAACATTTTTTTTTTGCAATATGTATGTTCAATAAAGTGAACCTTTGTGGGTCATTCACTACCATTCGTTCCTTTTTAAAGAATAGGTGATTCTGCATTTTACAGCCCTCATACTCTGCAATTTCCCTAAAATTGCACAATTTCTTTCAAGGTAATTACACAAAACAACACTAACTGTCAGAAAGAGGATACTTGGTGGGTATATCAACGCAGCTGAGAAATTAAGTAGGAACATGCAATAGTGTATTTTACAGCCCTGATACCATGTAGTTTGTGTGAAATTACTTCATTTGTTTCAGTGTAGTAACAGAAACAATACAACTGTATACCAAGCAGTTTGCATCGTTATTGCCTAGAAACTGCACAGTAATTGTCTGGAAACTATACCGTTATTACTTGTAATATGTGGTTAAAAATTATTATTACCATAAAATTAGGTATAAATTACTATAAAATTACCTACTTATTACTGATCTGTAAAGTAAAGTGTTACCAAAATGTCATATAGTTTCTGTTACTACAATGAAACATATTCATTAATACACAATCGCATGTTCCTACCTAATTTCTTAATAATAGTGTTGTTTTTGTGCAATTACCTTGAAATAAATTAGGTAGTTTTAGGGCAATTGTGCATTATCAGTGCTGTAAAATACAGAATCACCTATTTCCACTCAATTACTTAGTTATTACCATCTGTGAAATGTGTGAAATGTGCTGAAATTGTTGACTTTAACAGACAAATACCTAGACTGCAGAACTTTTATTAATTTTGTTTAAAGTATGAGCATGACATCCATTCTCTTCAACCACAAACGTTCACTTTATTAAACAATTTCAATATTGCAAAATGATGTTTGTTAGCCGGCACTGGTAATGAGCGTGATCAAAACAAAAGGAAAGAAACTGAACAATATATTTTTAAAAAACAACAAAGTAAGATTAAAACATTGAACTATTTTTAAAACATGTAATTCTGTTCTTAGTTCTAAATCACCTGGTGACCTATGTAAACCGTCTACTTTCATTCACAGAAAATCGTGGTTTAAACAAATAACAAACTAGTCATCGTTCTCTAACTCTCATTCTTCCTGCGTTTTCCCAACTTGGCGGTTTAGTTCATACACTTCCTGTCACCCTTGTTTCTCATTGGTGGAGAAGTCCATGCTTTTATATGATGTTAAAAACAGCGTATTTAATTTGGTTAAATGCTAATTTATTTACAAGGAGCATATTGTAAGAGTATTTAACCTTATGTCTTTTGAAGAAAATGTATATGTATTTTAAATTTAATTTGTGCACCAATGACACAGTTGTTTGAGGTCAAGGTCCACAGGAAGGGAAAGGGAGATAAACGAGACCGCTGAATACAACTCCAAGGAAAACAACAGAGCTAGACTACTTTATTTGCTTAAACCACTATTTTCAGGGAGTGCACGTATTCTGCTTTATCACTGAAGTACTGTATTTGGTGGGAACGTTTGTCTGTGTATCAGTAGAACTTCGGACTCAAGTTTAACTGCTTGGAGAACATCGGTAAAAACGGAGTGAATTAGCTACATGGTGGATCATTTCATATATTATTGGACTGAGCTGCTGTTTGTGGACTGCCAACTACTGCAGGCTACTCCCAATAGCAAAAAAAAAACTAATCAGACGACGAGAGGGATGCACGTTATATTGTGGATTACTGCTGCCGATGGATTCTCCTCTTATCGTGCTCGCGCATAGAATCAAACCACACAATCCCTTCAAGCACATAAATATGATACTAGCCTACTGGTTTGGTGTCGCTCGTTAATATTCATCTATGAAATAAACTGTTGTATAACCCCTCACTACAAATAGACACCTTAAAATAGTGGGGTTAAACAATGATGTTACTAGCAAGGCAATTACGAGTTCAGAGTTTATAGTCCTTATTGTTTGTTCTCATCATACCCCATGCTACCTGTAACAGAACAGTTTTTTTGCAATATGTATGTTCAATAAAGTGAACCTTTGTGGGTCATTCACTACCATTCGTTCCTTTTTAAATTTCTAAGTAACTGAGTGGAAATAGGTGATTCTGCATTTTACAGCCCTCATACTCTGCAATTTCCCTAAAATTGCACAATTTCTTTCAAGGTAATTACACAAAACAACACTAACTGTCAGAAAGACGATACTTGGTGGGTATATCAACGCAGCTGAGAAATGAAGTAGGAACATGCGATAGTGTATTTTACAGCCCTGATACCATGTAGTTTGTGTGAAATTACTTCATTTGTTTCAGTGTAGTGACAGAAACAATACAACTGTATACCAAGCAGTTTGCATTGTTATTGCCTAGAAACTGCACAGTAATTGTCTGGAAACTGCACCGTTATTACTTGTAATATGTGGTTAAAAATTATTATTACCATAAAATTAGGTATAAATTACTATGAAATTACCTACTTATTACTGATCTGTAAAGTAAAGTGTTACCGATGACACTCTCAGAATCAGATGCTACAGTAGACTGTTAATCAGCTGTCACAGCACTTATTATTACCAGAACAGTTTTGACAATTACTGAGAATGTTGACTCATGCCTGCTAATTTTTCATGAAAATGTATGAACAGCATTCATCATCCAGTGACATTATTATGACAAGATCATCAGCAATAGATTTCAAAAAGAAATCTGGGGAGCTCTAAATCTGAAAAATGAAAGGTGTGGTAACACTTTATTTGAAGGTGCCTATGTAAGTGTGACATAAGCCCTATATAAACATAACATGGCACATATCATGAACATTAATGACACCTCATCGTGTCATTAAAGATTTTGCAATGTCTGCATCCCAAAAACTATTGGCAGTCATAATCATGAATTAAGTTTAATTAAAGTTCAACCAGAAAGACTTTGAGTATATGGTAACATAATGATAATTTATTTGATTACATGTAATGATATGGCACAACAAAACTTTGGCATAGGTCTTGTCCTTTGTCCTGATCAATAAAACATGAAAACTGAATAGATGCTGACTGTAGTAGTAGTGGCAGGGCATAATAGTAATACCCCCTGACAAAAGGACAAGGACCCACCGGTGGTGGTCAAAAGGTAAACAATGAACTTTCAGAACATATGATGCATAACAAACATTAAACACGATACATAAGGCATTGAAAAGGGAAACAGAGGATTTCAAGAGCACAACCCTGGGTCCCCCCGGAGCACCGGGGCAAGGAAAAACTCCTAAATATTCTTTATGAGGAAGAAACCTTGGGCAGAACCACGTCTATAGGGGGAAAGCCTAACTGCCTGAGGCTAAACTGGTGCTCAATGAGCTGATAGAGTCCAGGTTTTCGCTCAGGTGAAATCCAACATCCAGGAACAAAGCAGTGTCACCCCAATGTATGTGGCAGAGAATTGAACTGTAGATGTAGATGAGACATCCAAAGATCGATCAAGAGGCATGGCGGATTAGACATCATCGTCAGGACCCACTGGACACGGACAGGACCCTTGGATGGATGCTGGGGAGGGGGGAGGGAGGAGGGCAAACGGCGGAATACACCTGTGAGCAGCAAAGCAGGTAGGTAAGATGACATATTAAAAGACAGGTGTTACGTACTGATTGGACGACAGCTAATTGATGACGCGCATTACGTCTTCCTGGTAGAACTTCACGCTACGCTTACATTTCATAATATGTGCCATGTCATGTTAAAAACATGAGCATGCCACTCTTACTGTATGTGGACGTCTTCAAATAACGTGTTACCCAAAAGGACAGTGTATGTAGTTGTCTTACTGTTATGAAACAAGGATTTGTATTTCACTCTAATGATAGGTTAATGTGTGAGCATGAAAGAATCGGCTTTCTCTAAACTCTAACTAACAGAGTAAAGTTTACAAAGATTTTGGCTGACCCAAGTGGCATCAGTCAGTGACCAAAACAGATTTCAAGGGCTCAGTAGGGAAAGGTAGTGTGGGTAAACTGGTAGAGTTTAATGAGCAAGCACAAACCCCTCTTCTGCCAAGATGTTCACCACACTTGGAGAAAGCTATTTATTTTCAATAAATGTGACACCAGTGCCTATGGTAAATAACACATCATGCTGATAGGAAAATTGTAATTAAATTGAATTTCTTTGACAGACCTAAGACATGACAATTAAAAAAAAAAAACACAACTAAAAATAATTAAAACACATACAGACATTTCAGCCATTGCTCCCTCAGTCTGGATGTGTATCGGGAACAACTCACAATGGGTTTTAAACATGCAACCACAATACTGTTGGTAGACTCATCCAGACGTTGCATAAACTTGAACATAAGGTTTCTTACAAGTGCTTTAAGTGTGCTCACTCCTGCAGATACAAACAT